>RCIC01000007.1:4160000-4567500 GCA_018883505.1 Ceratosolen fusciceps
ACAAATTTCCTCAATTCCCGTAAATTTCCGCCGAGCTCCGATGACTCTGTACCACCAGGACTCGAAATCCAGTAAATTTTAAAGGTTATCACTCAACTTCTCTTTACGTTATCGGTACATTCCTCTAAATTTATCGATACCATACTCGATCATGTATTCCATAACTGTGGCAATCACTAAAGGGACACGTGGCGTCACCTACACTTGTAAATTTAAAGCCACCGATCCTATTTCGAACGAAACCGATCTTTTTTCGATTCTCAAATTTGTTAATCAAGAAAATTCTTCGTAATCGATGTACGTTATTCCTGAACCTCGAGATTCAATAAAATTTCTCCCGCGCATCGACAAAGATTAGTCAAACTAATTTCTCGGTTAGAAATAATGAGATACACGAATTATAATAAAGAAAAAAAAAAAAAAAAAAAAAAGAGCAAACGTCGTCGATCCGAGACTTTTTCTTTATTTTTAGTGCTCGTAAGAAGAAAGAAAAATTCTCGGTAAATCAATCGGTTTTACGAGAAATCCGAAGGTTATTGGGGTTTGCGTCCCGATTTGCGTCCCGAGCGCGTAATGTAGGAAATAAAACGATTTACGGTAATCAGCGTTCGTTCGATTATTGGACAAGTGATAGACTTTCGATTAATTGGAATATGATGGATTGGTTGGCCGTGGTATAAGCCGCATAACCCAATTCTTTATTGGTTTATCATCATCGAGAATCTTTTGCATAATTCGTGGGTACGAGTCAGCTCAGGAGGTAAAAATAAAGTGACGAAGGGTTACCCTACAAGCCTATTCGTTATAATACGTGATCGGTAAAGGTAGAAGTTTACCCGGAGTCTGGAGTCGTCCTCCTCGTCGGTGCAGTCCTCGCTGACGTTGCTGGCACCTCGGGGACTGAGTCCCGGAGGACTGTAGCCGTTGACGCCCCGAGTCTCGGCCCTCTTCTGCGCGGCCCTCGCGTTCTTGAACCAGTAGACGACGTTGTTGACGTGCAGGGGCTTCCGGTCGCGTCTCGACTCGAGGCCGTTCAGCTCGTTCACGTAGTGCTGGATCTGCTGGCGGGTCGGGTGCTGATTCTCGCCGAACCAGCGCTGTAGCCGCGGCAGCTCGAGTTCCGGATCGAAGCTCGTGCGCATGCGGGACTTGTGGGAGAAGGGCAGCAGGCCCGGGTGGTGGCCCGGGTGGTGGTGGCCGAGGCCGGGCGGACCCACGCTGCCCGGGGCCGAGCCGAGCTCCGAGCCCTGGGGCGATTGGCTCCGGTGATGTTGCTGATGCTGATGCTGCTGATGCTGCTGCTGCTGCTGCTGTTGCTGCTGCTGGTGATGATGGTGGTGGTGGTGGTGGTTCCCGGCCGACTGGAGGAGGGGATTCATGCCCAGGCCCAGGTGCTGCTGCTGGAGCCAGGACTCGAAGTTACGCTGGGTCTCCTCGGTGAGGTCGTTGCCGCCCCGGCAGAGCGAGGAGAGGGTCGGCTGTTGGCACGAGTCGCGAGCTTGAGTCACGCCTTAATCGTTCGATTAATCGAGCTTCGCTCGAGAGCTTTTGGCCGTTGGCGTAATTGCGCACGCGCGCTCGCTCATTTTTTAAACGGCTCTCGAACGAATGTCTACGTGCGGGATACACGAGTAAAGTGCCGCGAATACTCTCGTCGATCCAGGGGTCACGGTCACCAGTATCCCCGAGGATCCGTTTGTATGTATTATTCAAGAGACGTGGTCGGTCAGCCACGAGTCACATACGGTCATCGCCGGTTAACGATCTATATCGCACAGTGACGGTAATGTGATATGGTCAGGCGTTAGGGTGTTACACTATTAGGTGCTACTCGCACGGGTTAGAGTCGGGCGCGGGAGGGAGGATGGGAGGGAGGGAGGGAGGGCCAAGCCAATATTATAAATATTATAAAACAGCGAGTGATGTGTTTGTGCAATGATCGCAAAAGGCATTATTGCCCCTTCTTATATATCAATTCGGTTTTTTATAGGCCGCGACGACGGCAACTTTTACGGCCTCCGTTAGTTCAGCCAATTCCTAATCAGTTGGTGCAAGCAGATTTTACTCCATCCGCGGAAAGTACGTAGTCCCCGTTTCTTTACGCGTACGCGCGGACGAATAGAGCGGACGAACGTCTCTGTTTCATATAAACAATATGCTCTTGTTTTCTCTACGTAGGGGATCGCGGATTTTAGAATTTCAGCCTTTACGATGACCGGCAATAATTCCCTTTACGAATCTTAGCCTACCATTATTTTTTCTTATTTATTATTCATTATTCATTATTTATTGTTGTTGTTGTCGTTGTTGTCGTTGTTGTTGTTGTTGTCGTCGTCGTCGTCGTCGTCGTTGTTATAGCTACGATTAGATAGTAACGAGTTTTATGAAAATCATTATCGCCTCTCCCGTATGCCCTCCTTCTCGTAAGTACTCCTTTTCTCGAATGTTCTCTCGCGTACATTGTCCACGTTTTCATAAAGTGCAGGCCTCAGAACGTGAATCAAAGCAGATAAATTACTTACTTACGGAGAGTAGGTTAAGATTGTTTCGTTTTCATCGTAGTTAAAATTCTTAGGCATTAAATTCTCGTATTAAGCTTGTTCAGCTATTAAAATCCAGAGATAAAGTGCTCGAGTTTAAGCTCGACTTAATCACGCACGAGGTTGTCAAACAGCGAGGAATGTTGTCAATTAAAAATACATTATTGTTTCTCCTTTTCTCTTTTTCTCGTTTTCTCGTTTTCTCGTTTTCTCTTAGGTTTTACGGACTTCGGAGCACTTTGAGCTATCGATTGATGCAGGTGGGCGAAGGGGATGGAAAGGGGATGAGAGACAGAGAGAGAGAGAGAGAGAGAGAGAGAGAGATGAATTTAGGATTATCGAGCGCTTTTTGTATTTTTGTATTTTTTTATTTTATTTAATCGAGACTCTATTAGCGCTGATATATTTTACATCCTTGGCTGAGCGTCTGTATTTATAAATGGCGTTGAAAAGTAAGAAAGATTTGTGCAATTAATCATAGGAGTTTTATCAGACAGGATCGTATATTATAATAATTTGCAACATTCGAATTTAAATATTTGCCCGTATTTGTCTACAAACAAGATTATAGAAGATTACGGCTGCGCGATATTTTTAGCCGAGAGTATAAGATAAAAATTTTTAACAGCGAAAGGCCGCGACAGTAGCGTACGCGCCAAACTTTCCCCGGATCGGCCGAGTCCGTGGCAGCCGTCTCCTGGTAATTAAAATTGAGCACGGGCTCGCTTAATCCGCCGAATCCATCAACAATCCCGCTTACTTTTGAATTTATCGGCGCCCTCTCTCTCTCTCTCCTCTCTCTCTCTCCTCTCTCTCTCTCTCTCGACGGTTCATCTGTTTCTGGCTACTTTCTGGCCTTTCCTGGCGGGCGAGGAGGAATTTTTCGCCGAGCCAGAAGGTCGCGCGTTCGCCCGGGCGGCTTCGAGCAGATTATCGCGTATTAAAAAGTCAAGGAAATTCAGCTCCGATATAAGGAGAAGGAAAAGAGAGGGCGTTCGTCACGTAATTGGCCGAGGAAGCCCGGGGGAAGGGATGGCCCGGATGACGTGGCGGGGAAAGGGTAACGTGGGAGGGACAGATGTAGCGAAGAAGAAGAAGAAGAAGAAGAAGAAGAAGAAGAAGAAAAAAAAGTTAATTTTTAATCCGCAGTTATCAGACCATAAAGGTACAGCGCCGAGTAAATAGCATCGCCCGATCGCGCGTTATCAACGTTATCGTAATACAGCCAGCCGATCCCGTGTACGCCTAATGATGAAATTCCAGTGATCGGTGCGTCGTGTGCAGGAGGCCCCCACCCGCGGAGCGTCGTCTACGGGATTACGGAAAAGTTTAGCACCCTCGCTCGAGCTCCCGAGTAGCTGGCTCGGGCAAGGGGGGGAAAAAAAAATAAATAATAAGAGGAGTGTGAATAATAATGAGTGGCGGCGGGGGATAGGAGGGAGAGACCGTGCCTTATCACCGGTTGATTTACAAGATCAAACAGCGAGACGGCGACGGCGACGGCGACGGCGAGGGGATCAACGGCGTTCGACGGCGTTCGACGAGATCCAGTGGCATTCCGAGGCATTCGACGGCTTTCGACGGCACCGAAGGAGGTAATCTCGGGATCGGGAGAGAGAGCGTCGGCTCTCTTACACGCACACCCCCTCCCCTAATCGGGTCCCCTACCGATTTCTCGATCCGCTGACAGTTAAACGGCACCTCGGTTCGTAACGTCGATCGAGCGTCGGCGAGGCAGGACGCGCGAGCCAGCCACCCCGATCGACGAGCGGTTGGCTGGTGCACGCGCGGGACGGGACGGGGCGGGGAAGGGCGGGGCGAGGAGTCGGAGCTCTCGCGTCCTGCGTGGCTTATCTTTTGGCGCGTCGCTTAAAGCCTGATTTACAGGTACTCGTATGCGCCTTATTACCGTAAATCAATCGGCTACTGCAGGTGCGGTGGGCGGATCGGGAAACGGCGGGGAGGGGAGTGGGGGAGGGCGAGGGAGAGGCCGCGGCAGCCTCGTAGTCGAGGAAAAACACCTGACGCTTCTGCGACGGTGGCTGGGCCAGACGATGGCGAGCTCGAAGCGAGTCTTCGCGTTGATGAACGGCCAGATCCTCGCCCCCCTCCCCCCTCCCCCACCGCAGACCCGCTGCTCTACCATTCTAAGGAGAAGCTAGCTCCGCTTGAAGGAGGCGCGGTCAGGAGTCGAAGTTAGCCGGCACTTAAGACACTTTTGGCCCGGGCGCTCGCTAAGTAACTCGAGGCGGAGAAAGAGAGATCCCGATAAAATTCGTAATCATAGATCAGATGAGATGAGATGCTAGGAACGAGTGATGGCTTTCGGGTTGACGGGCGAGGGGGTGGGGGCATTAAAGTCGGGGCTCGATCTTCAAAGAGAGTGCACTTAGATAATGCCCGTAGGGTGGTGCTGGCTCCCGACCAACTGATATCGTCACGGGGTCGGCTTTTGATGAAGGTTGCGAATTTCGTTGAGTAAAGGGTAATCCCATCACGCGCTCCTCCTTGGCTACGAGATCTTCCGGCTCTTTGCCCATCTTCGTCTTCCTCGCTACGACGACCTCACGCTCTCTCTCTCTCTCTCTCTCTCATCCTTCGCATGCATTAGCCTCGGCGGCACCCTCTCGATAGAGAGAGTCCCGGCTTCGACGAGACCCCCGCCAATAACGCGGATGCCTTCTTCTGGAATCCGGAGATCCGCTGCCTTCCTGGCTTACTCCCCGAGCCGGGGAGCTCTGCCGACCAATTGACTTTGCCGGGACTACTCGCCGCTGACCCATGACTGTCCATCCTCCCCGACAATCGCAGCTGCGCGATCTTTTTCCCGCCCACGCATATTCGCGATCAGTCGTCCCTCCGCTTTAAACGCTTTATCTCCCGGGGCCGATAATAATTACAAGACTAGATTTTCGCGCGCAGAGCCAGTGACGCGGGACTCGCTACCGAATAACAAATATATTCGTAACGTTTGTCCCGAGACGAGAATTACATTGCTTTTCGAGACATTGGATTCGCCTACGAAATTGCCTTATCGATCCGTAAGCTTTACGTTTTACTTGTTATCCGAGACTTTCGCAACGAAGAAACGCAAGCACGGGACTCTTAACGCGGGATACAGACAGACAGACAGACAGAGAGAGAGAGAGAGAGAGACTTCCTATGTTCGTTAGTAGTATCCGAGCGGAAAAGCTCCCTGTTAATATTTCTTTTTTGTTTGTTTAAAAAAAAAAAAAAAAACTCGCCGAAGCGTCAACCGATTGTTCTGCGAGATATTTAATGAGTAGCGAGGGGCAGCGTATGTTAATTGTCGAAAGTTAAGTGCGCAAAGGAAGAAAGAAGAGGAGGGAATGAAGGAGCGAGCCCGACATCCGACCTTTGCGAATAATGCGAGTGAGCGCGTGCGTGTGCGCGCGCGTGCGCGCGCGCGCGTTTAAGGCGGGGATCAGGAAACCGCGAATGAGCGCACGAGTTTCCGTTTCCGGGGAAGATTAGGCAGCGGGTCGCGGCTTCGGTATCATGCAAAGAGATAGACAGCGAGCGAGGGGGAGGACGGAGATTGCGGGACCGAGAGCCTCGGGGAGTGGATGGGGCCGGAGGACTTCTTAATGAGATTAGGGGCTTCGGCGACAAACACTCTCCCGGCAGATTTGCATTTTATACATTTTTAAGTGGTCGGCTCGCGCTAAGGGAGCAAGAGACTGCCCCGGCTGCCTCCCACCCGCCTAAGAGGTTGTATTTTTTTAAGATTAAAGCCCTCGTGTTCTCGGGGACGATCCACAACGCGTAAGCGGTTACTCTAGTCTGCGAGTCTCATTTGCCTGGAGCAACAACGGATGCTGGAACCGATGCTCGAACGGGGCTTTCCCGGCCCTCGTCCACCGGCTAAGCCGCCCTCCACCCCCCGAAAAAAATAGCTTCACGCCCTCCCCCCTCTCTCTCTACCCTCGATCGCTTGGCCATTTTTCAACGTTAATTGTACGGCTGGAATCGTGAGGGAGGACGGGGAGGCCGAGAGACCGAGAGGCCGTAGACAGGCCCTGGGTAACCGAGCTTCGGATGACTTAAAGAACAGAAGGTGAAGAAAAAAAGTAGAGTGGTGAGGCGCGCGATCGATTGGACGTACCTCGTCGAGGGGACATCCGGCGGCGATGAGGACCGCGTGGCTGCGCAGAAGCAGTAGCCTCAGCAGCTTATCCCGGACCTCGGAGGCGGGCGTGGGCGGGGGCGGCCTCGACCTGTAGACCTGGATCTTGAGGGTCGCGAGGTTGATGAGCTCGGCGAGGATGTCGCCGACGGTGAGCAGCGGCCCGTCAGCGACCTTCTCCGTCGGCAGGGGCTTCCAGTTCCTGATGACGATGCATCCTCGCGCGCTCAGGATGAGGTCGCTCGAGTAGCTCAGGCGCATCAGGGCCTCGCCCACCAGGTCCTGCGCAGCCGAAATAAAAACCAATAGGTATCACGTCATCATCACGTCATTAAAAGGATGCGCGCTCTTGACCCTTTTCACCGCGCAATAATCGCAGCCCCTTTTTACATTCAATTTTATATTTAATTTAAAATTCGATTCGGCTGCCATACCTGAAAGGGCATGTTCGCGGGTATGAAGACGTACGTGTCCATCTCGACGTGCGGTCTTCGCCAGTTTTCCCGGGCGCCGGCCGAGCGCGTCTCCACGATGCTGTGAACGGCCTCGACGACGCAATGCACTGGAAGACTTTTGCCTGAAACCAGAAGGAGATGAGGCTTATTTACTCCATTGCTCGAACGACAACGAGGTTGTAGCGGGCAATCGGCGATGGGGAAGGTTGCGTTAGGGGGTATGGGTTAGGGGGTATGGGGGGTGGTGGGTAAGGGCCGAGGGATTCGGTCCTTCCTCGGCGATGGATAATAAATGAACGAACTAATGGAATACGCGCGGATTTCCCGGGCCGAGGCAATTGAAAGGATCGGCCGGTCGTTAGGGGGAGGGGGATCAGGAGGAGTCTGCTCTCGACGGAGAGGGCGAGACGAGTATAACCTCGCCGCGTTAAGCGTATGCAGATCCACTCGTCTATCCCCGCGAGACAATGGGTCTCGGTATTTCGCGACACAATGGCGACGATCCTCGTTTAACCCTGACTTAAGTTCTCCGCTCGGCTGCTGCTGCTACTGCTGCTGCTACTACATCCCACTCTCGGTTCTAATCCCACGACGCGAGGCCAACGCCAGCCCCGATCTCTGCCTAAACTCCCAAACTCCCCGGATCTGCATCCTCGAGATGATGAATGCCAGTCGATCTGAAGAGGCGACGGCTGGATCCGCGATATTCAGGCCACGTCGTCGTCGTCGTCGTCGTCGTCGTCGTCGTCGTCGTCGTAGTCGTAGTCGTAGTCGTAGTCGTCAAAGGGCGGATTCGTCGGCAAAGCGCCTTAAGCCTCCTTCTCCGCCCACCTATCCATCTCGAGCCGATCTTTATCCGACCCTCCCCCCACCCAGCCCCACCCCCAACCCCTTCCCTTATCCAACGAATGACCTTCCGCGATTATTCGACAATAATTGGAGCGTCGTCCTCTCGTTGAGCTGTTCAAGTCACGAAGGTACGCCTAATTTTTACGTAGGAGACGCGGAAGTCGGGGTTAGTAGGGTCGTAATAATAACGGCGCGTTAGTGAGAGTCCGGCGTAGTCCGGGTTGAAAAGACCGGGTGGGCGCCGAGCCTCCCGATAGTAGGTGGAGCTCGCAAATTATCCGCGGGGACGATTAAATTGGCGCTCGCGGTCCCGGCCGTCGGCCCGGACAAAGACGGCGAGTAGGCACTAATGAAAACTCGAGCGGTGATCCCCGGGATGAGGGGCGGGTGGGGTTGCGATGGGGTTGGGGCTGGAGGGGTTGGGGATGGGGGGTCAGGTCAGGTCGGGTCGGGTCGGGTCGGGAGCGAGTCGAGACTGGCCGCCGGTCAACCGTCGTATTACCGCCGCAAGTTTCGGCATTAATGTGTAATAACGGGCGGAGGAGGAGGTTATTGGGGCCGGGGATCGGTAAATCCTTTGTTGGCCTTTCTTAGGCAGGACTTAACACCTCGGACACGGGAAGACGAGGCGGACATTAACGGGAGCCCCCGGTCGGCTTTAATGCCGCTCGCACGGTTTATTAGCTGTCGATGTCCACGGCCCCGGGGCTAGCTTACCGACCTCCGCTGATGAATCTTCAATGTCCCCGGGTACTACGCCCGTGGACACCCCCGCGGCCTCGAGGAATCTAAAAAGACGCCCCCGAGATGATATGACATGAGATGAGACGGGATGGCACGGGACGGGATGAAAGTCACGGGGGCAGGGGGAGGAGGGGAGCGGACGGTTGGAGGGCGGGAGGGGAGGTGGGGCTGGAGGAGACTCCCTCATTCTTCCATTCGCTCCGGCTTGGCTTCTTACTTGCCACTTGTTATCAATATTGCATCGCCTCTTAGAGATTCGCACTAAGGCTAATCAAAGCGCTCTGGCTCCTCTCATATTAATATCATTGAAGAGACGCGCGGGCGCGCCCGACAAAACCGCCTCGTAGCACATTGGCAGGCTAAACCAACTCCAGATCCGATCGCTATCAATTATTCCGTTGTCTAGATTAGAAAGATCAAACATCTCTTTTTATTATTCTCAGGGACGTCGTTAATTATCTAAGCTCTCGCTAATAGAGTCAGTCAGTCGGTTTCTCTCTCTCTCTCTCTCTCTCTCTCTCTCTCTCTCTGTCTCTGTGTATACGGCACCTTATCGAAACTCCTCTCGTTTATCTAACTTCAGATTAGATATCCCTTCATCAATTCCAAATAATCTCCAATTCCTCAATTCCCTGCTATTACTACTTATTTTTTTTTTTTTTATTTTCTACAGCCTCGAAGCTATTTATAGAAAAGCGAAATTCCAATTACCTTGGAAAAACACATACCCACGTTTCCAAAGTAGCGGAAAGTACAAGAAATTAATCTAATTGGAATAATTTTTTATCTATTGCGTACAAACTATATATATATATATATATAGACTGATTTTTCTTTATCGTCATCCATTGCCTTGTTAAGGTCTCTCTCTCTCTCTCTCTCTCTCTCTCTCTCATTTTCTTTTACGTTCAAAGGTATACGTCGTGTAAATTAAGAGGAACTAGATGTGCGACTTAGGTGCGGGTCGGGTCGGGTTAAAGTTTCCAATAAGTTGAAAGAGGCGGAAAACGAAAAGAATCGAGTGGAAAAGCATAGGAGAAAGACGATGTTGCTTGTAAATGCGGAAATTCTAAGCCCGAGTGTAAATATGCGAATAGATGTGGCTTCCCGGCCACGTCGGCACACTTCTCAATATTGAAACAGGTTTCAATTAGCGCAACTGCCAATAGAGCGTGGCAGGGCCGATAAGTTGCGGGACGGTGGCGGGACGGTGGCGGGACGGCGGCGGGGCGAGGGGACGTGCCGGGGTCGGCGGAGGGGGGGGGGGTCGGTAGTCAGAGTTTAGCGGGAATCCGATGAAAAAGGGAAGCTTCCGGAGCGCGGAGAGAAAAAGAGTCGTCGTCCCCGTCCCCTCGCAGCCCGTCCGCTCGTATTTATTGAAAAAGTGACGGGCCGTCAAGGGGCCGCGGTGAAGGAGCCGTCGCACAATGAAGTCGGCGGGCAAACTTTATTATAAGAAGCGCGGAGGCGGGGACGGTGAGGGAGGTAACCACCGTCGACGTAGTTTTTTCAGGCCGCCGAGCCGAGAGAAGGAGAAAATCTTTAATCTCGAGGGCCATCCGGAGCTAGGGAGGGTAGAGGGGAGACGGAGGGCGGGGGAGAGGGCGAGAGAGAGAGAGAGATACAGAGTGAGAGAGAGAGAGAGAGAGAGAGAGAGAGAGAGAGAGATAGAGACGGCCAAAGACATTTCTCATTTCTGGTGTTGCCGCGCGCCCCGGCTTCCCTATCGAGGCCCGAGTTATCTATCGGCGGCCGGAAAAGCCTCACGGGCCGCTTTCCCGATTGCCTTGACGGGCCGGGGCTGCCCCCGCTACCCATAAGATAAGCTTTTCATCGAGAGGAGCGCGCGGCGTCGAGTCGCACGGAAACGCCTCGGAGCCCGTGGTTCCTTCCTCTAATGAAAACGGCGACTTTCCTTCTCTACCGTCTCCTCTCTCCTCCACACCCCCCCCCCCCCGCCCGATCGTAGGAAGGACCGCTCGGAGGTTATTGGGGTTCCGAGGGATCGTCGTAAGAGGCTAAAGAAAGAGCGGGAGATCGACGACGAGTCGGAATTGGCAACAATGTATCGTCGCTCGCTTACGTAAGGAAAATGCAATAAAAGTCTCGTGGCGCAGCGCTCGCATTGATTTGCTAAAATTCAAATGCGAAAAGTGGCTGAATTAGAGCGCCGGGGAGCTTAATAGGCGATAGTCGAATACGCTTAACCCAGTTGCCGACAAGTGTCGTAAATGTATTGCCCTCATCCCGAGGGTCAAGCGAGTCGCAGTCGTCGCAGTCATTGCAGTCATCGCGGTCGTCGCAGTCGTCGCAGTCATCGCGGTCGCGTTGTTTTCGCGGTTCGTCCGCTACGGGACGAGGAAGAGCAGAGGAGGGGCAGGACGCGGGCGAGCGCGAGGGATTTAGGTTCGTAGGGTTTCCTCCTCCCGTCTTGGCAGTAGCCTCCCGTAATCTAAGACTGCCGAGTCCAGTCTTTCGGAATCTAATCGCGTTTCTCGAAGCCGTTTCGCGCGCATCATCCGCCTCCTCCGCCTCCCCCGCCTCCTCCGCCTTTACCAGCCACCTCCATCTCCCCCGCCGAGACCCGAAGGGCCGATTAGCGGCCGGGGGATGAGTCCGCGACGGTGACCTGGACTCTACACGCGTAAATCCTCGGCGCGAGTCGGATACCGCTTACGCAATAACCGCTCGATCTATTAGCATCTATACCAGCGACGAGCCGCTCGATCGGCCCCGTATTTTTTATTAATCGTATCGTCCGCGTGCCGTACGCGAACGAGCCAATTAATAATGCTCCCCCCCCCCTTAGGGCCCCTCCACCACCACGCCAATGGAAGAAAACAACGTGTATTGTTTACCTCTGCATCGTATACCGAAACATATTCGTCAGTTGCATCATTCGTTCGGCAGCTCACCTGCTTCTTTCGTAGATCACAAAACATCTTCCCGACTATTTAATCATATTAACAAAAGTATATAGAAATTCAAACAGCGATTACGGAATTACCGTTAATTTATAAGCGGATTAACGTAAACACGGCTATTTATAATCGACCTAGGATATTTATAGAAACATTATGTGTTATTACAGATTAAAGGTAAAAGTAAATAAAAAACACCAGAAGTACATTCGTAATCTGATTATTATGTTATATGCTTGTGTTTGATGTTTGAACAACCAGAAACAACGTACATTAGGTCCCAACTATTGGATTATCGCGGCGATATTATTATTGAAGAATAAGTGTATACTTAGCAGCTTAGCCATGCGGGAACCTATTATTTTAAACAAAAACGTCCCTCCCCGCGATCCGAAGACATTTTATTACCTCACCGCGATCCGTACCGAGACATTAAATCCATTTCTCTTACGGAGTCTCTCGTTTAAACCTTTTTAATTGAATTAATAGCTACCGATGCTAAATCAATAATATACATAATATTCGAGTGTATTTCGCTTTAAGCGTTTCTACGTGTACCTGGAACGTGTACTTTTACAAATTCACGGCCTCGTGAAAAGTTTTGGAGAATTTTCCACTCTGAATTTTCCGTGCATAGAATCGATAAGGATAACTCGATTCAAAGATTATACCCAATAACTACAATAATTCGCGTACAAGTATAAAAGCTTAATGACTCTTTCGGGGGGCTCAAGTCACCGGTTTTATGCAAATATCATGAGCTTTTCGTTCTAATAAACGATAGAATGCCTTGAACGAATAAGAAAAAAGCAGGTGCTGGAGGACGAGGAGGAGTATACGAAGGAGGAGGAGGAGGAGGAAGGAGTATAGAAGCCTTAGCGAGTACAAGGCAAGAATTACTTGTATAATTATTACAAGGCTCTGATAAATATTTAAAAATAAAAGCTCGTAAGCCATATTGACAAAAATTTGTCTTTTATCTTATAGACTGCTTTGAATGGGGTAACATAAACAAATAGATAAAGAAAAAAAAAGAGTTATTCTTGCCGAGTACACAAAAGCCTCGCTCGGATTCCTCCTTTTCTCGATCTCTCATTTTGCTAAACCAAATAATTTACGGCGCAGTTGTTCTTCTTCATTTTTTTGTCTTCTATTTCTTTGTAATTCTTCTTCGCGCAAATCCGTTTATCTAACGTCTCAAGGAAATTAAGGCGACGAAGGGAATCCCCTCGTCGCAGCGGAGATTATCGCGCCTCGATACTCCGCTGCTTTATTAACTCGTCTTGTTTGTTTAAAAGCGACCGAATCCGTTGCTTTTATACGCTTTAAGCCGGGTTACGGTGATTGGCTGTCACTTTATTGGCACAAAATCTTTTTCGGAATTACTAAAGCGCAGACATTAATAGAACTATTTGCTCTAAGCGATAGATAGCCGTCGCTATCTAAGGTCGCTCTAACTTATCAACTGAGCTCGCACCCGACATCCCTGGCGTGGCTCTTGTTCTCTTGTTTTAATCAATCGCTCCTATTAGCACGTGATTCGTGGGAACGGCGACTTAGCCGCGGACCAAGGACGATCTTATTACTTATCTTCATTAACCTTTTTAGAACAGGTCGCGGGTGGAAATTTTTACGCGGTAGAGTCGGGTAGAGTAGGATCTCGTAGATTGATCCAAGCAGTGATCGCGGGGATCGTTTGGAAGTATTATCCGAGCCCACTTAACAATCCTTCCAGCGCCAGAAGAGCAAAGTATCCACCACCCCCCCTCGTCCCGGCCCCTCCCGTCCCGTCCCGTCCCGCCACGACCCGCAAACCCCTCTGCCCCTCTGCCTTATCCGCCGATAAGGGAAGAGAGTTATCAGGAGCGGGCCGATAGTAACTCGGGCTCCTTTTTAATCACCGGCGCGTAATAACTCTCCCCGCTGCCAGCGGGGCACGGAAATCCTTTATTAAATTATCTCCGGATACAGATGATACACGCCCGGTGGATCGTCATTTTTCCGAGCCTCGGAGAGGAGGGCCGATAAGCGGGTTGGGGCGGTCCGGGCCTGGGCATTATAATCCCTCTGGGTCATAGAGTCCCCTTGTCACGGGCCGTGGGTCACGGTGACTCCGGAACCCGGGGGGGGGGGGGGGGGCAACGGCAACGGGAGGGGATGCTCTTTACAGCCCGCGGCCTCTGTAATTGGAGAAAAATAATCCCGACGTCCGGCTGATTAGCGATTGGCCGGTCGCCGGCCAGCCAGGAATTTCAGGTCTAAGTGCGCCAAGGAGGAAGGCGTGGGCGTGCGCGGTATCTGGGGCTGATCCGGCGGATGTCGGCCTTTCCCTGATAAGCCCCGTTGTGCCCCCGGGTGTCGGTCGTCGTCGCCGCCGCCGCCACCGCCACCGCCACCGCCACCGGCGGCGCAAACTCTTTCCAAGTCCATTACATTTATCGGGCCGCAGCCTCCCCCTACTCTTAGCCCCTATCTCACTTCCCTTCCTACTTTCTTTAGTCGTTGTAAAAAATTTTGTCGACACGGTGGGGCCGCGACTCACTGCTCCGCTCTTCGTGCTAACGCGGCTCGTTAGCGCGGGTGGACCGCGCATTGGCAGCTCCGTCTGCGCCACCTCCCGCCCCCGACCCCATCCTCGCCTCACCCCACCCGTCGCACGGTCACAACAGTCGGACAATCGAATTAAAGGGCAGGGGAAGAAGCTGTCTGGGCCGTGGGGGTTGGGGAAGGGGGAATAGGGTAAGGGCGGGAGGTGGGTCAGCCGGCCGGAGAACGCGCGAAGACGACGTCGCGTGAGCCCCGGTGAGCCTCGCGTGCGGCTTAAGCCCGGGGCATCCCGGCCGGACCGCCACGGCGTTACGGCAACGCGGGGGGGAGGGAAGCGCGAAAGCTCCAGATAAGGCTTAATGAGATAACCTTCGGGGGCTTACGAGATCACCGGCCACGCGACGAAACCTTCCAAATCCCGGTGTTAGCTTCCGCGCGTCCCATTGTCGATCACCCAGGAGTCGACGAGGAACCGATACCCTCTCCTCCGCCCTCTCGGTTCGTCTCCTACTACGCCACAGGCGTTCCCTGCGAGGTCGGTCCTTCAGACCCCACTCCCCTACGATACGCAACCGTCTCGATGCCACTGCACTTCTCTCTCTCTCTCTCTCTCTCTCTCTCTCTCTCTCTCTCTCTCTCTCTCTCCCTACTCTTACTCATACATGCCTCTTCGCACTTATTTCGCAGCCCTACCCTCGATCCCGATTCCCTTCTCTCTCGCACTAGAAAATATCTCCCAAAAGATCTATTGCCTCGTAATTTATAATTTCTCAACTCGACTCGCAATAATTATACGACTCTCTATGAATTCTCTGTATAACGGGTCTCGCATAATAAATGCAGCGATTGCCCTCGCGACCAGAGAAGATTAATTATTAGTTCTAAACTACGAATAATAACTCGATGCTTTGTCGGGAAATTGATCCCAAGTACGCGTTAGCTTACCTATTAATGCTCCCCCCCCCCAGCACTGCTCCGCAAATGTTTTATAAAACCCCTATGGCCTCCCGGCATCTACGCGAGCACGTACACGCGAGCACGTACACGCACGCACGGACACGCACGCACGCACGCACGCACGCAACAACGAAACTAGATTAACTTATTAAGTTATTGGAGGGAGCTCGGTAGGGTAGACGATTTCCGAGGAAGTGCGCCACCACTAGAAGCCGAGGAATCATCACCGAGGAGTAGACGGAGCCTTGGCGGCTAATTATTACCCTACGATTGCATTTATTAGGAGAAAATGGGAAAAGGGCGGCAGGCAGATCGCAGGGGGCGAGGAGATGAGATGGTAAATTATTGGTATACGCGGAATGTCGCGTCTCACTCAGCTTTACATAATGCCTTGGAGCAGAGGCGCGCGTTCTGAAGGGATTCCCGACTCCGTATTGATAAAGCGGTGTCGGGGCCGCGGGCCAACTCTGACGACCCCACCCACACCCTACCTACCCACGCCCTACGCCCGTCCGTACCCTGCGCCGCTCTATCGGATAAGTAACTCCCGGGGCCGCGGTGCTTGCCCCTGCGTCTCTTCGGCGATAGGCATCCCCGAAAGATACGGGATCCCGCATCCAATTAACCCCGGCGAAGAGTCGAAAAAAAGAGGGCCGGCCGGGGACGGGGGTGGAGACTGTGTGTGTGTGTGTGTGTGTGTTCGTGGGAGTGGGAGGGGGGGGGAGGGAGGTGCGCTCGGATCTTGCCGCTACGTATGCCGGATCCTCTCGACAGAAGGACGGGTTAAAACTCCCGCTCCGTAAGATGCTTAGGATGTAAGCCCTTACGCGGCTCCGAGGACGAGCGGCGAAGGGGGGAGACGGAAGGAGTCGTCCTTGCGATGCGCCAAGTTGCGCGTATGCAGGCTCGCGAAGCCGTCAGCTCTGGCCTCTGCGCCTCCCGAAGATTAAAATTACTTGGGCAAAGTGTACCCACCCGGGGCGCGCGTCGGTTGCGGGGAGAATGCCGAGGAGCCCCCCGCCCCCCCGCCCTCTCACTCTCACTCTCTCGTAAATTTCTCGACTAAGGAGCTTAATTTGGGATTTTCAGTAACGAGTTATTATTGTAAGCGAGAAAGTGCCGCCACGCTCCTGCCGCCCAATGATTTATTGCGCGTGCGCGCTCCTTCCGACGACGCTTCTTTACTTTATCGCACTTTCTGGGGGGGTGCGGGGAGAGAGGAGGTCCCTTGGACAAGCGCGGAGACTGCCTCTCTCTCCTAGGCCGACTCGTCGATTAACTTTCGCCCGCTCGCGCCGCCAAAATAATTAAAGAGCTTACCGACTTACTTTCTCCTTCGCTGTGCAACAAATTATTTAAAGCCCTCGCCAAGTCGTTGCATTGTTATAAATTGTTTTGTACAACCAGCGCCATCTCCAGGCTAATAATTCGCGTTCTCTTACGTTGTACTATTAATCAATCGCCGCTAATATACGCAGTCGGGTCCCTCCTCTGCCACCCGCCCCCCCCCTCCTCGGCCCCTCTCGGCCCCTTGCAAACGGCAGCAACTTGAAATTCTTAATCCCTTGATCGGCCAATAAATAATAATCTTCCTTTGAATTCGTTCGGCCCGAGGTTTCCCTGTTAATCGTGGATCAAGCCGCATTTATTATTATTGCTGTTCTGCGTATAAATGTAGACGCGGTGACATTGAGCCTGCAGAGGACGTACGTTCGAGGTGTAAGGGCTCTCCTGCAGGTGCATATCCAACAGCTCCAGTTTTCTGTACAATTAAATACCATCGGGGAATCCCTTATCGGGGTCGGGACTCTATAGGAAAAATGGATCCGTGATCCGACCGCGCACACGAGAACAACAGGTCCCGAGGCTTTTAGGGTGAAAAAAAAAAAAAAAAAAGGTCGGACCTGCAGGAATGATGAATACCCCATGAGGTGGCAGCTCGGGCATCCTCCTCGCAGCTCCAAGTTTGCAGGAAATGGAAGTAAGGCGGCTGCGGGACGCGGTCGTCGTAACTGCAGTGATAAGAACGCAATGGGTAATGGAAGGCTCGAGAATGAGCTTCTGGCGTAATGACGAACGGCTCGATCGATAAACTATGAGCTTTTATAAAGCTCACGGCCGTGCAAGTGCCCGTTTTCCATTTAGCTAAGGAATTCCCGTATCCCAGGGGATGATCCTCGGCCGTTGATCCCGAACGAGAACCAGCGTGCCACGCGTGCTTACATCGTTTATGCTTAAAGGGGCCGGGGGACGGGGGCGGGGGGAGTGAGTGAGAGGGAGAGAGAGAGAGAGAGAGAGAGAGAGAGGGATCTGGAGGGTCAGTTTCAGTGGGCTATACGTTCTATATCTCGTCTCGAGCCCAGGGACGCGGATTAAAGGGCGCGGCAGGATACCGGACTATATGCAAACTCCGGCTTAAGCCACGGCTAAGGACGCGAGTATTTCCTTAGGGATTAGAGCGTCATCCGCAAGAGAACTGACACAATACTTGCCCTTATCTCCGGACCGGCGAGGCTTCTTCGAGCTTTCGCTCCGAGCCCCCCTCCCGCCCAGTCCGGTCCCCATCCGACCTTTTTTGAGCCCCGAATGGCAGCGCTGCGACGAGGGCGGATGCGGCGAAAGGGGGAAGGGGAGCGGTGGGTTCTCGAGGAACCCGAGCTCATCCGCTTTCGCATATACGCGGATTACAGGCCTTTATCCGCACCTCCCCCGCTCTACTTAGTTACGCGAACGAAGTCGGGCCATCGGCGCGCTGCTCTGCGGATGGCGTCGTTAGAAGGATTTATCCGAGCCGGGACCAAGGAGACGACGAATCCTTTCTCTTCCTCGAACCTCCTACTCCCACGCATACACGTGTGTTATATACATACATACATACATACATACATAATATATATATATATATATATATTGCGCAGAAGCGTATACGCGCCATTCGATTTATTTACGTCGAGGGGGAGTCCCGAAATCGCGGCTGCCCGACTCGTTAGACTGCGGTTATTGGTGGAGGAACGGGGGGGGGAGGTATACTAATAATAATAACAACAATAACAAGATTGCCCTCGTAATGACTGGGAGTTTTAAACTTGGATCATCTGGCCGTGAATGACGTCGAGGAGAAGCTCGTCTCTTGCCTTCCATATTCATGGGCCCATTAAAGGACGCGGTTATTTATCGTCGGCTTAATTGCTCGCCGAAAAATTCATGGGACATAATAGGGCTGGGCTGCGCTGGGCTGGGGAGGGGTGGGAAGAAGGAGGAGGAGGAGGAGGAGCCGATCGATGAATTAATACGAGACGGTCTTAAATCCCGAAAACGTAGGATTCACAGAAGCCCACGAGAGAGAGAGAGAGAGAGAGAGAGAGAGAGAGAGAGAGAGAGAGAGAGTAGAGTGAGGGTATACAAAAGTTCGTCGTCGTTAAGGGCGAGGGCGCAGGAGGAATTATTATCGGTAAGGAGCGGCCGACGTCATAAATGGAGATTTGTAATCCGACAGAAAGTGTCGGGGCTTATGAATCCTTGCCCGGATAGATAAGCGATCGAGTGGGCGCCATCCGCCGACCGCGTCAAGCGCCTTAATCGTAATTATTCTTCCATTTTACAAGGTCGCGATGCCTTGGGGCGGTGGCGAGATGGGTGGCGGTGGAGGGGGGGGCAACGTCACCCCTAATCTCGGGAGCTGGCCTCCGCGAGCAGCATACCGGCTCCCGGCTACGAGGACGACGCAGCAGACTCCGTAGGTTATTGGGGTTGGCTGCGGTCGCCTTGGCATCCGGGTCACCGGGCGAGAGGGTGGGGTCACAGCCCCGGCCGGCTCCTTCCCGAGGATCTTAGGCAAATCCAGCGTGAAATCGCATCAGACTCTCGTCCCTCTTGGAGGAAACCACCACTTAGCCGAGCCGTCCTCGAGCCTGATGGATCCCCCCTCCCCCCGGGCACGGCTGGTGGACTGACAGCGGAATTTGCCGTCCTCGGGAAATCTTGGCCGCGAGCTCGCCGGTCTTTACCTCGTATTCTTACAGCCTCGGGATGGGGACGGGGACGGGGACGTAGATCTTTGCCATCGTCAGTCCAATCGTCAATTAAGCTCGAGCTTTGGCTTCCTCGTGCACGAGGACCTCTTCGGCTTCGAGCTTAGTGCACTTGAGTCTGACCTGACCAGGCTCCTCGGTTCAGAAGAACCCCATCCGATTCCCCGCTTAATCTTTCGCCTCACCCTTACTTTTCCTCCGACATTCGATTTCAGCGCTTCGGGTACTCGAATAATCATCATTATCGTTATCATTATTATTTTTCCCCTTAAATCCGTGATGAACCCGATACTGGCACCTGTACCGCAACCCCGCAACCCGACTCGCCCGACATTCTCCTCTCGAATAATTCCTTAATCTTCCTCCTCGAGGAATAATCAGACTTATACGTTTTTACTCTTACAATTACAACGACTTTGAGCTCCGTAGCCTTGGTGTTCACGAGTCCATAGCTCCCGTTCGAATTTAATGTCCTCGAGCATTAGGCATTAGATGAATTAGAATCACGGGTCCGAGGGACGGGACGTATTCGGGAAAGCTCATCGTACCACTTACACAACTAACGCGAAGAATCTATTGCTCCCGATGTAAGGGTATGCGTGTATTTACGTCAGGAGATTAATAATAATAAATCCGAGGGAATTATCTATTGTGGCTTAGCGTTATTGTTTCCAAGATCCGCGTGTGCTCTTGGAAAGATTTTTATAGAGTCTGTAAATTTATAAAGTTCCGTTAACGATGGCTTTGTCCCAAAGATAATATTTCATTATCCTCTGGAATAATTAGAATTTTAATTATAGTCTTGTCTGGCAAATTATTGTAAGAGCTCTCGTTGGCAATCGAGGAATTACAATTGTTCCTCCATTATTTCGTGAACGAGTATAGGCAAAAATGTATACGACGAATGGACGAGAAACGCAAAGGCCGTTATATGATAAAAAAAAAAAAAAATAAATAAATAAAGAGAGAATTCTTGCTCTTCGTGGGGCATTTTTACGAAACGGGACCTTTTTTTCTTATGAATATGCCGATGTTTTTTCTTGTAAATGTGATGAGAATAGCGCGAGGCCGTTGTGCGGTTACGTTAGTTTACATGATGGGATGTGCTTGTGGGACGCGTAGGTGAGGCGAGGGAGCTAAGTAAAGTATGGCGAATTTATAAACGATATGTCCGTCGTCTGGTTATTAAGAATAATAATTCGAGTGGAAATTTCAGAGGAAAGGCCGACTTGTGGATAATAATAAATATGGATAAAGTAAGTGATCGAGCTCTCGTCATAGGCCGAGGGAATACGTACGAGCTCGATAAGGCTTTTTACAATTTAATAATGCTCGTATACTTAATGCTAAGGCGCGTACAATGTAAAGAATAACGAGAGAGATTAATGATAAGGAGTACCGACGATACTGGTATTTTAATCGGGAGCTTTTCCGCGAGTCAGCGAGAGAAAGCAGCAGCAGCAGCAGCATCCAACAATTACTCAATGCTATCGCTCCTTCCTCCTTTCCATTCTCCATTCTCACATTATGTCCCTGTTATCTCAGCCTCTCTCCACCACCCCCCCTCCCATCACCTCCTATGATTCACTCATTTTTAACGACTTTTCCTCCCCCTGTCTCTCTCTCTCTCTCTCTCGCTCGACTGTATTTCGGGGCAAGATTTTATTCGTAATTCCACGTGGATAGGTAATCCAACGATTCGCGATCTGCAGGCTCTTTACACCAAAATGATCGATTTATTATCTAGGTGTTTGGTGGGTGGAGGCAGGGTTGGAGGCAGGGCTGGAGGCAGGGCTGGAGGGGGTAGGATCGCAGATCAGACGAGAACGTCTGACCTTAGAGATGCCCAAAGATGGGGTGACGCGCGTTGGATGGAGGGAATCAATCGTCGGCGAGGCTTATGCCAAATGGCTTCAATTAATAATTCGCTCCTCCGGGTCTCTCATAATTTTCCATCCATTTCACACATTCGCCTCCGCGCGCTTTATCTGCCTCTCTGGCGCTTTTCCTCCTTATCTCCCTCGGCGCTCTCTTCGGCCCCCGTCCCACAACGCGCTTACCGCCCTCGGCTACGCTCCGGGACGACCACGGGGCACCGAGCTCCGGGACTGCACGGCTCGACGGCTCGCCGACACCCCCTCCCCGTACCCGTACCCATACCCATTCCCAACCTCTCTCGCTCTCTCGCTCTGTTAATCAAAACCGCAAGAGAGAAAAGACATTAAAAGCGCTCGCGCTCCTGCCCGTATCTCTCGCTCTCGCTCCAAATGAAGGAAAAGATAAGGCTCCCCCTCGACGATCCGACTCTCACCCTTACCACCCCTTACCTCCCTTACCACCTTCTTACTACCGATCTTCCGCATCTGGCCTTCTCTCGCGAGGAAGCGCCTCCTGCGACCTGCCTCCCGCCCATATCTTTATGACGCGTTCACCCGTCCCACTTACTCTCTTTATCGCCCGACATCCCCCCCGCTACGCACCACCGCCCCCCTGCCCCACCAGATCTGCCCCTCGCGGCACTCCCTTCTGCAGAGCTACTCTACTCGGCCGTGTAAGCCCGTGGGCACCTTGGCCCCGTCGAACGACAGCCGCCCCGCTCGTCTTTGTTCCCCGCCGATCGATCCCAAAATCCCTCCCCCAAAATCGGAAAGCCAAGACGAAGACAAGGAGCAAGGGCTCCGTTACCGACCGAGATTAATGAGCTCGCCGATTGCGATAGTTTAAAAATAGCATCGACAAATAATCTATGAATTAATTACGGCGCCGACAGTGCTCTCGACAATGGCAATGACTGCCGTTACGCGTACTCTTCCCGTTTTAACCCTGCCTCCCTGCCCCCGCCTGCCCCCTCTTCGCCACCCTACCCCACGGCTTCCCTCGCGCCGCGGAGCCCGTCGCTCATCTGCTAAATATTCTTTATTTATTAAGGTAATGAGAATAACGTCGTGGGATATAAATACAGATATAGACGAGGCTTCGGAGCTCTTTTTCTCTCCCCCCCTCCCTCCGCCATCGCCGCCATCGCCGCCATCGCCGACCACCTCCGCCTCCGACCCCTTGCCACCGTCGGCGTCGTAAGCAGCGACTCGGACGAGAGTCGGAGCGTACATTAAGAGCGCTTATCGCGGCGGGGCTCGAGCGCCGTCTCAATAATATATACATTGAGCGATAAATCAATCGAAGCCCCAGAGATAGAGCCGAAGATTTTCCCAGCGGCGGCATTAAGCATCCCAAGGAGACGGTCGTCAGTTCTCATGGCCGTTGCGAATCCTAATACGCTCGACCAACTGGGACAGAGCGCGGGCCGAGCCTCGGGTTAACTCAAACCGAGACGTCTTGACGATACGCTGAGCCCTCCTCGGCGAATCGAGGGAGGACGGACGAGGCGATGGGGCGGAGGGGGGGTGAGGGGCGAGGGGCAATACCGTCAATCCCATTTCTCTCTTATGCAAAACGCGGCGGATTAAAAGGCCAGTCCTCCTCCTCCCGTCCCTCCAGCCCCCCGACCAACTTCCCCGCCTAACGTAGGCCGGCCTGGCGAAGAAGGGTCAGCGCGAGCTAACGAGATCAGCTCAAGACGTCCGACGGAGGCGAAGTCTATTTAACCCCCGAGCCCCGGCCACCGCCATGCCGCCCGGAAAGCCCAGCCGAGAGCCCGGGATTACGCATTATGCATTACGAGCCGAGCGTTATTTCTAGCGCGCGACACCTTCAGCCCTTCGTCGGGGCACGCGAGGGCGTCCCTCTATGCGGGTCAGTCCGCGGAGTGCGCCTACCCAACCCCAATAACCCCCTACCGCTGAAAATCACCCGCGCGTACACTGTGCCCCGTGCGACTATTCCCGTCCCCGTCCCCGTCCCCGGCCCCGGCTATCCAACTTTGCCCTGCCCACGCGACATTAAAAGGGGTGGATTGATACGCGAGCCCTTGGACATTTAAAGAGCCCTGGAGGACTATCGACCAAAGCATCCAGTCGGCGGCGCAAACCTGACAAACTCTGACCTTCTTTGCTACGGAATATCCTGCGGAATCCTTTAGCCAGTTCACTGGAACGGATCCTTTTTTATTTTTATCTTTTTTTTTTATTAATTTCTAACGAATGTTTGCACGTAAAGGGAGTCTTTGCTGGGGGTAAATAAAAAATAAGAAAAAGAGAAGAAAAAATGTCTTTTCTAGGAGAGCTGAAAGCGAACGGAGCCTTGGACGACTCGCGAGAATAAAGGGTAATTTATAATCGTAATCTCGTTAGAGTATCGAAACTGTCCTAAGTGAAAGGAGCGAGTCTTTTAAGGAGCAGCTTTTAAGATCACAGGTGCAATTAATTCAGCCTCGTATTTACCATTCCTCGGTGGCCAGTAAAAAAAAAAAAAAAAAAAAGGAAAAAAGAAGAGGCATTTAAAGCCGGAAGTGGGGGGGCGGAGGGGACTATGGAGGGTTGCCAGAGAGAGACAGAGAGAGAGAGAGAGAGAGAGTGAAGAATCTAATTTCTATAGATTGGCTAAAGGAAACGAGAGAGCGAGTGGCTTTCATCAACTTCTCGTCCCGATGCTCTTGAGCTCATTAAGGTCCCGGTAATTTTTATCGAAATGAGGGAGACGAGAGGCCGAACAAAGGGAAGAAGGAGCCGAATAAAGCGTCGCGCGTCTCCCATTGTCCGCTACTTTGCCTCGGCTCCTCCTCGAGGAAGCTCCCTCTCGAGTCCCGACCGTCCCATCCGAGCGAAACAATAATCATCGCCTCGTCATTGTTCGGATCGAGGGAGTACAATGAGAGCTCGGATCCGCGGTGCCGCAGATCATTTAACGAAATCCTATTAAAAATTGAAGCCGTCGGCCCTCCCACCGTCCCCTCATCAACGTCCTCGTCCTCCTCGTCGTCGTCGTCGTCGTCGTCGTCGTCGTCGTCTACCTCTTCTTGTTCTTCTTGTTCTTCTTCTTCTTCTTATTCCTTTCTATTTTTATTCTTTGATATTTATACGTCTTGATAGAGCGCGGGAGCTTTGTCCTGTACATTTTTGTATAAGAGTATTAGGCCGTCGTGAAGTTCAGCGTGGCGACGGGGTCGGTGGGGGGGGGGCCATTGTGCAAGGCCCTCTGGCTACAACGAGGGAGAGAAAACGATTAAGCACTCGAGTACCAAAGCCTCCGGGTATTCGGCGCCGATTAATAACCCGCAAGAGACAAGGAGGACTTTTAACTTTCGACTTTGGGGCTTTTTTCTCTCTCCCGCGGCCCGACGAACCCTACCCTACCCTACCCTACCCTACCATTCGGCCCCGGCTTCCTTACCTGACACCCTCCACCCACCCCATCCCACCCCCAACGACTCACCCACCCACTCCGTCTCTTTTATAAGGGATTATTTATTTTCCGGGTAAATAATTAGAAGAGAAAAAGAAGAGAATCGCCGTTGCCGTCCCCCTCCCGCAGGGGCTTCGGATCTCAGCGAAAACTCCTTGCGTGCGATCGACTTTCGCCGGCAACGTACGACTCTACGGATTCCTTGAGCCTCGAAGCTACCCGGGAGCCGCGCTTTGCATAATCGCCAGAGTCAGAGAGTCGCGAGGCTCGATGAACGCGGTGCGGTGACTATTGGAAAGGGGATCGAGAGCGATGACGTCCGACGTCGAGGCGACGTCCTTGACAACGAGGAAACGATCGGTGTCTCGCGATCAAAAAATTAAACGGTCCGCGGGTGTGACTTCGATAGGTCGGGGCCCGGGAGTCCGTGTGAGAATCCCGGCTCCGGGAGGCTCGGGGATCCTTCTTAAGGGATCGAGAGATAAATCAAGGGACCGAGGAGCCCTGATTCGCTCGCCAAGACCTCGACGTCCAAAGTTTTTTCCCCCGCCCTTAAATACAACCCCGCCCGCCAACCGCACCCTCCCCCCGGTCCCTCCCCTCACTCCCTCCCTTCCACCCGTCGTCCCTAATACGCCCGGAATTCGTAGGTGATAAACTGCTGCCGGGCGAACTTTAAAATTAAACGACCTCCGGACATTCCTTTATCATTTTTGGCTACGAGGATCCGAATGCTGCGCCTTCCGAGCCTCGGCCACACATTACGCTCGTTTCAATATTTCCTACGGTTTAATTACGACGGGCGACACGCGTCCGCGGCCCCGAGTACGTTACCGAGCCCTTAATAGCACCGAAAATCCTTCCGTTTAGCATCGACGCGTGAAGCCAGCCTTATTAAATTATTATATTTTCCGCGTCGATCATTACATAAGCTACGTAATTTCATAAGCTACATCATACTGATTTCATTTATTTGGATTGATAATAAATTCGTATTTATTCAGAAGCAAGAAATCGTTTCTTTTCTTTTTCTTTTTCTTTTTCCTATGCCGCTTATTATTCTTATTCTTATTCCTTTTCTTATTTTTATTCTTATTCAGATTCATATTCATATTCATATTCATATTCATATTCATATTCATATTACTATTATTATTATTATTATTATTATTATTGTTGTTATTGTTATTATTATTCTAAGATTTGATATTGTCTCGCTCGTAATGATAGGTACGTAATGCAGTGGTGGGCTTGTGTTATTTGCCTTGTGATTAATATTATTCTGGCTTCGAACAATGTCACGCAGACACCGACAGCTTTCGCAGCTCGTTGAATGAACATTGAATTTACATTGAAATCACTCGGCAAACATCAGACATCATTATCTCATTGATCCGCCTTGTATTATTTTCCGCTCTAGTTATAAGCGCGACCCTTATGATTTAACCCTTTCGGACCCCGTAAATAACCCGTTTTTCAGCCAGAAGGAGCCCGGGCAAAGGTTATTAATTTTATTCCATCCCCTCTATTATTATTATTATTATTATTATTATTATTGTCGTTGTTGTTGTAATTATTATTATTGTTGTTGTTGTTGTTATTATTATTATCGTAGATATTAATATCCAAATGAAGGGCTTATCAATGCTCGTGGGAGCCCGCATATGCGCGCACGCACACCGAGGCACACGCACGAGCGCGGCCAACGGGAGAAGGAAAACAAAAATTAATAACATTTCACGGAAAACATCGATAATTCATCTGCCGGAGATTATCCCACTTTAAACAAGCGAACGAACGACCGAGGCGGAATAAAAAATAAAAAAAAAAGAAACGACAAAAAAATAGAGAGTGAGAGAGAGAGACAGAGAGACAGAGAGACAGAGAGAAAAACAGAGATACAGAAATGAAAAGCGAACTAAATCAACGTGATTTAAGATTATTTCTTTTTCGGGTTATCGGTGCGTGCACTAAAGCGCGCGCGTACGCGTACGTGTGTGCGCATGTGCGCGCGTATTAAGAACTTTAAGCGCAGAAAGAAAGAGAGAATTAGCACTGACATGGGCACGAGCTGGAAAAGAGAAAAACATGGACGCAGAGAAAGCGCCGACGGAGTGAATGAGTGAGACAGAGAGAGAGAGAGAGAGAGAGAGAGAGAGAGAGAGAGAGAGAGAGTACGCGAGTGAGCGGGTTGGGGATGCGGGGGGAGGGGGGTCGACCTCGTCGATACTATGCGCGCAAGCACACACACGCGCGCAAGCTGAGCCGTGCATGCGAGGATTATCCTGCGGGGATATTTTTGATCGCGCAATAATGCGTAATACGATTTACGCTGCTTATCGGCTCGCTCGCGCCCTCTAGCGCTTTTGCTGATCCAGCCAGGAGGATGAAAAATATCAGGAGATCCGCGTTTTTGCAGCTCTAATCTTGCTGGGCGACGGTGCGGGGAGGAGGAATCGTCGAGGCCGGTGGAACTTGTTGATCGTAACGTACCTCCCGAGCCTTTCCTCTCTGCGCCCCTCCCCGCTCCTCGCCACCCCCCCAAGCGACCCCAAACTCGTGCGCTATTTTTGACAGCGATGAAACCCATCAGAACTCAGCTCATGGGATTCCCGTCGATAATCTCTAGATTTAAAAAATACCTTGATTCTCAAATCTCCCTCTCTCTCTCTCTCTCTCTCTCCCTTTCCCCCTTTCCCCCTTTATTGCCAATCTGCAAGGCTCAAAGCGTTAAATTTTAATCTCTAGGATTTGGACGGAAATCCTTTCTGATAATAATAAAAAGTTCGGCTGAACAGATTAATCAGATTTACCAGGCATCTTCGTAAATTCATTGGACCCGGTCGATTAGTCACTGAGCGATCCTAATTACGTACCTCCTGACCGAGAGACTCGAATGGCCACGTGGACTCAGGCTAAGCAATCTCTTCTTGTTCCATTAAATCTTATGGCCTCCATCGAGAACTCGATTGCCGAGTGAGACGTCGAGCCAACAATATTTTAAAGATTTTAACGCATTGAACTGTCACGTGGTGACGTTCGACTGGGACCGAGAGAGGCCAATGCGCACAATATACATTATTGGGCTTGAAGAATTGCATTTCTAAGTGGGCATCGACGTGCCTGACGCAACTGCTCTCACTCGCTAAACGCAACTTTGTGCTATTAAGCTGACGACTTACGAATTATATTGTAATAATTAACTATAATGGAGTTGCGTAATCAGCTTATCGAGGCCCGCGATATCTACGTTAACCATTAGCCGCGGACAAAAAAAATACATTCACGGATTCTTACTTGCATTGGATTTACTCGACCCCACGTTCGTCCGAGGATTTTTTTTTTTTTTTTTTTTTTTTTTTTTTTTGTAAATACCCGAGCCTTTTTTTTTTTTTAAGGATTAACTAAAACGTCCGTTAATGCGAAGGGAGCGAGGGGCCAGAGCAGGCCGGTGATCGGAAACGAAGGGGCAAAAAAAAATAATATTAATAGATGGACGTAAAGTCTGCTATTCGTCCTTTCCCATTTCTTTTAACTGTCTTTTTTTTTTTTTTTTTTTGTATTATTTTTTTAATTATTTTTTACCCCGCTCTTACCCCGCTCGAGGTATCGTAATATCGTAATAATAATAACCTTAATAGCGGAATACATTAAAATACACGTAACATCGAAAATATTTCATAAGATTTACAAAACTTGTATAAATAAACTCGATTTAATGCAAAGCTTTCCAAAATTTACACAACTGCCGAATAGATTTATAGATAAGTTTTATAAAACACTTTAATCTTAGAATGTAATTCACTTTTAACTGGATAATAAGATTTCACCGATACAGCCTTACGCTCGTATAATTTATTTTGTTGATCTTATCCGCGTCTCCGAACGCACACTCGCTCTCCAGCTCCTACTAAAGCGATAAATTAAAAAAATTATAAGCTCGAATGATGAGAAAGAAACAAAAAAAAAAAAAAAAAAAAAAAAAAAAAAAAAAAAAAAAAAAAAAAAAAAACCCCGATTAATACGTCATGTATCGCCAATAAGATTTTTAATCGCCCGTCGGGGTATGATTCCTCCTTTGCGCAAGATCCGAGAGCGGAGAGCGCCGCCATGGGCTGTGGTGCAGGTTTTTCCGAGAAAAGCATTAGCCAATCGATAGCCGGCGATCATCCATTTATATTTCATGATCGAGGGAAGAATAAAGTTTCGCGAACCGAAGAGTCTCTCTCTCTCTCTCTCTCTCTCTCTCTCTCTCTCTCTCTCTCACACTCTGTTAAGCGCAAGGTGAGGGGCGGCGAGGCGACGTCGTCAGCGGAGGGAGGAGGACGATAATCCATCGTTAAACAGATCCGCGACGGAGATTAGAGTGACAAGGGTCGAACGCGGAGGAAGTCGGGCAACCGGTGGAGGCATCGGAGACGGGCCCGATCGAGTCCATCGGGGTAAAGTCATTTGCTGGGAACCACCAGCCGGGACGTTATTCCATTATACTCGCGCACTCTCGACGAGGACGGGAATCGTCGGCAAGGGCACTCCTACTATCCCGGCACTTCACCTGATTTTAGACCCCTCGATTATTATCGTTATTGTTTTTATTATCATCATCGTTATTATTGTTATTATTATTATTATTAGCCTGTGATTAAATTGAAGGCTCTCGTGGAATATCGGGCGTAGGAGCGCGTTTATTTGTAATCGGCTGCGTTTACCTTAGCATTGTCAGTAACTGGGTACTTAATTACTCCGGTACTTGTGTATCGTTACCTTTTCGATCGAGCCGGTTTACGAATAATACGGAGGCATCCTACGGAGGGAGACGATGATGCTCTTGGGATGAGGGGGTTGGGAGAGGCGCACGCGTTACGGACTTGGGTAATCCCCTTTAGCCGGAGGAGTACACGGAATTTGAATCTCGGATCGAGCTCGCCCGTAGCGCCAAGCAAAACTCCGAGTTTAAAGGGAAGGATCGAGCCTCCCCCGGTCCCGCTGGCATCGATCGACGACGACGACGACGGCGCTCCTACGCGCGGCTCCTCCTTCGGATAAACGGCATTGATCGCGGTCAGCGGCCGCCGTCGCTCAGATTAAGCTGAGGGATCGCGGTGACCCGCGAAGATAGCCGTCATCCGTAAAGCCGCTCCCTCCGCTCCCCCCCCCCCCCTTCCCTACCCTCTACCACGACGTCGCCACCTCCTCCGCACTGACCCCAAGCCCGACCGCCACCTTTCCTCTATTTATAAAGCCAGCCGTACGCTAGCGCGAGCTTTTCCTTTACTTTCCTTTCCTTTCCTTTCCTTTACTTTACTTTCACTTTACTTTACTTTACTTTACTTTACTTTAATTTAATTTCCTTCGTTCCCTGGCCGAGGAGGGGATAAGCGGATGGATACGTGGATAAGTGGAGGATAAGCGGGTTGAGCGAGTTTCACTATCGCTTTCGACTAGCCGCTCCCGATAGACGTCGGGGGCGGTAGAGGGGCGAGGGATAACAATACATCGCGTCCCGCTCTCTGACACCCCCCCCCGGCTCGGCTCGGCTCAAAACTCCTGTCGATTCAGTAATTTAATCACACGCACTCATTGTAAGGACGTAGTCGGTCATTGGTGAGCGGCAGCAGTCCCCGTGCTCGACTCTATCCTACGTATCCTTTCACCCCCTCCTCCTCCATGTTATTTCAGAGAGCGCTTGCTCGCGATGCTCCTTACGTCCCCTTGAAGGACTCAAAGGACTTTTACGTACCAATGATCCATTGCGTGGATCATCGACATTCCACACGTCCGATTATCATTTTCAATAATACATATTTCTCGTAAACTCGAACGATACCCTACACTCCCCCCCCTCCACCCTAATAACGTAAAGTACCAGGAAGTGAAAGCATCGACGCCCGTACAGGTAGTGAATTGCGTAATAGTGGCGAGTGGCGAGTGACGAGTTAGTGAGGGGTTATTGGGGTTATTGGGGAGGAAGGGGGCGTGGGGGGGGGAGGAGGGAGAGGTGCTATCAATGTCCCGAGTGGGATTATTGTATGAAATTTCGAAGTAAGCCGCGAGCGGAGTCGCGGAGTCGCGGAGTCGCGCACTAGTATAAATTTATCTCAATTAGTGATTCTCAATTTGAGTAAGTTGAATTAGAACAAGGTTATGCAAATAGCGCTGAATGAAAATTATTTACTTATAGTTGTTAAGTCTCGCCTGACGTAACGCTCGCTCGCTTATCAATTCAATTCAATTCAATTCAATTCAATTCAAATCAATTCAATTCAATTCAATTCAATTCATTTCAATTCAATTTAATTATTATTCTTACTATTCTTATTATTATTCTTATTATTATTATTATTATTGTTGTTGTTGTTGTTATTGTTATTGTTATTCTCGTTATTGTTATTCTTGTTATTGTTATTATTGTATTATTATTGTTGTTATTATTATTATTATTATAGTATCGGCTGTATGGATTAATTCAACATTATCCGTCCGCGGGCGTGAAATTACAACGAGCCACGCAACTCGAGCTAATTATTCTCGAAATAAGTTCGTCGTCTCGTCTCGTCTCGTCTCGTCCCGTCCCGTCCCCTCCCGTCCCGTCTCGTCTGGTCTCGGCCGTAAGAGACTGTCGACTCGTCGTCGGCGACTGACGTTCGAAGAGCAAATATTTTTGAAAATAATTACGGAGGTTACGGTCTGAGCCACGGAATCCGCTCTATCTATCCGCTCAGTCTCCGAGCGATGATGATCGCCTCTCGTGAGCAACGATGAAGATTAATAATTATCGATCGCGGTATCGATGCACACAATATACGCGCGAAAAATGCCGTCAAACGTAAATGACGTTAAGAGCCCACGATTAGCTTGAGTGTATCGTCGAGTTGGCGCGCGTACGCTGTGTGAATCAGCTGCACCTCGCCTCTCTCCCTCTCTCTCTCTCTCTCTCCTCTCTCTCTCTCTCTCAGTCTTCTTTTCTCTTTTTAAGCGTCTCTCTTTAAGCGAGAAATCGGAACGCGAGCAGCTCGTGTGCGTACGAGCGGCAAAACTATGTTCTAATCCTCGAGCTAAAAATCAATACGTCTCTCTCTCTCTCTCTCTCTCTCTCTCTATCTCCCTCTGTCCGCATCTCTTTCGGCCTCCTCCCCATCGCCAGGGCCAAAATCCTCCCTTGAGATAAGCCGCTCGCCGGGACATAGTTAAATAAATCCCGGATAAAAGGATAAATCCTCTTCTTCGGTCTCTATACACATAGATACGTGCATTCATATGAATCCCGTTTCTCTTTATCTATATATGTACGTATGTATACCGAACTCCCCTCGAGGCTGCCGAATCGAAGGCTTCGGCTTTCTTGCCCCCCCCTCCCCACACACTTTCAGCTCTTTTACGTGCGAGAGTGTTTCTATTCAAAGCTCGGATGAGTGTGCACGAGCACCTCCTACCTGTCACACGTATGCATAATACATGCAATACCGATTATTTTAATCAATGAATTTTAGCTTATTTAATTATTATTGACCTCTCGTCGAGTAACAAAAAAAAAAAAAAAAAAAAAAAAACAACGACAACGACGACAACGACAACGACAACGAGAAAACAGGAAAAATAAGAATGAGAGAAAAGCTCTGATAATGAAATAGAGAGATTCGTATTTTGGCGAAGGTCAGGCTTAAATATTATTTATTTACTATTGATTTCTTTGATGCTATGCTCGGACTGTAAATGAAATAATACGCGTGATCATCTCGCGGTGCTGTAATATTAAAACGAAAAACTCCTCCTGTCATCGTTGTTGTTGTTGTTGTTGTTGTTACCATTATCATCATTGTCATTATTATTATTACTATTACTATTACTATTACTATTATTGTTATTATTATTGTTGTTGTTATCGTTGTTGTTGTTGCTCTTATCATTATTGTCATTATTATTATTATTATTATTGTCGTTGCTGTCGTTGCAGTTGCTGTTGGTCGAAAAAAGTATTCGTTTATTTCTGTAACGCGCGTGTAAAATTATATCGGCAGTATACGCGAATGGCGTATAATGCGATGGAGTACCTGATTATTGCCGAGGCTGCGGATTCGGGGGATTTAAAAAAATAAAGCACTCCCGGTTCGAAATATTTGTAGGTAGGAGAGAGCTTTGACTGGGGGTGGTATCCATGCAGTACTTGTTCTGTTCGTGAAAACGCGACGGTATTGTGAGGAATTTTCGTTGGCTTAGGGCGGCGGGGCACGGGGCGCGTCGACCCGGAAGGAGGATTTACGTGGACACGGATATGCTTAATTAGCCGGAGTGTGTGCGAGCGCCAAGTCGTTCGGAAGAACTCGAGGGAGTTCGGTAAGAATCGTTTGTGGACAGGTGACAACACCTCCTCGCAAGGGGATATGAAAGGAAACGCGCCACGGGCTTTGATTGGTCGGTGGATACACCCCCCCCCCCACCACCACCACCCCACAACAGGGCAGCAGTTCGCACCCGGACGATATAATAAGGGAATGATGGCTGCGAAGAAGAAGCTCATGCTGACCCTTGCGCCCCCTCCCCCCACCTCGTCGTATTTCATTAGCTTCGATTAGCCACAGTCAGAGGGAAATTTTATCTCGTTCTTCGGGGGGAAATTGTAATTAATTACAGCCTATTTGACTTTCGAAGGTCGATAGTTCTAGCCTCGGGCAAGGAGTAGTATCACAAAAAGAAAATAATTTGTCAGCCAATGAGCGAATCAATGATTCGGTTTCTTTCTTGGCCGGGTGGTATATCGATCGATCGTCTCGCGGATCATTCGGACGATCATTTGGACTGGAAGTGCTGGAAAACGGAGTCAAGCGGGGGATACATTAATTGGAACTAAGTTTTTAGGCGACAAGTTAATGGCGATAATGTTAAGGAACTGTTTTTTTTTTGTTTTTTGTTTTTTTTCCTCGTGTAGTCAGGGTTAGTACGGTACCTGCCACCACCACCACCACTACCACCACGACCACCACCACCACTACCACGGACACGGCAGTTTCTTATTTCTTAGTCGGTTAATTAAGAAAAGTCTCGGAAAATGAGATAGAATACACGACTCTATATGTATATATATATACAGACGCACGCACGCACGCACGCACGCACGCACGCACGCATACGTAGATGGGGAGAAGGAGGTAGGTTGGCCGAAGAGTGCGGGATATCGGCGAGAGCCCTTGGAGTGCGGCGGCCAGTGTCAGGGGCGGCGACGGTTACGGGGCGTGGGGCGGGGTGGGGCTGGAGGGATAAGCCGTGGACCCCTCTCGCCCCAGGTGAGAGGAGCAGCGCGCTTAGAGGAGGCCTCGAGACTCGGCTGGAGGCTCCACCTCCTTAAGGATCGTCGAATCCTTGAGTAAGCAGGGCAGCATGAGGCGCGCCGGCCTCCGGACAAGGACAACAGCCGAGATACCTCTATAGGACTCCGCTCGGCCGTTTCTCGGTACGTACCTGTTGCGTGGGCGGTCAAGCGGCACGGCGCAGCCGAGTGGGGGTATATAGCCCGGTTGGCCCGGGTCCTGAATTTTCGGCAACGCTTAGGGGGTTCGACTACCAGGAGACCAGCGAGGACACGGAGCTCACCGCGGTCCGACGTCCTAATTCCGCCCGATTCCAACCAACATCATCCTCCTCGTCCTTTCGCCTGGTTTCGTACAACGGTCCCTCCTGTCCCTGCTAATCTCTCCCCCACCTCCCGGACTACTATATCCTCGACGCCAAAATCATTCTTACAGCGCCGCTTACATTGCTGCTTTCATCATCATCATCGTCATCATCGTCATCGTCATCGTCATCATCATCATCATCATCATCATCATCATCATCATCATCATCATCATTCTTCTTCTTCTTCTTCTCCTTCATCGCTTTTATAGATTTTTCGCTGGAGCAAGGATCGACGACCAATAACTCGGATCCCTCGATCTTAAACTTGCCTTCGTCCCGCCCCCCTTCCCCTCGCCATTACCATTCAACGAATCCTACATAATAATAACCCCCTCCCCGCCGAACCCGAATAACCTACCGCGATCCCCCTCCCCACCCTGTCGCCTACTTACTCTATCTACTATCTATTATTCTATTGATAATAGAGCCCCGTTTTTCCTCTATCGAGGGCGAGCCTCCGTCCTCTACGTATATAAGAATGTTATAACAAATAAATTCGACTTTCTTGGGAGACCGTTTGACGGAACAAAGGCGCGTCGGAGCCCGATTGCTTTCGCGGTGGATCCGTTCTTGTCCTCAAAAGAATAACGCTCTGTGTCCGCGCAATCGTGTCCTGCGAAAAAATTCGATCGACCTCGAGCGATGGATAAAAATACCGGCTGCTCATGAATTCCTGATACGCGCGTAAACATTATTTTGCCATCCGTGCTCCCATCCGATAGACTAAATAAACATACGAATAATAATCCCAATGTCCTTTCCAGTTCCGACTTTCCTTACGTATTATTACCATTATTTATTATTTATTATTTATTATTCATTATTATTATTTATTATTATTTATTATTATTTATTATTATTCATTATTATGATTATCATTATTGTTGTTGTTGTTGTCGTTGTTGTTGTTGTTGTTGTTATTATTTGTGATAATGAAGGGGCTCGCGGTGTATACTCGAGCCGATAATGTATGAGAATTAAGTGGCCCAGCCCCACCCCCCGCAGTTGCCTGCCTCGTTTAGGTTAAGCGCGAGGCCGGGGCGTAAAGACTTTTTTAAATGCTTCTCAGTATGCGTCGTTAGATTACGAGTTGAACATAAGGGCGCGGGCAAGGAGGGGGGGATGGTGGTGGAGCGGAATGTCGGCGGTGGGAGCGGAGAGCAATAGTTTTTCGAGGTGTAAAAAGTGTGAGGGTGAAGGTGGAGAGGGTGGGGGGAAGGTTGAGCGGCGAGAAGTTGGTTGTATCGTCGAATCCTCGTCGGATCTGTGATGCGATCGGGGATATTCGGGTAAAAAAAAAAAAAAAAAATAGCAGAAGAAGATGAAGAAGATGAGAAGAAGAAGAAGAAGAAGGAGGAGGAGGAGTAGGAGGAGAAGAAGAAGGAGAGGAAGAAGCATAAAGACGTTGAGTGTAAGAATAAAAGCGTCGTTGCTCGGGAATAGAGTGACGAGGGGTCAAGAAAAAAAAAGAAGCTCGCTCGGATGGATCGTCGGCGGGTATTTTAACTCTTTCTCGTGAATAAAGGAGCGACAGGAGACCATCAGTTGGTCGTCGGCGCTCATCGGCTCCCGGCCGATCCACTCTTGTGCTCAATGAATGAACTTCCGGCTATGCTCTCCCTCCCCCACTCGCCTAGAGCACCTAGTTGGCTCCTCGCCCCTGCCATCCCCTCCCCCGTCTACCGCTGCCAATTACCACCCCCCGGTTCTCCCTTCGCTTTCTTTCCTCGATTCTTCCCTCCGTCCCTCCATCCCTCCATCCCTCCATCCCTCCATCGCTCCATTCCCCGCCACCTACCCACCCATCCTTCCTTCCTTCCTTCCTTCCTGCCTACCGTTATTCCGTCATTCCGTCATTCCGTCATTCCGTCATTCCGTCCATCCTTTCTTCCGGCCTCGTCCTGATCCCCTGGGACGAAGAGGTCACAGCCCGGCCTTACCCACATTCCCATGGGGTGCGCTAGACCGCCGAGGGGCGCGAGACCCCGAGGAACCGAGTGGGGGTGAGGCGGCTGGGGGACGGCTCACAGCGATTTAGAAGGGATATACGCGCGACCGAGGATTAGGATAGCAGGATACCTCTCCGGATGGCTCGCACTCGGCTTTCTCAAAATCCAACTGCCCCCACCACCCCCCGCTTCCCTCCGACCGCCCCCGTCCAACGCGCCGATCCCTCTCACGCCCTCGCTCTCGCTCCCAGTCTCTCGCTCTCAGTCCAGTCTCTCGTAGTCGCGCGCTCGCGCCCCTAAACCGACGTATTTACCGAGTGGGGAGCAGGACAAAGCATCCCGACGCTTCCCGGAGTATACCTCGGATCCCACTTTGGTCTCCTGCGACGTCTCCACGGTTTAGCCAATTGAGATGCACTTTTACCCTCTCAACGAGGCCAATAAAACAATAAATAATACCCTTCTCTCTCTCTCTCTCTCTATCTATCTATCTATCTATCTATCTATCTATCTATCTCTCTCCCTCTCCCCCCCCTCACAGATATCACCACCACAATAGCGGTGTGACTAATTAGCCCAACGTTCCCCTATTATTATTCGTCTTCTTATTAATAAAATAATAATAATAATAAAGTTCACGACGATGATTTTCCTCAAGACTCGAACTATTAAAAGGCCTTCCGATACTTTAGTACTATCTCCTCTTTGATAGCCGGTGGCAGAAAGAAACGTGCTCGAACTAATGCGAAAATTCTAAATCTCTCATTAAATATCCGCTATTGTCGAACGCAGAGCGTAACTTAACCGTATAAAACATTCGCATTAACTTGTACGAATAAGCTACGAGTATAATGTACATATATATATATATATATATATTATTCGGTTAATGCTCACGTATTTAAAATGAATCTTTGAATCTTCGAATGACGCGACGAGAGTCGGCAAAACTTGTAATTTGCAAATGATTTAAATGATATCGACACGCGGATGAATAACAACGAGAGCCAATGGGCTGTAAGTCGAGTAAACAATTGCGTAAATGTCACGTTTTAACGTCTTTACGCGGAGTGGGGTGGGCGGGTGTTGAAGGGGAGGGGAGAGAGAGAGAGAGAGAGAGAGAGATTAATAGAGCCTTGGAATTGTCTCCGAGATCAGGAGATGCAAACGGACAATTCAATTCCGCCGGGTTAATTTGACTTACCGCAACACTCGACATTCTGTAGCCCTGATAGCCAAACCCCCCACGAATCTGTCTAAATCCATCTAACTGATCTTATCCTCCTCCGCCTCTTTCTCCTACGCTACGAGCGCACCCTGCCCTCCAAAACGCCGTATTTAATTAATCCTCGTAGCGCTGGATCGGCTACTCTAAAAAGCACTTATATTCCAAAGCCATTATTTCTAATCGGCCAAGTAAAAGGAATACGCGTCCACTGCACTCTTCTTTCTGTACGTCTAATTTTTTATTACAATGTTACAACAATCGGGTCGGGGGGACCATGTGACCAAGGACGATAATAACGTTCTGTAATAATAATATTAATAATAATAACGCGTCTGCATAATTCATTCGATCAATGGGTTCCGTTGTTAAATATTGGGAATAAGTAATAAGTAATAAGTAATAAGTAATAAGGGAGCTAGCTGGTCTATTGGGACTCTGTCGAAGGAGTAATAAGTTTTATTAAAGAATGAGCGGCTCCTTAGGCGAGCTAAGAGCTACGAAAACCATGTTCGCCTCGGACAAGTCGGACAAGGTTGTCGAGCAACGAGAATTTTCAAAGGCTTTCGATACAAGGAATGCCAATGACGGGCAGCAATGACAATAGCGGCGATTATATTTATAATCGGTAGAGTCGGTATTTCCGGGTCAGCGGGCAACCGGTTCGACTTGGCAAAAGGTCGGCCGGCAACGGGGCTAGGATACCGGAGTAAGGACGAGAAGGTGGGAGAGGCGCGCCGGGTTGAGGGATCGGGTTCGTCCCCCCGCCCGTCCCTCCTCCGTCGCACCCGACAAAACGGCGAGGACGGCGGCACTCCATCCCCACCTGTCGCGAGCCTCGACCGCCCCCGCATTTTTTTCGCAAGACAGGCTGGTAAACAACTAGCAGGGTAGCATGGTCCTGGGGGATTCGCGGTCGGGCGGAGCTCCGGCACCGGAGGCTGAGCCGCGCGGACTGGTCTCCTGGTCGTAGGGGTCCTACTAAAGCCCTTATTCGGGTCACGGGGCATATCCCGAGGGTCCGGGCGAACCGCGAGCTTCGCGGATCTCCTGCTCGCCGGGCGGCAAAAATAAGCCGGCAGGTATCGAACAAAGAGCCTGATTTGCATATTAGCCGGCCGATTGTGGCTGCGAGCGCTGAGGTAAAAGAGGATCGTCCTGGCCCGCTCGGTCATAAGGGGCTGGGAGGGGGGGTGAGGGAGGCGGGCGGAGAGAGGTAGGCATAAATAAAGGAGCAGGAGATGCAGGACCGGCAGGAGGAGGATCCTCGCCTCCTCCTGCCGGCGCCTCGATACCTTCACCCCGTAACACGTCCGCTTCCTACCGTCGTCACGCCTCTTTCTTCTTTTTTTTTCTTTTTTTTTTTACTCCCCTCCCTCGACTCGACCACCTCCTTCCTCTCGTTCAACTCTCTCCCAAATTTGCCTGCAATTTTTATTCACCTTTTCCACCTCCTCTCTCTCTCTCTCTCTCTCTCTCTCTCTCTCTGCGTGTGTAATCACGCCGCTCTTTTCAACGTTCCACTAGTCAACTAACTACCTATCTAACTAACTACCTATCTAACTAACTAACTAACTAACTAACTAATTGGTCTAAGCCACGTGCCTCTGCGCTCGAGATTTTATTCTGAATTTAAATTCAGGCTAAGCCGTTTTCCTCTTTCTCGAGCATTGCATCATCCGTATGAAATACTCTGTTATGACATAACGAGGCGATCCTCGACGTCTTCAAGATTTCGTAAAAAAAAAAAAAAAAAAAAAAAAAAAAACTAATAAATAAATAAATAAATAAATAAATAAGAAAATAGAGGAAAGGAGTTTGGTATAAGTTCGAGATGCCGTATATTCCTTAAGCGCTTTCGCTCCACGTGTGCGCGCGTATAAATTATTGATCGTCCGGCTCGTTGGGAGCGTATTTTAAATAATTTATTTAAATCAATGAAAAAGTTTGCGCGCTCCCGATCATCCGCATGCGCCGCGAATGACGACCACGGCATTACAATAACTTCGGCTTCTTAGCTTTCAATGAAAAATATTGGCAATCATCGATCCGAGGGAATACGTAGTACAATAATACTTTGCTCGACTCGGCTCGAGCGGTGCGGCGGCTCGAGCGGTTGAGGTAGGGGGTAGGGGTAGAGGTAGGTAGGAGGGGGTAGGGATGAGGGGGTGACGAGGAGATAGATGATGATGGAAGAAGAAGGAATGCGGACGGACGTCGAAAAAACGCGTACGGGCCATGTAACGAGCATAGGCATGCAAAATTTAGGAAGAGGTCGGCGATTCCCGGCAGAGGAGGGCTTCCCCGGCCTATTCCCAGCCCTAAACCGTCCGCATACGCGACGAATGAACCCTCGTAGGGATGATACGGGAGCCGTCCCCCGTAGGGTCGATTCTTGTCAGGAAGTGGATACTGGACAGGCAGAGAGGCGGCCTGTCAACTGATCAATCAATGACTTAATTCCTCCGGGCGTACCAGGAATGGATAGCCGGCGGCTCGGTACTACGGGGCGTTGATAAGGAGGGTCGCGTGGGAGGCGGGACCGCCTCGTACGGCCGCGGGCTTCGGCTTTTTCGTCGGGACAGGGGTAGGGCGGGATGAGGTGGGGTGAGCCGCGTTTCGCGTGTTCCTGCTCGCCTGGTGCCGGAGACGTCCGCTAGGCCTACAAATTATCCGACATTGATCGGCCCCCCCGGCCTTCGAGGCTCCTGCGAACCCTATTAGTAGTAGTAGTAGTGGTAGTGGTAGTAGTGGTAGTAGTAGTAGGTGGTGGTAGTACTAGTAGTACTAGTAATAGTAGTAGTAGTACTAGCGAGTAGTAGTAGCAGTAGTACTAGCAATAGTAGTTGTAGTAGCAGTAGTAGTCTCGTAGCTCGCGGGTGGGCCGGCTTAGGCGAACGCGAGGTTCTCCACCTCCAGGACGCAGACAGGACCCTTTAGCTTTTAGGAATGACTCATTCGATCCTACGCTTACGTATATATCACTAATCTTCTTCAATATCACCGATCGAGATTCGTCTCGCGACATTCGTCTACGAACGTAGGACTAATGCCGATAAGCGCTACACTCTCTCTCTCTCTCTCTCTCTCTACGTCTCCCCCCGCCCCTCGATCCCAAAAAAATCCCTAACCATTGAGCATGAATCGGTGACGTCCTCGTCTTACAATAGACAAAAAGATGGATAAGAATGAAAAACAACTTGATTTTATCAAAATTACTCCGAACCTTACGTCGGACTCGTAAGACTATGCGAATTGCACTCAATGCAACAGCCAATGAAAACAAGAGGCGTTTATCACTTTAATCATTGTCAATGAAAAATTATCGAAAGCAGTTAATTAACACATTATTCCCATTGTACCGAACGGATGAGATCGTTTTAAAATTTCGTCCATCGGCTCGACAAATGAACATTTCTTAATTCGCAGCTCATGATAAGCTTTTACAAGTAACGTATGCACGTACTCTGATTGACAATGTTGGTAAAAATTAATATAACGATAGAGCTGTACTTTATGAAAATGTATAAAATCCTTTATAATACAAAAGCATTGACTCGACGAGTAAATCTTTATCTTTTTTTTTTTTTTATGTCGACTCCTCCAAAGTTTTCCAGTTATGAAAAATCAAATTAACGTAAATAATTATAAAAAAGAAAATCAACATTATTTGTTGGCATAGAAAAATATTCGATAACGTAGTATTGGGGTTCCTATTCGTTAAACTAATATTAAACCAATACAACGAGGAGTTGTATTATTTCATTGTGTGAACCTTAGCAGTTGAGAAAAAGTTCGGAACTTTGTAGGCATAATTAATCCGTCGAACATTATTCCGTGTAAAGTCGCAGCTTTCTGTTTAATAACTTCAACAGACTTTTGATGTATATTAAAAATTTTAATCTCGAAGAGTCAAGGAATGAAAGTACAGACAAATATTTTTCATCAAATGCCTCTTCCGTTTATGATATTTATTATCATCCTCCTTCTTGTTATTATTATAGTTGAAAAGTTTGACGATCACGAGTCACGTGATTAATTATGATACCCGATATGAAATAACGTATTATTACTGTTTACGAATATACGTATAAACGTATTTAAAAAAAAAAAATGTGCTGTCGAGGTCCGAAGTATAAAGCGATAAGAATCATTATTTGTAATGTTTAATGTGCGTTGTTAATGCCCATGTAAATATACGTATAAGTCGTTGTATGAGCTGGAACGTTAGAATATTTGTAAAACGACGAGGAATCTGCTACGGTATCGCGTAAATCGTTGTATAATATACATTTAACCATAAATACATTTAATGGTAATAATTTAAATAATAATAAAAAAAGAAGAAAAAAAAGTAAGGAAGGAAAAGCCTCGTTTCGTTAGTTTTAACATGACAAATACTTATGGTTAGCTTATGGTTCATCGATGAGTATTTCCTCGCGTGCTTATATATTTCCCAAGGGAAATTCTGCGTAAATCATCGAATTATAATGCTCGAGGAACATAGAATAGATTCTATAGGGTTTGGAAAAATATTGTTTCACCGGCCATTTTGTGGGAAGAGCGACAAGCGGAATAATTAAAATTAAATTCGTAGTATTTGAAATGAGATTGGAATGGAGGCTTGGCGGGCACAACGAGCAAGTAAAATGTTTTATAGATCGCAATAAATGTAGAATCCATCCATTGACGGGAGTTAAGACTTGCGGCCGATAGATAAGCTCCACTGCCGACTGAACGGGGTTCTTATCTTAGGCTGGAAGTGCGAGAAGGGAGGATAGGGCGGTCGCTCAACGGATTTCCACTGAAAGCGATACTACTACCACTGCTGCTGATGCTATTGCTGCTGCTGCTGCTGCTGCTGCTACTACTGATGAGATGATGCGCACCGGTCCGTAAAAGGCGTGTGGCAAGGCATGTGGTGGCAAGGAGGTGGAGGGGTGTCAAAACGGGCGATAGCGTCACAAGGAGGTCCAATGGTTCCTCTTCTTCTTCTTCTTCTTCTTCTTCTTGTCTTTTTTCATTTTTCTTTTTTTTTTTGTACGCGAGGCGATAGAGATCCGAGGCAAAAAAGGGTATCCGTTGACCCTTGGTAACCAGGATACCAGGACACGAGGTGTAAAAGACGTGCGCGGAGTCGGCCCTCCGTATCCTGACCGTCCCTTCTGTTGAGATAAAGGGGCGCGAGAGCCGCCTCACCGTGGCCGCGTGGCAAGCTCGCGGATGCTTGCGGAGCTTGCGAGGCTTACTACTGAGCTTCCTGGTACACTCTGAGCGCCTGATCCCTAAGTCCGCTCCTTATCCCACGCGCGCCTTCACGTCAAGAGATATGACGATGATATATTTTATCCCTTTTGTCGTAAATTAAGTCTCGATCCCGGTATCCGCGAAAGCCGGTACGCGTCCGAGACTGTCTTCCCCCGGCCCCCGCCGCTAACCGACTAACCGTTCTTTCCCTTACCTTGCCCGCACCCCGCACTCGCGCCTACCGCCTACCGCCTACCGCCTACGACCTAGACCCCCTTCCCCGCCCGGCCATTCTGCCCTTGTGCGGAACGGAAGCGATTCTGAAGAAGTTTCTTTAAGTGACGGTGACTTTTTACGTGAGCCGCGTACTCGTCATCGAATATTCACTCTGAGAGATGGAGAGAGAGAGAGAGAGAGAGAGAGAGAGAGTGACGGGGGCGAGGGCGCTCAACGTACGCTTTGGGTTTCAACGTAGGGAGTCCAACGCCAATGAGCACAATCTCGATCCTTCATCAAGGGCAGCGACAATAAACACCAAGGAGCATGATCCTTGCGAGGAAGCCCACCCCCGCGTATCCATAAGTTTCGGGAGGACTCCACGAGGATTCTAATTCCCTGCTACTCGAGCTCCGCTGGATCCCGAAAATATTCCTAATGCATTCTGTCCTGTCGGCCGCCTTTATTCGCCATTTATTTATTTATTTATTTATTTATTTATTTATTTATGTAGTTAATTCCTTTTTGTTTATCCCTACCACTACTGCGCTTGGTAGGTGGGGAGGGGATGGGTGGGGGCATCCTCACGGATCCTCGAAAGGCTGGATACGCTGGATACGCTGGATACGCTGGATACGCTGTATCCGCTGGATACTGCTTACTCGGTAATAGAAGCGGGACCGGGAATTGGGTCAAGAGGATGATCTGGCTAACGAAATATCTCGGCGCTCGTCGGCAATGGCGTCGCGACTGCATAATTCATAGCCGAGACAGATGTGACATTCGAATGGGAATGGACGGACTGGTCGACCTATCGATTTATTACAAATTCATGGGATTCGAGCTCGCCTGGGCAGCTCTGCGATCTTCGGCTCGTTAGGATTTCAGCGTCCGAAGGGCGGCGGGGCATTATCCCGTCCACCCTTCGGATTATATTCCCCGGGCATTAGCGATATTAAATATTTTAAATTTAAATAAAATGCTGCAGAGCAGTAAAAGGGAGACAAACAAACGAAAAAAAAAACAAATGAAGTAAAAAAAAAAGAGAGAGAGAGAGAGAGAGAGAGAGAGAGATAAAAAAAAAGAAGAAAGAGAGGCAACGGATAAAATTGTGGAAACGGAAGGAGGAAAAGAGCTTCGGCTCGGCGGTTTGATGTATTAATAACGACGGCGATCTGTTTTGTTCAACTGTATTTTATAGGGTCAAAGGTAAATGTTGTATGTATAACGTCCATTATCGAGGAGCGAGCGAGAGAGAGAGCTTTATTTATTATGAAATCGGTCGGGGCGTAGGGGAGATTAAAAATTGTGTCGGAATAGCTGGCGGATGCGCAAATGCATTCTGGCCGAACGCGGTCGGGGGGAGGGGAAAGCCAAAAAAAAAACAGTCTCGCGTAAGGAGGTGATTGGGAAGGAGTGGGGGGGGGGCGTCAGGAGAGAGCGAGTCGCGGCGCAGGAAGGAGGGTCGGAAGGAAAAGTATCTCCGCGAAGCGAGCGGGCCTTGATCCGCCGGCCCGGTGGAGAGGCCTGAAAAACCGGGTCCGCAGCCGATCGGTCGGGCAGGCGTGCGGAGGGTCGTCGTCGCGCAGCCTCCGTCGGCCGCGAGTCCCTGAGCCGATTATCCGATTAGCCGATTAGCCGCGAGCATATGTGGGACTTTTGACCGGGGCCACAAAGGCCGGGCCGCGAACGGATTTAAATATATTTACATGTGCGCGTTAGCCCTGGACCGACACGTACGCGAGCCCCTCCCGCGACCCCCATCCCCCATCCCGTATCCCGCAGACGCTGAGCGAGCGAGAGCCTCGCCCGGTTCGCCCGGACGAGACCCCGACAGCCAAAGGCACGAGGATTATCCGCCGCGCTTCTGTATTCGTCCTACGGGATTATCGGTGCCGGGTTCGAGCTCGTGGAGGGGGGAGGGGGTGGCTCGTTCGAGTGGCCAAATCCTTTGCCGGCTGACACCATAAACTCGGGGTCGTTACTCGGCATCTCTCTCTCTCTCTCTCTCTCTCTCTCGCTCCTTTATCTCTGTCTCTCTCTCTCTCTCTCTCTCTCTCTCTCTCTCTCTCTCGCTCCTTTATCTCTGCTGCGAGGCCGCTTAAAGGACTTTCTCCCTCGCATTTACATGCCACACGAGGTCGGCCCGCGGATTCGAGGATACACGAAGGGAACCGAGCGTCTCGCGCCTCACGGATTAACGCGGGATTATCGATAGCGTGTTTCGCTCGTGAATCCTCTCCCCCTCTGCACTTCTACTCCCTTCTACTTCTCTCCCCTCGGACTCACTCCCGTGCCAACGAGATTCCAAATCCGGCGCATACGACTCGGATAATCCCTTCCTCTTCCTCCCCGACACCCGACTTCAGCCCCTGCCCACCCTTATATATATATATATATATACGCTGCTGCACCGGGCTCCGAGACTCGATCCCCCCCCCTCCTCCCCGCCACGCACCAACTCGCTTTTTACAGCATTTTCGATTCTTTCTCCAGGCGACCAAAGGCACGATTTTTTCTTCCTTCCTTCCTTCCTTCCTTTCTTTCTCACTTTCTTTCTTTCTTTCTTTTTTTACAAAGCTCACTCCTAATGAGCAATACAACCGCCCCACCTCCGGATCTTAATCTATTATTATCTATCACATAATGTACTCGCCGCCCTCGTGCAATAACACATACAAGTGCCTCTTTTTATCTCTCTACTTGGAGTGCACATTGTCTGTCGTAAAGTATCGGATTTCGTTACCAATTTACCGATTCTGCGCGAAATAAATTCCCTTAAAACGAACTCGATCTTTTGGGATTAATTATAATAACCGGAAATACGTACGTACCAAGACGTGTATGCGGATTGTTTTTTCGACCTGGAAACGAATGTATTATATAAATAAATCATTAGAATCGCGAAATACGTTGAGCCGGATTTTTATTTACTCGTTTCTTTTTTCGCTCAAAGCCCCGAATGTAGATTATTAACCAATTAGAGGCTGCGCAGAATAAATACAGTTTCCATAAAGTTTTGAACTACCGATTTAATAATGATAATAATGATGATGATGATGATAATAATGATGATAACAATAATGATAATAATTATAATAATATAATAATTATAATAATGATATTAATGATAATAATCATTAATAATAATAATAATCATCATCATCATCATCATTATGGGAGCAATGCGATGTTCCTCGATCGGCAATGACATTTTTTTCCGGCCGTGAAGAAGCCGTGAAGGTCGAAAACGCTTCTCCCCGCATGAAAAACAAATCCGTTTAATTCGCCCGATTCATCCCCCCGATCCAGAAGTCCGTCGTCTGGCCCGGCTCGACCCTCGCTACACGCACACGCGGATACGTAGCTGCTACACAGACGCGGCCGGGCGATTATCCCTCGAGGTCGGCGGCGCCCGAGTCATAGGTGAGCGTAGCCCCGCACGCTCGCAAATTATTCAACTGCGACGTCTACGAGGCTCGGAGTCGCGCTCGCGCGGGGTACGAGGCGGGGATAAGGAAGGCTCAGAGCCGCATATACATAAAGAGATACTACGGCCGCTCAAGATCCTCTACCGTATCGCGTGTCTAACGTCAACTTGCCCGCGTGTGCGTGTGCGCGTGCGTGTGCGTGTGCGGAGGGATACATTCAGTCTCTAATCCGGATTACTGCCTAAGGGTCAGGGTATCCGGCAGTTTGCTTAGGCCCCTCCTAAACGCGAGTTTCTTCCCAGCTTCGCTCCCCCCCCCTACCACCACCACCACCACCGCTGCCAAGCAATCTCTAACCCCCCCTCCATGCCCCTGACCCTGCCCCCTGCCCCGATAACCCTCCGCGCCGCCGCCCTCCGCCCTCCGTCCCTGCTCCTCGTGCTTTTTTCTTCTCTTCGGTCGGCGTCTTTTTTCCTTTTATTCGCTCGACTCTCTGTCACGCGCTGAAACACATACGCGGGGAGGGTCGGTCACACGTGCAGACAGAGGCCACCACCAGTCCTTACTTGCGATTCCTCCTGATCCACACACTCATATATCTACGTACGTACGTAGGTACGGGCGCGTGTGTGCGTATATATATATCTATATACATATACATATATATATAAATGAAAGACTCGGAGAAGAAGCCGGCCGGCGACTTGTCCGAGCGGAGATATTCCTTTCTGAATAATGACACGAGCCTTCTAAGAAGTGCTAATACAACGTATTAATCTCGTTGCTCATCGATCGACGTTCCGTCGGTTTTAAGTAATTCTCAATTTGCGATATTATTATTCGTCGGCTCGGCTTAGCGGCAATTGGCCGAGGAGTCGGACGTGAGGAACAAAGACGACCCGCGCAAATAACGCCGAGCGAAGGCCGGATTGGGTCCGATGCGGGCCCACCGACCGATTGATTACGCGCTCCAACGTACGTAAGCCAGAGCCGAGTGAGCCATAGGGGTCTCCCCCACCCACCGACGCTCTCTCGTACGCGGACGCGACGGCGACGGCGACGTCGCCCGGACACATTAAAATTGGCCGCTTTAATAATTTAATCCGCGCGCTGAGCGAGCCGTAAAAATATAATAAAGCCCGTGGAATAAAAGTCCGAGCGCTCGGCTCTGAGCATGAATTATTAATTACCAGTCCCGGGACTCGTCGTGCAGCCAATAACAACAATCACAATAATAGTTATAACGACAACCATAACAATAATAACAATAACAACAATAACAACAATAATGATAATGATAACAATAATAACAATAATAACAATAATGATGATGATGATGATGATGATGATGATGATGATGATGATGATGATGATGATAAAAAGCCGACGGGTCTCTGTGTATTAATGATCTCGAATGGCTAATACGACTATTACGCGTACGTACACCTACTGTATTAATCACCTTGTTTTTTTTTTAGATTTTTTTTTTGTTTAAAATGAACTGCTCGTTGGTCGGGACTGATTTGGGCTGTCAAGATCGACCTTTGGCTAATCGATAGACGATTTCGCCGTGATCGAGGCGATGATCCGTCGAGGTGTTCCCACGGATCGCTCCGTTAGCCGGCCTGCGAGTTAACGACGAGCTGCTCTAGCTCCCCCCATACCCCTCCTGTCCCCTTCCAGCCCCGCCAATCCCAGCAGCCCACGTGTACACGTCCCGGATCTCGATGATCCTATTATCCTTGATCCCACGAGCTGGCTATATCGAGACTTACTCCTTACTTACTTAGAGGCGCACGCGCTCCCGTCACGTAGGCGCTAAGCCCCCGTCGCCGGGTTAATCAGTTGTTAATCAGGCAGAGGGTCATCGGCTCCTGCCGATCCCCGTCTCACCAGTACCTAGCGATACCTGTGCACGGCTGGGACGCAGGCTCGACCACGACCCCGCCGGTCCACGTGTCGGGCAGTCCTCCTCACGGAGCCGTCCTTCCAGCATCCTTCCAGCCGATCCTTTGTTCCCGCTGCTGCGAATCCCGCCCCTCCCTGCGCCAGTAGCGCAGAGAAATACCCGTGGCCGTGGCTCCCCCTCGCAGACTAAATCCCCGCCCCGACTACGCGCTCGCCTTCTTCCCCGGACACTTTTAATATACTTTATCCCGTGGAGCTCCCCGACGTGGGGCTAAGGGAGCAAGCGGGCGCCGAGCCTTCTGGATTTATTCTTGGGGAGGCCAAGGAGTCGTCGAGGCCGCGTCCCCCCGATCATCCGCCGACCTCTACGACCTCTAGCTTACTTGCGCTCGCTTACACGGAATGCCTGGATACGGGCTCGACCGGGTACCGGGCATGGCATGGGCCAGTCCTCGCCTTGCCCCCGCTACAAATGTATGAAATATTAAGGGCTCGGGCCCGGCGACAATAACCCCAACTCCGGTCAATAAACAAAACCGGGCCCCCACTGGACCTACGGGATTCCTGTAACTCAAAGCCGTAAGCGGCTACGGGCCACTTTGCCTCACCTATGCTCTATTGGTGAAACAAAGCCAAATAGGAAATTCAGCTCTGGATAATTATTGGCTCTGGTTTATTCTTACTTTTCCGTTGCCGCGTCCCTAATCCGCGCGATCGCCTTTCAACGTCCGGGGCAAAGCCAATGGCGGAAAGGGGTCCGGGGCGGGGGGGGGAGGCGGTGGTGAGGAGGGCAGCGGCAAGGGAATGGCAATATTTTAAAAACGGATTACGGGTATTTCGTACGCGTGGGCAGGCCGACCGGGGCCGATAGAGGCCGAGTCCTTCAAGAAATAAGGCAATACCTTACCGGATCGGATTACCCTTCTCCGGGCGGGACACTCGTCCTTACGTGATGTTTCAATTTCTACGGCATCGAGCGGCCGAGGAGATTTTTTTTTTTTTAAATCCACGCCGAGAAAAGGATGAATTCATAGTGGGTGAGGGCTAGCGAGGGCTAGCGAGGGCTAGCGAGGGCTAGTGTGGGACGAGAGCCAATGATGAGATGGGGGGGGGGGGGCGGTAGGTTGGCTGCAGGTGGCCAAACGAGTGTGTGTGTGAGAGAGAGAGAGAGAGATTAGAATTTGCCGGATTAGCCGTCGGATGAACGTGACACGCGTCCGAAATGTACGTACGAGCGCACGTCCGCTCAGCTCCGAAGGCTGCCGCCTCGTTCGTATTATTTTTGTCGTATACATTATTGTCGTTGTTGTCGTTGTTGTCGTTGTTATTGTCGTTATTATTGCGGTTGGAGGGGCCGTAATCTTTGAAATAATCAGAGGAATAACGATAGGAAGAGGGACGAGGAGCAAGAGGGAGCAGCGCCGCGATCCACCGGCCCCGGGGAAGGTGAACGGCTAGGACGATCGCGATAATTCCGGGTTATTAATATTATTTTTGCAAGGATAACGAGCGAATGAAAGGAGTCGTTAGAGGAATAAGTCGACTAATTCATGCGAAAACACACGCGGATTATCGTGCGCGCGGGCGAATTTTCTGCACGCGGAGCTTTCAACGGCGGGCCAATAATTAGCCCCCGAGCATGATTTTAAGCCGTAAATGCCATAATCCGTTAAAACCTTAATCCACAGGCTAATACCTCCGCGCCGTTCTATCTTTTTATTTCTCCCTCTCTCTCCCCCCCTCTCTCTCTCTCTCTCTCTCTCTGTTTTTCTTTCATTCTTTTTTGCTCGCTTTAATAGGACTCGCCAGAGATACAGGAATGGATGAGATCCAGATTCTCATAAGGGGGATCGGATCCCACGAAAATACTCTCCTCTCCTCTCCTCTCTCGCCCCCAATAGGCCCCTCCGTGCCCCCGCCAACAGCCGGTCGATCTCTTTTGCCGGTCGGGATCCGTCGTACCTGCTGCTGGGCCTCATTCAAATTTCATCGCTCGCTCGCGCGGCATTAGCGCCGAAAAAACAAAATATATTATAATACCCTGCGATCCTCCTCCTCTTATTTCATTTGCCTATAATTACTAAATATATTTATACGTTTGTACGTATTCGGTAATCTCCTTCTCGGCGCCGTTATCCTCTCTTCGGTTTAATTAATTTTAAAAGCCTGCCACCTCGGCCTCCCCACCCATCCACCCACCCAACCAACCCTACCGATACTACCAACCCGACCAACCAAACGCGCATTGCCGTAGTTAATAAATGTTAATAAATTGGGTACGCTGTTGTATCGGCGGGTTCGACTAATCGTAAACGTCCATTAGAAATGAGGAGACTTTTTTAAATCGCTTTACGAATCGGACGAACGACGTTTAAGAGAAAAAAAAGAAAAGAAAAAAGAAAACGAGACGCGAATAGGAATGCAAATGAATTTGCGAGGGGGTGGGGGTGGAGGCAGGCGTTGGTGAAAGTGAGCCCGGAACCCTTCAAGAGTGTCCTAGATATACAGATGTCAGGGCATGAAAAATCGATTTCCCTAGGAGTGGGATAAAAGCCGCGATAATGAAAGTCACCGTAACGCATCCATTTTTCAGCCGGGATTATCTCGGCTAAGCTTCCTACCCTACCCCCTCCTACCCCCTACCTCCCCTCGACACTCCATCTGCCCTTTTCGCTTCGTGCGTTTTCGGCCTCGAGCGTTTCTCGATCCTCCCTCGGTAAATGGGGGGATCGGGACGCCCGGCGACCTCGGGCTTTTTCCTTTTTCTCGCAGGGCCGTTCAAAGGGTGAGCGTCCAGTCCAGGGGCTCCCAAGCAAGGGATCCCCCCCGTGACCTCCTCGTGCGCGAGACCTTGTCACCTCGCGGTGATGGGCTAGCCCCTTACCCCTTCCGTTCTCCCCTCCCGTCCACCAGCCGCAGCCGCGCGCGTCGGTGATCGTTACTGCGACGAATTTCGCTCTCGAGCTCAACTACTTCCAATGAAATCGTTTAATGCAGAGATACCCGAGCCGTTGCTCGCTTATTGATCCACGCGATCACCAATCAGGGATTATAAAGGCTTCGTTCGCATCTCTTATCAGCCGGGGCGCTCGGATCGGCGCCTCTGCTTTCTCTCCCAGCTTCTTTCGCGTCCCAGCTTCTGGGCTCGCTGCACCGCAACCTACACTCCATGCAGAATCTCTCTCTCTCTCTCTCTCTCTCTCTCTCGTCTCTGTGCACTCGGTAGAGTCGCGCGTGCCTGAAGGGGGTTGGGGGGAGTTGGGACATCCGCGGGAGGTTCGCTTAATAACGGAGATAAAAAAGAGTCTTACCGTTGGCGCTGGCGGTCTTGCTGAGATCGAAACCCTCCTGCTTCGGGCTGGGGGCCAGTTCCTGCTTCAGATGCTGATTGTGTGCGGCGTAGGGCTGGAGGGTGACTACCGGGGCCTGGGCCTGGTGAGCTCCCAAAGGAGCTGGACTCGGCTGGTGTGCCGGAGTCTCGCGTTGTGGTTGCTGTTGTTGCTGCTGCTGCTGTTGCTGCTGTTGCTGCTGTTGTTGCTGTTGTTGCTGTTGCTGCTGTTGCTGTGGCTGTTGCTGTGGCTGTTGCTGCTGCTGCTGCTGCTGACCCGTAGAGGGGCTGCGAGGCAGCGGGGGCTCGCTACTGGGCCTCGAGGGTGGCGAGGCCTTGTGGGTCAACGCCAGGGCCTGGCTCTGTAACACGGGAAGCAAAAAATCGCAGGCGTTAAAGATTATCTCGGATTTATCGACACTCGGAAGTGACTTTATCAGCCAATGACGTCAATTTTCTTTCCTTCTCGACTAGGCCTTTCCATAATTATTATAATTATCGAGACATTTCCATGGATTTGGCTCAGCTTCTGCTTTGCGTAATTAATGATCGCACCATTGATCCGCTTAATGACCACGTGGTGCTGATTTACGGAGTGCTCGAGTGCGCGTTGTCGACCCGCCTCCGACCTACCATACGCAATCATCTACGGGTTTCACTGTTTCCGAAGAGCCCCACCCCCCCGCCCGCGCAAATAAAAGCATCCTTGTCTCTGCTCGATTCGACATCTCACGAGACGACGCGCGAGTCCGCCTTAATCGCCGTAATTTATAAAATTAGTGCGCGCGATGACGATCGTGTCGCTGACCTCATTTAAAATTCACGAGGAGGACTCGATACTCCTCTCTCCATCCTACCCTCCACCCCCTCGCCGGCAATAATTCTGCCGATCCCGTTATTACCTCACAAATTACATTACAGTACATCGATGCACACGAGATTAGACGTAGTGATTGGGCGTAAAGGGATAGGCCGCGCATAGCGATGACTAGCGAGGAGTCTCGGATCTCGCGTTGCGTGTCTCGTGCTTCTTCTCACTTTTTATTAATCGACTCCAATTATTAATCCTCAGCTCCGAGCGAGCGCTCGGAGGAATATACTTTAGCGGGGATCGAGAAAAGGGCGTTATACGGACGAATGAGAAGAATAAGAGCGGCAGGCAGGAGACGGAGGCGGAGGCGGAGGCGGAGGGGGAGAGAGATAGAGTGTGTGTGTGTGTGTGTGTGTGTGTGTGAGGCCGGTAAAGGTCGGGGCTTAACGGCGAGATCGGAAGGTCGTCTAATGCCCTTAATCCCCGTTCGCGCGGATTCTGCGACACGTAGATCGGGGCTACGGGCACTCCATTGGCATCAGATAGACTTTGTCTCAACGAGCACTGGATCTAACACGGGGCTTAAGTTAAGCGGCGCTCTTCCTTTCCCGATTGATAGATCGCTCGGGGCGACGTGGTGGCAAGGGGAGAGCGGGGGCGAGAGGGCGCGCGCGCCGCGACGAACCGAAAGCTCGGACAAAAGGCGCAGCCGGATTAATCGAACGATCCAGATCCAAGTGGTCGGACGGGAAGGGGAGTCGGAGCCGGCCGGCGATGATCTCACCTACGGTCTCGATCATTGCGATTAATCTCGCCGCGCTTGGCTGCAGCGTCCGCTCGATCCTCACGTCACTACGTAGGCCCAATTAGAATTTCCTCGATCCCGTCGACTTGGACGACACGAATCCATTGTCGACGGTTTCGACGAATTAAAAAAAAAAAAAAAAAAAAAAAAAAATGCGGGAAAGAGTTTCCCGATGTCTTCCTCGGTCAATTGCTCCTATCAATTCCGACCAATTAAATGCTTTGTCGACATTTCGTTGGCGCGCCCACTAACAAGACGGAAGATTATTTCGTATTTCAATGGCCATCGATGCCTCTGGACTGGATTACGCTCGAGGAATAAAAAAAAAAAAAAAAAGAAAAGAAAAAAAGAGTGTCCCCTCCTTCGGACTTCTTCATCTTACATTAAAGTCATGCTCAGATCGGCATGCTCAAAGTCAGATCGGCTCGCCTCGACTCGACTCGACTCGACTCGTCTCCGCTCAACTCGGCTTCTGTAACTCAATGGATATATTCGTAATCTGTCGCGACTTAACTTCCCCGCCAACCCCCCGCCCACCCCCCTACAACGAATTATCGAGCGACGTTCGTTCGACTCGTGAGAGGCTCACGTGCGCGCGATTAAAAGTCTAATGAGAAATCAGTGTCCCGGTGGCCCTACAAGTGCGATTAATTTCAACATTAATAAGATCTTGGGTGGGGATCGATCGATCCGTAGATCCCGGCTCGCCGTTATAATTAATACGACATTACCGACACCCCAATAACCCCAATAACCGCGCAAATTCAAGTTTATAATCCTTCGCTTAGATATAATTGAGAGTTCGGAATGGCGTTCGGGCTAAGGATGACGACGACCACGACGACGACGACGACGACGACGACGACGACGACGAGACGACGAGGACGACGATAGGAGGATAATTACCGATTTTCCTAACGTCTTTCGTTAGGTATGCATTGCAAATGAGGAGAGATCGTCGCAATTTGGCCTACAGCTCAATAAACTTTTTGTCTCTCGGACCGATTCTTCGATAAATAATGCATCGTCCGCGTCCATATACGAGCTCGGGGACTTTCTTGGATTTTAAATTTTAACCGGAGCCGAAAGAACGCGTTTTTCAAAGGGCAAGGTACGGGAGCGACGGGAGCGACGGGAGAGGGGCCAACGACATAATCGACTAAATTATAAACATTGTTGTCGGGGCAAGAAAAATGCCTTCGACGTAGGGAGTAATCGGAGTCGGGCGCAAAGATTAAACGAAAATGAGCTTAAATAATTTCGGGGCGAGGGGTTGCGGGGTTGCGGGGTGGAGGGTGGAAGGTGGTAGGTGGTAGGTGGAAGGTGGTAGGTGGTAGGTGGAAGGTGGTAGGTGGTGGGTGGTGGGTGGAAGCCGGGTGCGGTTAAATTGGACGGGGAGGGAGGTAGGTGCGCGCAGCACCGAGCCCGTCGGCACCATAAATTTCGAAAATCATCGAAATCTCGTTTGGTGAAGAGGTTTCACCGTTATTACGCGCGGCGCGGAGCCCTTTTTTGCCCGGGCGGACGAAAGCTCACCCGGATGAGGGAGTCTTAAACATGTGGCGGCCGGCTGGCAATGTATAACCGAGCCGCTGCTGCCGCTGCTGCTGCTGCTGCTGCCCCTGCCGAGCCGGGGCCCGCTGCCGCTTTTCCCGAAGCCCGTGGCTTATTATGCCCACCCTCTCCCGAGGCCCAGAAAAACTCGTCTCAGCTGACACGGGCAAAAACCCGGCTCCGCTCCGCTCCTCTGCGTTCGCAAATTGCCGGCCGGTCCTCCTCGTCGGGACGTGCCCCTCCCGTCCTCGTAGCCCGGCCGCCCTCGGGCCCCGTCGACGGGACCGCAACGGGAAATTGGCCGCCGCGTAAAGGGGGTTGCTGCTGAGCTCGCGCGCGCGCGCGCGCGCCACCTAGTGCCACCTTCGCGGCAGCTCGTCCTCCGTCCCTCCGACGTCCCTTCGCTTTCCTCCGGACGAAGGTGAGACGAAACCGCGGCCTCGTCCTCGACACCGGACACTCGGACACCGTAGGTGGTGGGAGGGGAGATACGGGGCTCGAGGAGGGAGCGAAGGCGGGATACGTTGCCCGGGTAAGCGGCGTGTCAACGAGGGTCAACTGGACCGAGATCTCCGGTCCACGGCTCCTACGTCCCGACGAGCTTCGCCTCGAGCACGCGCGCAAATTTAACGGCTCACCGTTACGGCAATTTGTATGGCAATTAACGCTTTGTCTCGCGACGATGGCCTACCCGTCCCACCCCCCTCCCACCCCGATCTCGTCGCCGCCCGTCGTTGGCGTGCGGCCAACGGATTCCACGGCGGCTCCTCGCGGACCGAGGCGCATCCTAATTAATGCTCGTGCGGAGTTCCGTAATAATCGTCACCGGGCCCGGGCGATCGGGACCCGCGGATGAGTCGCTACTACGGGAGCGGTATCCTCTTATCGAGTATAAAATAAAATCCCAGGAAGCGATTATGCTTCCCGCTCGTTGAAAAGGACTCGGGACCTTTTTTTGCCACGCCTCCGGACGAATTCCTCCGCACATCTGCGTCTCCCGTAGCCATTTCGTTCCCTCCGTAAGAGAGAGAGAGAGAGAGAGAGAGAGAGAGAGAGAGAGTGCATCGCTCGCATAAAGATTTGCTCTTCTTTATCATCCCCTTCCCCGCTCCCTTACGATCATTTGGACCCCTAGATCTTCTATCACGTCACTCAGATCTATCTGGATCCCGATCAATTCACGTCTAGCTTCACGCTCTTTAATTCATTGCCGGTGTTATCCATTAGTCAATGGGACACTCTTCTCTCTTCACCCTCCACATCCCCCCATCCCCCTCCCCCTCCTCCGCCGCCTATCGCAACCGAAAACTATAATTGTAGATTCTAGACATAGGCACTCCTCCCTCAATTCTCCACTCCTCTTCCACTTCTTCCTCTACTTCCTCTTCTCGTTATCGTTATTTATTTATTTATATTTATTTATTGTTACAAATTGGCGAATCCAAAGTCTTTCAATTTCCGTGTTGCTTTATAAGTTTTAATGCTTCGAATAGCAGTGCCGCGAAACGTGACTACTCGGCAAAGCTGCATATGGTTTCGCTAGGGCTCGTCCCGAATTCGCCAATCCTCATTTTCAAAATACATATTTCATGCGCGCAAAACAAGTTCCGATTATTAGGAGTTACATTATCAGCTGAAAACCCGTGCAATTTAGACCATTCGTACACATTGTTTCATAAGCTCATTACCATTATCTTTATTATCGTTCTTCTTGCTCTTCTTGCTCTTGTTGTTGTTGTTGTTGTTGTTGTTGTTGCTGTTGTTGTTAATGTTGCTGTTGTTATTATTATAATTCGTAACAATAATTGGGGATTTTAAAAGTCTTGTAATCCTAATAATTGGATTGGGTAGGGGTTATTGGGGCATTAATGTATTCATGCCCGTGTAAATTCACTCGCGTAGTAATAAAACCTTTTTATTACATTATAGCGCGAGTCTTGTTGGAGAAATTTGAATTTAAATACTCAATTCGGGGGATCTTACTTTATATAACGGTCGAGGCGCGTACCGAGAAGAGATCGAAGCTACTTTTTTCTCAATTATATTGGCCGGGATTGGGGGGTGGGGGCGAGGAGGGTGTTGAAATTCCGGTAGGATTTTCGAGTCGAGCGTCACAGCCGGCAATTTGGGAAAAGTTTTGTAAACCGAATGAACGATTATCTGATTAAATACATACCATCGTTTTATCTTCATTGTAAGAATATTATTGTGCTGCGCCGGGGCGGGGGGGGGGAGCGGTTGTGGCGGAGATAGATGCGGGGAGCCGATGAGTGCGTTGTCCCTATAGGTAATCCCGTCCTTAAATCAACACAACACGAGAATTGCGAAGAAAGCAGCAGGTAATAATAATACGGCAATGTCTAGGTAATAATCCGGATAATCCCAGTTGGTGTTATATTTCTCTCTCTCTCTCTCTCTCTCTCTCTCTCTCTCTCCATCGGCGTATTTAATGAAATATTTATCGAATTACACGGCGATAAGTTATAATTAGGCAGAAGAAATGTCGAGCGCTCGACTCGTCGACCACGCAGGCCTTCCCTGACGAGTCGAAGGAGCTCCGGGAGGATCTGGCAGGGCCGCCCCGCAAAATTTCTCCCGATGTAATCAATGCAAGGGAACCTCCGCCGTTAACGTCATTTCTCTTGGCAGGACTGTACGTCCCCCGGCGGCGGTGCTACTGTTTCGGGAGCCGCCGCTCTTCCTCTCTCTCTCTCTCTCTCTCTCTCTCTCTCTCTCTCTCTCTCTCTCTTCCTGCGTGGTATGCGCGCGCAAAAAACACGTCGGACCGCCGTACGAGCCTTGCTCGCCCGCCGTCCCCCGCCCCCGGGGCCTTCTCCCGACCGTCCGTTCGGCCGTGGGTCCCCCTCCCCCAATCCTGGCCTGCCTTCCGTTCCCCAGGCACGAAAAGAGCGAGCGAGGCTCGTAGGACGAGTCCCCGACTCTGCCCGCGAGCGCCGCCGCAACTACCGGATCCCGGCTCCGGGCTTACCGGCCATCGGCTGCCTGCGAAGAGGCGGAGGAGGGTTGCGGTGGCCGCCGGAGGCCCAAATCGACGCTGGACCTCGTCGAGCTCCCGCAGGAGCTCGACGCGCTTCGAAGGCCGGAGGCGGGGAGGATAAGGCCACTACGGTATCTCGGCATCGTTTCTCATCCTTTCTCGTCCTTTCTTGTTCTTTCCCATCGTTTCTCCCCGCTCACCCCCTCGTCCCGCTCGAAATATTTCTCGAAAACTGCGGCTGCCTACACGGACCGTCTCCTAGGAGATAAGCCAACGCCGAAACGCTGCAGCAGCTTCAATAATGCGGCCCCGTAGCCGCGATATCGCGAGCCTCTCTCTCTCTCTCTCTCTCTCTCTCTGTACTAGATAAGATATACGCACGGCCGCACGTCTCGCGTATTTCCATTTTCGCTCCGCACTTGCTCAATCATTGACATTGCAATTACGTTTAAACAGACTTAATCAATAGCCGAATGATCGCCCGAGGCCGGGAAGATTTATATGAATAATCGCCGGGATTAAATTTAACGAAAGAATTTATAATTTTCGCGAGATATTCCGCTCTTAATGAATAACTTTGCATGATGAAATATTTAATCAGCGAGCTACAAATTGAGAGCAGGTACATCTCTTCTCGTAAATTGCGCGCAATTTATACCGCGCCGATAAGACTCTCTTGGCCCTCCGTCCCATCCCTCCTGCACCAATACCCAGCCCTATTTCCTCCTCATTCTTTTCCCCAACAAAACCCATGCACGTGGTGCCTTCATGTATTGACAAGCACGCACACGCTCATACGCATAAACATTTACATATATATATATATATATATATACATATGCATATTTATGAACATATACGAATACATTTTGTATATTATTTGTACTTTGATGCATTATATATTAGCTAAAATAACTGATTTAAATGCTCGGCTCGTATCTCTGACTCAACTTTCGTCATTCTAATTAACGAGGCGCTTAAATAATAAATTGATTTCATAAATTAAAAGACTTCTTCGCTCGGCGGCGGACAAAAAAGCTTAATGAATTACAAATAATTATTTTTCTCGAGTTAAGTCTTTAATAACTGCGAGTGGCAGGGGGGAGGCATGCATCGGCTACTGTTTTTGCTCTCTCTCTCTCTCTCTCTCTCTCTCTCTCTCTCACTCACTCCTTTTCTCGTTCTATATATATATATGTATATGGGCGTGCGTATACGGTTCGGCAGGAGAAGTGCAAGGAGGGAAAAAAAATTACTGCCGAAGGGATCAACGAGAGTGGAAGATCTACAAGAGCGCGGTAGTTCGTTTCTTCATAGGCTGAACGTGTGTAGTCGCGTTCGAAGCGATGCCTTTAAAGAAGAGAGAAAAAGAGAGGAAATTGACGAGAGGAGAGTTGAAGAGAATTGCGAGTGAGGGAACAGGGCGGTGGTGTTTCGGCTGTGGGGGGGAGGGTGACGAAGGGGAAGTAAGGAGGGAGAAAAAGATTGCGGAGGACACGGGTGGGGGACTAAAAAGAAAGGTAGAAAGAAATACTGGGGACGAAAATGAGAAAACGACAAAGAGAAAAAGAAAGGGATAAGAGAGCGAAAGGGAGGGGGTGAGGAGAATAAGAGAGAAATGCGTGTAAGGAGTAACTAAGGGGGATTGGGTAGAGGAAGGAGAGCAGCAAAAAGAGCGAGAGAGAGAGAGAGAGAGAGAGAGGGTGGAGGAAGAGGAGAATGAGGAGGAGGAGGATGAGGAGGATGAGGAGGAGTAGGAGGAGAAAATAGGGAGAAATAAGATGGGGGCAACAGGTGGACGGGGTTAGTAGCGGTTTATCCAGCTAACGCCCCGAGTGATATCTCTCGCCTCTGCGACTCTCGGGGATGAAGCTACTCGAGAAAATGTTTTCACGTGACTTTTACGATAATGTCTGCCCCCCTCCCTGTAGCCGCCTTTCCCTCCACGCCGCACGCCCCACTCCCGAGCCGCCAAGACCCCCTAAATGCTTTACGATTTTTAAGGAATTACCTGCCGCCTCCTTCCCCCCCCCCGCCACCAGCCCGGAGCCGCTCCACTTCTTTGACCCTCGATAATTCTCGAATATCGAATTTAAGGACCGAAGCAACGCTTAAGAGCCAAGAAATCCTTAAGAACGTATAAACAATTTCAGGTACAATACACGCGCACGGGCCTAATCTATCAATCACATATAATTGATACACGCGCACACGTACGCACGCGCACACGCACACGCACACGCACAAGCACGCGAGCACATTAATCTCGGCTTCTTATTTATTATGAATCATCGCTGTTCCCGGTAATTATAACACTTGGCTTTGGGAATCGATATAAATTCCATACCAATTACCGCGGCGGCTTTGTTTACTCAAAATTACAACAAAACACTTCTTCCCGGCCGATTGCGCGTATACGAAAATACAGAATCCAATATTTAAGAGAGATTTATTGTCTGGACTGCACTGGGACGAGGCGCATAAAGTAAAAAATTTTTCCATTGCACTCGAACGGATTCGAGGAACGACGAGGATTAAGTAATTCGTATACGTTATTGTTATTATTAATATTATTGTTGTTGTTGTTGTTGTTGTTGTTATTATTATCATTATTTATTATTATTATTATTAGTAGTAGTAGTAGTAGTAGTAGTAGTATTGTTATTATTACCATTACAGAGACAACGTACGGAATTTTAGATAAAGCCTAAGCGAATTAATTAAGCTTCGGATATATTTATATTAAATAAAACTATAGGAATATTCAGGTATTGAGAAAGGTGGCGGTGTTAGTGGTTTGCGTCCTGAGCCGTCCTATGATCCATGTCGATTGATTCAAATAAATCATCAAACTCACGAGCGGGATCTGCTCAAATTACTCCGGGGATCTCTTGCTCTACCGAAAATACGTCAATGATATTTGGCAATTGAACGGCTCTGTGCGTCATACACAAGCTTAAGCCGGATTAATGGCCTCGAATCCTAAGAAGTTCAAGTAATCATGACCATTGGGACGGTCTCGTTACGTTCCCCCGAACTCGTAGAAACTGATTTTCGGGACAATACCGATGCTCTCGCTCCCATAGAATTTTAATTCATTCCTTCGTACGGAGTGTGCAATTAAAAGTCAGACGATGTAACGCCAAACAAATTAAGAGAAAGTCTATTTCCGAATTGAACTTTATTACGAAATGAGACTGAAAAATATTTTCGTCTCACCTTGGCAAATACAAAGTCGTACCTCCTCGAGCAAATTATTACGCGGGAGAATTTTTTTTTTTTAGAGCCCCGGTATCTACTTTGTGCATGCGTTAGACGCGGTTATTTACAATAACTAATAATAAGCCATACGGAATTCACGTACTCCTCGTGAGTTTATTGACGTTCCGGCGTATAAATAGAATAATAATTTGTCTATCGTCGCCATTTTAACATTTCGTATAAATTTATTCTTCCCCAGCGCGCTCGCTCTGATTACTTCTTAATCCATCGTTAAAACGTACAATAAATACAAGTTTTATAATAATAATTCCAACAACAACGACAACAGCAACAACAACAACAACAACAGCAGCAATAATAATAATAATAATAATAATGATAATACGCTTACTTATATAAAATAAGCGAGGTTTGGCGTCCGTCGGTTGACAGACATTTCATTTCACTTTAACGATCGATACTCAATATCTTATGCGCGGCGAATATTTATAGAAATTTTTATTGTATCGCAATGGTCTTCTGGACGTAGAAGAACGATATTGGTACAATGAGGCCGAAAATTGATGTCATACGTAGGCCATCAGACGCCCCGGCCGCCGCGGTAAGTAAAAATAGTCGACTTGCCATACGGTATTCCATTGATCTAACGTAGCTCGTATCGCGGGGGAATCTCGTACTGCACGAACGCGAATAAGAGGAAAATTTAAAAAGAAAACCTACGACCCCGTAGCGACGTGCTAAATAAAAATTTAGATTTACTTAAGGTCGGGATTACTTTACTTAAGAAATAAAGTGACAAATTTACGGACAGGATAAGCTTGGAAAATTAAATTAACAGGTACGTTGTGATATCGAAAGAACGTAAGCGAAAGGAAAATACGATACTTCATTAATTATTCGCCTGTGATTCCGCGATCGATATTATTATGAATCATCATTTGTACTAAATTACGTATCAACGGGTCGAAAAAGAATTAAAGGGCTGCCTTTGTTATTAATTTATGGGCTCGGTTGGGGGAGGGGGGAGTTATTGTCCCGCTAAAGCTTATGCAACATTTTCTACTTCGTTTCTTCTTCTTCTTCTTCTTCTTCTTTTTTTTCTTTTTTTTTTCTTTTTTGATCTGTACCAAGTGCAAATGCCAAATCGCTGCGTTTCTCCATATTCGAAATACTTTTCGAGAATACCGACAGATCTAAATAAATATTATTCATTCTAATGCGTCTGCCGTTCAATATCGTATCCGTCCTATTCTTTAGACGTACATAATTAAAGGTACTTCCATGTATATTATGGATGTATACATTATGGGTGTACAAATGATGCTTGTTCGGAATAAAAGAAGAGAGTAAAAATCAGGCGTGACGATCGGCGTTAAAATGACTGAAGTCGAATGAAAGGGGAAAGGGAGGGAAAAAAATGTTGAGGTGAGAGCGATCGAGCGAGAGAGAGAGAGAGAGAGAGAGAGAGAGATGGCGCTATCAAAATATCGAATGGCTGATATCCGTCGATAATTGGAGCCATTCGCTTAAACGTAATCCGCAAATCGAAGCATCTGCTATTACGTTACGTAAATCACGTCTAATGTGTTCTACCTCCTTCGTCCCGCCCCCGTCATTCGCGCTGTAATACTTCTCTGCTTTATTTTTTCATTGGTAAAGGACCAACAAATCAAAAGGCAAGTCGACATGCTGCGCTGGGTCGTTCTTACACGCAAACACACGCAAACACACGCAAACACAGACACACAGACAGACACGGGCGAGCGATATAATGTCGTTGTTAATGTTGTACGGCCGGAAAATTGAGAAGTGAGATATAATAAGGCTACGTATTGGTGCGTAACGTGAGTAAAGATTTGATGAACTCACGTAGAACTGTTAAAAAGTATAAGGGGCAAAAAGTTCCCATGTCGAAAGCTCGATTTCGTGAGGTTAATTCCACCGCGGAAGCGAAATAATGTTAAGTAAAGTAAAACGGCAGGTAATGGGGGGTGGGGTGGGGAGTGCATTATTTATAAAGGAGGATGTTTATAGGAGGATGCCAGTAACATAATCTGGCGAATAAGTTGGTAAATAAAAACTGACGCCCTAGTCATGATGGAAAATTATTAAGGAGAAATAAATAATATGTATTTGCGGCGTGAGCGAAAGCGAGGCCGCGGATCTTTCATTTTAACAGGTGAAATGTATTTAATCAAAAATATCCCTCTTACCCGCTTTACCCGCTCGTCGACGCACATACGCACATCAGTCAGTTTGAATTATGAATATTATTAAAATTCATTAGAGACCGTAATGTTTGCCGAGGATGATTTTACCTTCGAGGCCATTGTTACGAAGAGCGTTGTATTAACACGTTTTTAGCAACAATTCACCGCTTACGGTGGAATACACGTACTACACGTGCGTATGCGTGTACAATGTAATTTTAATAACCCCTGGCTTTTAATGGCGCTGAAAGCCTCGAGTCCGAAGATGCGCGTACGCAAACAAACGAACCGAGTCGTCGAGTCGGCAGATTATCCTTTCGAATGATCGATCTTAATGGCAGAGGGAGGGCAGGGAGGATGGAGGCAAAGCTCGTACGAGCCCCGAAAAAACACATAGTTTAGTTTGCGGGGCGAAATAATAAGGAATGGCGCTCGGCGATCGAGGTCGGCGGCAGAAGGGGCGGGGGGAGGGAAGGAGAGACGGGATAAAAGAATAGAAGAATGGAATGGAATCGAACGGAACGGAACGGAATGGAATCGATTGCGGTCGAAAGCTAAACCCCAAAGCGCCGAGATCGCGAGAGGTAAAAGTCGACACTGGCGTCACTGTCCCGACGAGAGAGAGAGAGAGAGAGAGAGAGAGAGAGTGAATGGGAGCGATGCTCGCTCGCGGGGTTGTGGGGCGAGGAGGGACGAGGGACACGGAGAGTGAAATAACAGAGTGAAAGAGGAAGCGGCAGCGGTGCCGGAGACTCGGAAAGAAGCAGGAAGAAGAGGGAAAGCTCCCATTCGATTCGACGTATCGACTCGCTGCCGCGGCCGGATAGATGGATTACAATCATTCCGGGCCCAAGGGGTCGCCAAGGACCGTGACCGCCTGTCCGACCGGACGACAACGACGACGACGACGACGACGACGACGACGACGTTGACGACGACGATGACGATGACGATGACGACGACCACCGCCATCGCCGCTGCTCCTACTCGACCGTCCCTTTCCCGAACGCGGTCGAGCCCTTCGTTGTGCCGGGAGCAGTAGCAGTAGCAGCGGCAACAGGGATAGCCGGGACTCGAGCAAAGCGAGGCAAATCCTTTCCGCGGACGCGGAAATGAAGCGACCAATGCTATTCGCGGGACGGAAAAGCCGGAACGGGGACGGACCCCCGAGGAAGTCGCGGGGGCCTTTGTTGTTGGTGGAATAGCGCCGATTCATCTAGGGCGAGGGGCGGGGGGGCGGGGTAGAGGCCAACCCTTTGTACGCTCGCGGACGCTGACGGTACCTGAACAAAGGGGAATTCGGGGACACTAAGGGCCCGCATTTCATTCCTATGACGCGTATTGGCTTCTCTCCGCGGCCGGCCTCTTACTTACCTCCGAGCCGAGCATAGGGATGGCGCGAGCCGCCTCGTCTCTACCGCTCGGGTTGACCTTCCTCGCGAGGGAGCCGAGAGGACGAGAGGACGAGAGGACGAGAGGACGAGAGGACGAGAGGACGGGGAAGATGGGAGTTAAAGGGAGAGGCTGAAGGCGAGCGAGGCTCCCTTTTTTCGAGCTACTTATTACATAATGGGTGGGGTGGGGTGGGATGGGGTGGGGTTGGATGGGTCATTGGGGTGGGGGAGCCCTTTAGTCGGCAATTTTCGATATAATCACGCGAAATTATTGCACGACAGCCAATTCCCGTAGCGGGCGCGCACGCATTTTCACACGTTATATGGCTCGGAGTGAGTTTGTAAGAAGAGGTGGAGCTCCCGGAGCCGTCGGTAGCATCTCGTGCAATGATCACCTTTAGCCGCAGAGTATACAACGTTTCGGAATTTCTATAATAGTTGCCCGGTCGAGACGTGGCCTCCCCGGGCGACCGGCGGCATTCCCGGCCGCCATCGATTGTGCAATTCTTCGGCATTTTCGAAGGAACGCGCTGCGCCGCCCTCCCATACCGATACCGAAGAGCGAGCGAGCGAGCGAGCGAGAGAGAGGGAGAGAGAGAGAGTGGGGTTAAGAAGACGATGAAGAAGACGACGAAGAAGAAGAAGAAGAAGAAGAAGAATAAAGTACGGAAATTTAGCCCTCTCGAAGACTAATCGGTTGGGGCTCCCAGATGATAATACGACTATTTGCGACGGGACGAGAATAGAGAAGGAGGAGGAGGAGGAGGAGGAGGAGGAGGAGGAGGAAGAGAAGAAGATTCGTTATTATTAACCGGTGGTAGCGCGCGATCCATAAAATCATCGATACTTCCTCTGACTGCCAAGGGTATTCATTTATTGGCCATATATTAGCCTTTTATTGGCCACTTATTAGCTAATAACCTATGCGACTGAGAAGCGGTAGCTGGTGAGGGCGTGGGGCGGGTAGGGGGGCGAGTAGGAGGCGAGTGGAGATACCACGAAGGAAGGAACCGTCGAAACGGGCGAGTTCCAAACTCCAGGAATAAGTAACGGACATTTCCCGCAGTCGTTGCATACGAGACCGAGTGTGCCGTGTAGTGCCGTGACGTGCCGTGCCGTGCCGTGGCTTAGCTTGGCTTGGCATCGCTCGGTCGCCGCGCGTCCAGTGCCCCGTTGCCAGTAAACGATCCTTTCCGTTCTATTTCGTGTGACGAGCCGCAGATACGTTTCTGACTTACTGCCACGAACGCTTAATTATCAATCAAAACCGAATTCCGACAATTCCCCATACGAAGAAATTGATAAAATCTTTACAAGTTGTAACGACGCGCGACGTTAACGGCTCCATCCCTCCTCCTTCCCACCCCTTCCCACCCGCCACCAATAACCCGTCCCCCCATCTATCCCTGAAGTGTGGGTAGGGATAGCATACGACCGATGTCCGGCGATCTTAACCCTCATGACGTCAGAGGGAGTCAGTCAGTCAGTCAGTCAGTCGCCGACTAACTTTATAACGGAGAAATTAAATAATCGAATGAGGCAAGGAGCGGAGGAGCCGAGGAGCCGACGAGCCGATGAGCCGACGAGCCTACTCGATCCCACTCGATCCCAGGGATTTATTTTATACTCTTATTCTACGTATAAAGCCGATAAAGCCTACAAATCGATGTCCACTGCTGCCTCCACGTAGAGACTCGAAGGAACTCGAAACTCTTTCTTCTCGTTTTTTTTTATTTATTTTTATTTGTTGTTGTTGTTGTCGTCGTTGTTGTTGTCAAAGTCGATACTTGGACGATAAGGTTAGAAGCGCCGGAAAGTTGGCAATGCCGAGCTGCTAAGAAGTTTACATAACGAGCCGCGCGTCAACCTTTTAAAAGGATTAAGACGTCGAATGCCAGCCGATGTAACGGAGATGGTAAGATTATTAGCGCGGCTCCGGGAGATCGAAGCCGGAGAAGGAAAAGCGAAAAGCGAAAATTCGGTTGCGTGAGACGTTGCCGTTGGCGGCGGCTGTCGGGCGGTCGGGGCAGGGGGGATCGGGGAGTTAAAGAAGCAGGAAAACCGGAAGCGCCGCTGTACAATTTGCCGAGCGCGTTTACGCCATTCGCTCCAAGCGAGAATCCCCTTGAATCTAAAATCTCGATAAATGTGTCGCCCGTAGGACGGTGTACGTGGCGGGGAGAGGGGGAGGGGCGGGGCGGGGGGAGGGAGGAGGAGGAGAAGAGAGAGAGAGAGAGAGACAATAACAGTCAATGGCAGTCTTTCGCTGGAAAAACCTAGGCGGTACGACGCCGAGTACTCGTCAGGAAGTTCCCCTCTCCGCCCCTCGCCACCCCGCAATCGAGCCTCATTACGATTAATGGGTTAATCTCGCAGACCATTAGCGATACGAAAACTCGGGGCTTTGCGAGCGATCGGCCTTTTCCGGGTCGCCCGGGACATTTCGAGGTGCGTCGCGCTGGCGTGTCGCGGCGGAAGGAGACACGGTGCGTGTTCTCGACGAGGGTTCGGCTTCCGGTTCCACGAGCCGTTGCCGACCGGGTAACCGGATTAGCGGATTACCGAGCACGACACCCCCTCCCCTCCCCGAGGGCCACGAGCGCGCCTCCCCGACGACTCCCACCTCCACCGGCCGGCCCATCCCACCTCCGTCAACCAGCCATCTACTTCAAATAATTATTAACAAGTGTATATTATTATATTATTGTTAATTCGACGCTATCGGCTGCGAAGCGTAAACGGAATCCCGCCGGTCAGGAGCTATAACCGTTGTCCAGCTTTCCCGGCTTCTCGGACCTCGATTCGCTGGCCCGCGTACTCCTGGCCGCGGGGACGTGTAATGGCTCGGTCCCAGAGCGCGGTAATTAATTCGACGCTGGCTCGGGAGCTCGAACGGAATGGAAGGGCCATTAACGCTCAAAGCAGCTATGAAAATACGGACGTGGACAGCGGGAGACAAAGGAAGGGAGCGCGGCGCCCCTTACCCGAACGCCACTGTTGACGCGAGCCAGCGAAAGCTGCGACGAGGTAGACGATAAAGGGTCGGGGAGGGCGATGGATTGACGGATGGATGGATAGATGGATGAATGGAGGGAGGGAGGGAGGACAGAAGGTGGAAGGTGGAAGGAGTCAGAAATAATTAACCGGTAAAGGGAAGAGCAACAATAAAATAATCCTAGATGATATTGAGAGCGATGAGGTGTAGGGGGAGGGGGACGAGGACGACGATCGGGGTAACCTCATGCCGTAACGTTTTATTAGAACGAAGGTATTCGGTATTCGGGCTTCGGTGCTGATAAAGGTAGATAATATCGGGGATCGGGCCCGAGAGCACGCACGGGAGCCGTGTGCAGGCGCCTCCGTGGCGGTAGGGGGGGAGGGGCGTCGGTCGCTACTCTGTCGGTCCCCGTGGTCTAGGGTACGGGGCGACGGGGCGACGGGGCGACGGGGAGGAGGAAGACGTCGAGCCAAATCCCCGCGAGCGGAGGCAATCGTTAGGGCGATCGGCCGATCGGTCGCTCGTCCGGCTTTTCATCCGCGTGGCCGCGGCAGGAAGAGGGCAGGGGCACATCCGTACCGTGTCCAGCGGCCGTGACACGCTACCCCGCCCCAATACTATGCCCTACACCCCCCCCTAACCCCTTACCCCAATAACCCCGTCGAGGCCGGCACAAAAAACTCAGGATACAGTCGGGGCGTCGACCAGTGGACGAGGCTTTGCCAAAGATTATCCCGTTCCGCTTTCGATTGTTTCACCGCGCTTTTACAGGAACGGCCACGGTTATTTGGGCTTATTCGGGTAGTGGGTGGGGTTATTGGGGCGAGAGAGAGAGAGAGAGAGAGAGAGAGAGCGGGACACGCTCCGAGATTTTCCGGGGAAGCCTGAGCGGGTGCGGCCCACTGTTTTTTTTTTCTTCTCTTTTCCTTTTTTTTTTTTTCGTTTCGCTACGTTTCGCAGGAGAAACGCGCGCGCTGCGAGGCTGATCGGCGCTGTGTGTGTGCGTACGTGCTTTTGTCGGCCGACGCGTTAATCGATGGGGCCCCCTCTGTCTCAAAGGGCCGTTCCCCGAAGGTTATTGGGGCCCCTTCACCCCCCCCCGCTCGATCATCGGCCCGCTTAATGAAAGCGGGCTTCCCTCCCGAACCCCGACTCCCCGCCACAAAATTTCAATACTCCCACGAGTCAATACACGAGGGCTTATCGATGAATGCGCCTCGCTCTCGATCCTCCCTCCTCCGTCTCTTATTACGGGGAGTTGTTTGAATTTTCATGGTCCGCTTGGCGGGGCCGAGTCTCGCACCCCAATATTCCGCCCGTGCTTACTCATCGCTATCAATTGTCATTGGTCATCTAAGCTTTTAATTACCCGGCCATCTCTTTATCAACCGCTTCCTTTAGGCTAATTAGGCTAATTAACGAATTTCTTCTTATTTTCGTATCCGCGCCCCTTCCATCCACGGCCAATTATTTATTTATACAATTCCATCGATTCGATAATCTGCTCAATATAATAATACCTGATGCACGGACACGCTCTGCCGTGAGAGGAAGGAGAGAGAGAGAGAGAGAGAGAGAGAGAGAGAGAGATATCGAAATATTATTGCCCCTCAAAAAGTTAATCTTTTACGCATCAATCCGTATTTTAAATGTAATTTCTCTCTTCCCCGCTCCCGCCCCCGTACCCGTCCGGCGCTCGCCCCACTCGACCCCAAAGTCGGCCGCTTTTGGCCGACTACTACGTGCTTTATAGCCAAAAAAAAATGTAAATGTTATAAATATTATAAAGGGAGTGCCAGTAATCTTAAACTAATTGTGCCATTTGCCCTGGGAGGGCCGAAAGTGCATCGTAATAAATTGAAATTACGATTATCCAGTCAGTTAAAGTACAAGCGGACGGAAAGCAAATTGAAATTGCACAAAGAAACGTTATCCGAGCTCGATGAATTAAAGCGAAGAACAGGAGAAAACGGTCACGTGCTATCAACCGGCAGCTCAAATGTAATAACGAGGTAGTTTTGCAAGTGTGTGTGCGCGTGCGCGCGTGCGAGAGAGACAGAGAGAGAGAGAGAGAGAGAGAGAGCTGGAGATGAAACTAGTGTAGTTTCTTTATTGTCAGGACGTTTATGCGTAAATAATCGGCAAGTGGTGTCGGTGTTTGTTCGTCATTAAAGTAGTCCAATCCATGGTTTGTAAAAAAGTAAACGGTGACGGGTAGTGACGGGGGGTGGGGTTCTGACGGGGGACGGAGAAGGACGCGGAGCCACAAAAATTACTGGGGTGTCCAATTGTCTGTGTAATGTCCGAAGGGGTTCGCTTCTCGCGCCTTCGACAACCGTCGTTCGCTCGTTCGCTCGTTCGCTCGTTCGCTCGCCCTCGCCCTCGCCCTCGCCCTCGCCCTCGCCCTCACCCACACCCTCACCCTCCATCGGGAGCCCCCGCTCGCGTCGCCCCGGGGCTTATTAGCATTTAAGGGATGGATGATCGTCATGGGCGGCAAGTGGGTAGCGAGGATAAACCTCCTCGAGACATAACCGCTCTAGAGTCCTCCATTGTAATGGAATGCCATGGGGTTCCGATAGAGGGTTGGAGGCCAATTGTCTCGCGCTCGCTTATCTCTAGTCTCCTTTCAATCATTTTATGCTCACTTAAAATTGTCTTTCCACGCTCGATTACTTTATTGTTTTTCTTGGACTTTCAACCCCATAAATAAACCACCCGAGGAGCGGATTATGTAGTCACTTTCTTTCTTCTTCTTCTTCTTCTTCTCTTCTTCATCTCCTTCTTCATCTCTTTTTACGTTTTTTACGTCTTTGCATTTTTTCGTTTTTACGTCTTTAAGTGAGCCTCCGGCTAAATGATCCATAAAAATCATCGATCTCCTCACTGGAGCTTAAACTATTACTCGAATCTTATGTAACGTTATACAAGACAGTGTTTATCGCTCTTAATTGTTAAATGTGTATGAAAACGAAAGATTCCGACATGCGCGAGTAATGTGAAAAAAGTATTATTTTTTTTCTCGAGTCCGTTATTGAAAAGAAAATTTTGAAAGGCAAACAAGAGTCTCGAAAATATTTATTTTACAAATATAGCTCGATATGAAAGATATATTAATATTATTGTTGTCGTTGTCGTTGTCGTTGTTGTTATTATTATTGTTATTGTTATTATTATTATTATTATTATTATTATTATTATTATTATTAAATGAGACGGAACGCACAGCCGATCGTTATAAAGTCAATTGAAGTGACTGCTTAACTTAAATACAGAAAGCACATGCCTCCCTGTCATTGGGCGCGCGCGTGTGCGTTTATGTATGGGCTAATCTACTCGAGCACGAAAAAGTCGCTATAAAATCTGTAAAAATCAATAGATAATTACGCTTTCGATATTGTCCTTTGTGGCATCTGTCATGTACAATGTTTCCCAAAGCTTTTTAGTTTTAAATATAGCATGTACTATTTACATAGTCGTCTTTCACCCGAACTGTATACACGGCAAAATATTACACGCACACACACACACACACACACACACGCAATACTCAAACAAATCCGAAACGAAACTAATTATTACATATTTAGCCATACGTAGCATGAGCCATGAATAATTCACGATGCATAATTGGATTATACTTTATAATAAAAGACATTAAGCGTATTGGCGTATTAGCTAATAATCTACATTAGGAATGTTTATTTTCGTAATTATTGTAACTCGTCGCCGCGAGTATTGGGGGAAAGAAAACGTTGTTCGACCGATGGTTTCGATAGGTTTACTGGCCTTCCATCTCAAATAAATCTCAAAAAAAATAAATAAATAAATAAAAAAGAAAAGAAAAGAAAAGATAAGGAATAAAGGCGAATAAGCGAATAAGCCAAAGAAGGTGCAATTATTTTTAATTTATGAAAATGTATACTGGAAAATTAGCAATAAATAATCTAGATATACATTGTCGGTATTATCATAATTCATAAGATTTCATTAATCCTAACGAGCCTGTGACTCGATTATCGCAGAAGAAGGAAACGAATTTTATATGAAAAAAGACAGAAAGAAAGAAAGAAAGAAAGAAAGAAAGAAAGAAAAGAAAGGAAAAAAAAGGAAAAAGAAAAAAAAAGTACGTTTCAATTTACATCGGCTCCGTTGGGTAATTAAAAATATAATTAATGCCCCGCTTATCGTTCTTATCAATTTATTTTCTTGTTTAACTTGAGCGACATTCACGTAGAGGCGCCTTTGTCAATCTCGGTAAGCCTCCAACAGAAGCTTAAGCAACTACTCTCCTCCATTACGAATACAAATCTATTCGCATGTATAAAGCAGCGCAAATAACGTCGGCTGCTCGTACGAGGTCTCGAGTTTTTCGAAAATTCCGCTCCTCGACCCATGCAACTCGTCTTCGTGACGAACCACGAAGAACCTCGCCGCATCCAAATCTTCCCTTTCCCTCGGTTATTGAATTTAAAAGGAAAAGAAAAGAAAAGAAAAGAAAAAAACCCAAACGGCCTAACCCCGATGGAATCGAGGAGCGCGTCGTCGTCTATTTAAATGTAATCGTTACGTTGATTAACATAAGAGAGCGAGATCTTCTTAGAAATTATATAACTTTCAAGTTCGAAGATCGTTTAGCGAACGCGCGCGATCTCGACTGGATTTTATTAAATCGAGTCTCGTACGAACGACTCATACGTACGTATCGATTACTCGAAAGAAGATTAATTAACGCATTGCTCGCGAGCAATAAAGCATAGGAGCGACCGAATGAATAAATAAATAAATAAATAAATAAGTAAATAAGTAAATAAGTAAGTAAATTGCTTCTTTAAAAATAATATACGTCGTCGTACGATTGAACAACAATAATAAATACTGTCATTATCGAGGGGATTATTCCTCGATTTTCTTATCTGTCTTACGAATTATTTTTATAAATTAGAGCAGTTTATCTGAGATGTATTTATAATCCCATAAACATTTGCAAGTCAAATGATAACGTCCGGTACCTATTTTCATTATTATAAAATTCTCGGAAAAACAATGCAACAACCGAATGAAATTCATTTCGATCAATACATGCGCCTCCTCCACGATTTTATTATTTAAACTTTGCCCCTATTTATACGCGTACGTGTACGTGTACGTGTACGTATACGCGTACGTATCGTTAAATGACGAAAATTTTTACGCTCAGCCGTATGCAAACGATATTGTTATAGATAAGGAGTTTTGCTACTCCTATGTCACGGTGATTCTTAATTAAAATTTAACACTCCGTTTGCGGACACGTTAGCGCTTTACCAAAAACCAGGTGGGCAGGTGTCGGTGTAGTAATTTTACTAATAATCAAAATCGGGGAAAGGGATTGACGTTACGTGCGCGTCAACGAACATTACTCCCAATTAACTGGCCGAGCAAGATTTTAAGCGCAATTATGTAATAATCCATTTGTACTTTCGTCTCTGTTGAAAATCATACATTAAACGTAATCGTGCAGTACACGTACGTGTATCGGAGAGCGCTCGCACACTTATTGCGCCGAGCGAATCATTAGCGAAAAGTAATTGTTAACAAAGATACTGTTTTACTTACGAAATATTTAACTTGACTTTCGTTATAAATAACGAATTCGCAACGAATTTTTGCACGGCCACGACAGTCGCGGCTTTTCTTCTTCCTCCTCCTCCTCCTCCTCCACTCCTCTTCTTATTCTTATTATTATATATTATTATTACAGATATTATTATTTCATTTCTTTTCTTTTATATCCATTTCTTTCATTCCGCGCTTACCATAAAAATGCGAATATTGAAAAACGAATACATTTCTACCCAAGTGGCTAATTAATGATATAGTACTAGAATAAATTTCCCTCGATAACCGAAGCTCAATCGCTCGGCGTCCGTGTGCGTGCGTGACTGTGTTTGCGCGCAACTGCAGACCCAAGCGAATGATTTCTTTTCTAAAATAAGAATTGTTTGAACACCAACTGATCCAAGGGTGATTTAGGGATAATTTTAATTAATACGCGAGTGATCGGAGTAGGGAAACGAAGGAATCTTAATAACGATGACGATGTCGGTTGGGGCAACTCAATAAAGCGTTGAAAGAAGAAGAAGAAGAAGAAGAAGAAGAAGAAGAAGATGATGATGAAAGAAGAAGAATATGCGCGAGGGCCGAGTTGAGGAGAAAAGTATTTTTTAATAGATACGCGAAGAAATTAAAAAGCGTATTTTCACGTGAACGATCCTCGGATAGGGGAAGGCAATTGTTAAGGTGGGCATGTGGCTACGGGGAAGATGAATTATAATATTTACGTATAGAATTGCGTGTGCGGGAGAATGGACAAAGGGTTATTTTAACGATGAATCCGGGAAGTAGCCCGTAAGTAGCCCTCCCACCGAAAGTGTCCGGAGTGCATAAAACCGAATGGCGGGCTTGGCCCGGTCGTGAAAGAATTTTAAAGGTTATTGGGGGTGAGATAATCCACTTGCATGGGCTAATTATATAAACCGTACGGACGTTAAAGCAATGGATTAACGAGAGCGCGCAATGTCTGGGAGGGGAAGGAATAACGTGTAGGGATGAGGGGCTCCTTTTCGTTTTAAGGGATATTAATTCCGATACGAGGAGTACGGGTTTCGTTGGAATTTTAGGCGAACATCTAGAACGAGCGAGCGAGTGTTTATCGGGGTACCGGGAGGGGGAAGGGCAGCCCTTAAGCGTTCGGTCTTGGGAATTGATCGAAGGAAGGAACGGAGGACGCGGATTCGCGCGGAATTACCGGTAAATTGCTCGTTAATCGGCCGCCGAAAGAGCGGATTTCGGTAGAAAGGGACATTTTAAGGAAGAATAATCGGCCCTAGAATGGAATGGGCGAGCTCCTCGTCCCTCCTCGTCCCTCCTCGTCCCTCCTCGTCCCTCCTCGTCCTCCTCGTCACCGGCCTACGCTCCCACCCCTCCCCCCATATCCCAATAACCCTGCTGCTTTCGCAACCTGTTACCCTATATGGCATCGAAAATTGCTGTGCGAAAAGTGCTCGTCCTTGAAAACGGAGCTTATCCAGTGTCATCGGTTCCTTTCCTCTCGAACATAATACAAAACTACTCGCATATATAATACGTTTAGGAGGAGGCCACTACTCGTGGCTACTCGATTTACCTGAACCTGATCGTTTTTCGTGTTGGCAGCCACCCAAGCTTCGGCGAAGGTCTCCATCGCGCTCTGAAAATCCATCACCTTCCCCCGAAGTAGGCCCCGAGTCTGCACTCTCTCTCTCTCTCTCTCTCTCACGCTTCTTTATCCTCCAATTTCTTTTCTTCTTCTTCTTCTTCTTCTTCCTCTTCCTCTTTCTCTTCCTCTTCCTCTACTCTTCTGTTGCTCCTTCTACTTCTTCTTGTTTGGCCACACACACTTTCTCTCTCTCTCTCTCTCTCTCTCTCTCTTTGCTTCCTCTCTACGATGCTTCGTACTCTTCTTTCAGTGTCCTCTCGTCATTACAAAAGTTATTGCTGCTGCTGGTGGTGGTGGTGGTGGTGGTGCTGCTGGTGCTGGTGCCTTAACCGCCGCTGGCACTCGTATCGCACCGTCTCTCTCCCCCCGAATTCTCTTAGTACCTCCGACCAAACCCCGCCGCCGCAGTCACCGCCGACACTCGGTCCAAGCAGTAGCTCTTCCTCAATACTCGCTACCTCGTTTTACCTTTAGGACGTGCGACAGCTCCTGGAGGTGCCTCCGATCAAAAAATCACGGCGACTCGGGAGCAACAGCTCCGCATCATCGGCCCCGAGCCCGACCGAGCCAAGACACGTGCTTCGCCAGAATCCCCGCCAATTACGATCAGCTAGAATTGCCAATCGGAGGTAGACGGGCCGTCACACCTGATATTACGAGCACTAGGAACCTCACCGGATCTCAACACTGATTACCTCTGTCTGTCCCTTCACCCCGTCATTTTATATATATATCTATATCTATACACACGCGCACACACACACACATATATATATACACACATTTATATATATATGAATATGTATATATATATATATGTATATATATATATTTATAGTCACAGAGAGGTCTTTTTATTCATTTCCCGGGTAGTAAACACACGGATTAGCGAGGAGCTCGTCCCAAGGAAGTAGTCGGTGGGGGGAGAAAAGTCGTCCCATGCAGTATTCGCGAGGTTGTTAGCACTTGAAACGACGATGAGCTGGATGAGCTGGAAGTCCGGTCACAGGGCTCGTCCTTCCATGAGGAGACCGAGGCAGGAGCAAGGGTCCCCAGGAGTCGGTGTTTTCGTCTCGCGCGAACGGCCCAACGAAAGTCCGTGGCTCTCTGGTGCGAGGCATGCGGCGCTCGAGCCGCGACTGAGCCGAGACCGACGCACGCACTCCTCGGCGTCGCGGCGCCCCCTCCCCCGGGGCGCTCGGCGGCCCCCTCCAGCGCGGGGACGCGCGTACCTAACGCCGGGGCAATTACGCGAGAGGCGCGAGAGCCGTTGTTCGATTGGTGCCCCGGAGCCCGGGAGTCCACCCCCGACTCGGTGCCTTGCCCTCCGAGATAAGGAGAGCCGCGGGAGGAGATTAGGGGGCCGAGCCCCGGGAGGGGGATACTACCCAACCCCATCCGAGCTACTCCGACGACCACCGATAGAGCGGCGAAGTTGTCCTTTGGCCGCCGCGAGCTCTGGACCGCGACCTCCCTGTCCGACGACCACCCCTCCCTCCCTCCCCTCCCTCCCTCCGTCCGCTCCCACCCATTAACGACCACCACCATCACCACCACCACCACCGCCACCAGAACCACCGTCTTACCGAGCTCCAGCTCGGCTCAGCTGAGCGCTATTCAGCGGGACTGCGACGAGGAGGTCGAGGATCACCCGCGACAGCGACCTGGACAAGCCGCCTCGGCCAACGTCAACTTTGCCGATTCACCTACGCTTCGGTTCTCCCTCTGATCCATCAGTCTTTACCTTTGACAAATACTTTGAACTCCCCATACTATTACGGGTCAATTTATGACCCATAATGAAAGATTCGAGAAAACCTTTTCTAACGCCGTACCATGGTATTGAGCTCCTCGTGTTAATTATAATTCAATAATGTACCCTTGAGCGGATAAACATCTTCTCTAATAATCCTCGATAATCCTCGGAGCGACGGGAATGAAGGTTCGCGTATACAATGTATAAGTATAATGTATAAGGCCTCCGGCCTTATTCGCTCGATTAGTATTAGAAAAGACCACTAATACCTGTAATGATTAAGGGATGGGAAAATTGAGAAGGAGGGAGGGGGTGGGCGAGGGAGCCGATTACAGGAGCCGTTGAGAGGAGATCGAACGAGCGAATCTCGGTTGGGGAAGACCTTCACGTTGCGCCTCGCTATCAATGCCCGGTGACTCGGTGCATCCCGACAGCTCCGTACTCGACAGCTCCGCCGCCACTACCCCGCCCACCAACCGCCGCGAATCCGGTGCGTTATCTCGCTCGCGGTATATAGAGAGCGAGTGCAAGAAGGTTATTGGGGTCCACGTACTCGAGTCCGACTCCGAGCCCGTAAACCATAACTTGCCCGCCCCGGACTCTACCTAAGCTGCTTAATATTCCTCCAAGGGTTGGGGCTCCCAACGTCCCGGTGCAACGTCCCGACCTGCTCCCCCTCAAACGGCCTCGAGGAGATCCTTGAGCTCACGGTTAATCGAATTCGCGTTGCTTTGGAGCCGACGGGACATTACCTTACTCCTACGACTACGTGCGACTCTACGTGCGACTACGTGCGACTGGATGCGGCCACAGCACTTTACTCCTAATGATTTAACAGCTTTAACGAGGCGCACTCGCCGAGCGACCGCGTATTTTGTCACTTCAATTCATCGTCGTCATCATCATCATCGCCATTATTATTATTATTGTTATCTTATTTATTTATTTATTTATTTTAATTATTTTTCCTGTTATAATTATTAATAATAGTAATATTATTATTATTATTATTATCATTGGTGAATCGGAAGGGCTCCGATGACGCAGCTCTCTATACGAATGGGGTGCAATTAAGGCTGAAGGTCGGCGTAAGGTCGCGGGAAATTGAAAATCAGGTGTATCGGGCGGGTTGTGAGCGCAGCCGCGCCAGTCGGTAAGACGGGCTCGGGGATTTCCGCGAGAGCGCTCCCGGCCGAGGAAGAAGTCGCGGCCGCGAGCGAATCTTCCCGACATTCGCATGGAAATTCGCGTACAAATCCGGCATTAGAGTCGCGCCGCTACGGCAGCGCTGATGAACGGGGCAGAGGGGGCCGAGGGGACTCGGCCCGCGTTCCGTACGGCGTGATCCAATCTTCGCCGAACCGTACAAAAGCTCCGTGAGCCTCGCCTCCCGTCCCCTATAACGACTCCCCGCCTCCCCCGCGACGCGCTCTATCTCAGCATCCGGCCACAATTCACGCGTTCGACGCGCGAACCCGAGAGCGGAAGAAAGAAGCGGATCCGCTTCCCCGGGAGCCCACCTAGGAAGCAAGAGAGACGCCGAGAATAATACGGGACGGGTCTCTCTCTCTCTCTCTCTCTCTCTCTCCCGTCCCCCCACTGCCGGCCTCGCGGTAAATAAGAACCCCGGTAAATAGAAGTTAAGATAGAGGTGGATGAGGCGGCGGTGGCGGTGACGGCGGTTTGAGAGGCGGGTAGGAGGTTAGACTGCGAGGGAGGGAGTGGGGACGGGGGGCATGCACGTGCGAAACAGAGCGGCGTCTCCATTTCTATGGAGAGAGTGTGAGCGAGAGGGAGAGGGCGCTGGGCGAGGGTGAGGGAGAGGGAGCGGGAGAAGGTTGAAGGAGAAGGAGAGGGAGACGGCCGGAGTCTCGGGAGGGAGTCTCGGGAGGGAGTCTCGGGAGGGGGAGTCCGGGGTCCGTGGAAGGGGCGGCTTGGCACCAGGGCGGCGTCCCAAGCCGTTGGGAGAGGGAGCTACCGAGACAGCGATTGCATCCGGTCGCGGAGGGTCGGGGCGAGAGGCACCGCCGGCGCTTTAAAGCTCTTCCGCCTTCGCGCGGGTCCTCCGTCGGAGGGAGAGGGGCGTGGTGGTAGCGCGCGGATTCGCGGAGCTTGCGCTCGCCGAGGCGGAGCTTGCGGTGAACGCCTTCGGAGGCGCGAGGAAGCGAGAGGAGCCTCTCGAGGGTAGATCGAGCCCAAGGTGGACGCGTACTCCCTCCCCCGTGAGCGACACCGACTGGGGTCGGGCGGGCCGACCGTGGGTCGCTTCCCCTACCACCATCCGAGACGCGTGCACCTTATGCACCCTTCGCCCATCTCCACCTATCTACTATCGACTCTTGAAAATTTATTTGGTTATCCGGCCTTATCGATCGCGCCCGCTACCTCCTACGCGTCCTCCTCTCTCCCCAACCACCCAACTACCCCTTCCACCATGGCCGCCCCCACCCCGCCCCTCAACGTCCCCGGCCCCGCCTCGGCCTACGACCGTGCAGTATACCTGGCTCCAGATGCCCCCGAGCTCGCGAGGCGCTGGAGAACTTTCCTCGGAAGATTATTGTCCGACCGCGTTGTCCGACAGTTTCGGCTTGACGACGAACACCTTCTAATGCGGATCTATGGATCCGAGGCAGAGGAATCTTTATTCCGTGCAATGATTGCCGCCGTTACCTTAACAGCCATCCTCGGCAGACTCGTACTTCAAAGTCCCGTATTCCGCGGGCCGGAAGTAAGAGACAGAGACAGAGACAGAGAGAGAGAGAGAGAGAGAGAGAGAGAGAGAGAGAGAGAGATAATGCGTCGTCCTGGCTGTCAGCCCGGGATATTTATATTTTTCCAATAGCAGCAATGATCGCTGATTACGGCCGATCTACGAGCGAAAGCTCCATGTAATTGAAAAAAAAAGATTAAACTCGTTGCGATTGGTGACGGTGGTCGCGGCCGTCGCCGTGGCGGTTCCTCCGGGTCCTACGGGAGGAGGCGGGCCCGAGCTATTAAAAATCGTATCCCGCAAAGGTATGCGGTTGAAGGGTTGGGGGGGGGGGAAGGAAAGAACGAGATAAAGACAACGTAAATCATAACGGTGAAAGGAGAATAAGCCCGAGGGAAGCTCGGGAGAGGCCATTGCTCAAGTGATAGTCAGGCGGATCTTTCGGTCGAATGAAAAGGAGTCACGTAGCCCCGGCGCTCTACGTCCTGCAGATCTTTTTGCGCGCGTGTCTCCCGTCTCGCTTTTCCAATGGGAGCCCATTCACATTTTCACATTTTCACATTTTCCAGGGCACGCCTTATCGAGTCCCGGCGCCGCCACCTCCCTGCCACCTTCCCCCTTCCCTCTAACCCCCTTGACGGCCGCGACACCTGACAGTCCGAAACGGCGGCCATCCCCGTTGGCTCACCGTGTCGTTCGAACCCGGGAAACGTGTGCGCCGCGGCTGCACGTGATCCCCGGATCGCCCCGGGATCAAAATTTCTCTTACGAACTTTACGCGGAGGTGGGGGATTTTTTCGAAAGATCCATGACCGCGATTACGGCCTCGCTTCCTGTCTCTCGTAGCGAGCGAATATCGAGGCGACCTTACGTCAATGCGCTCCCGGCTAATGGATCCCCGCACCCCACACCACCCCCGCCGACCAGCAATGCTTTTAATAACTTCAATTGCGTATTGACAAGCGACACAACCGAATGATAAACTACCGTATTTAAACATTTCCATTCCCATCTTCCCATCTTAACGTCGTCGCTCTTTTATGCATCGCCTCTAATCAATATAATGCGAAAATCTAGGTTACTTGTCCTAATGAAATTCACATAATGGCCCGACCAACTGAAGTATTGACACGTCAGATCCTCCCACGCCACGTCCCCACGCATCGGATTTCTAATCACGTTTAGCTGGAACATTCCTGCCAATTTCATTCTAATAGTATATTCCTCGTGTTTAAGTTTAAAACACGAAACTCCTTGTGTTTTTATTACAAATACAGTATAGTCTTTGTTTGTCTTTGGTCAACACGTTTATACCTGACTTACAGTTAGACAGACATTTATCAAATGTTTCATGTATTAATGTCGTATTCAATGGCGTTTGTCCATCCGCTCGTATTCTCTCCTTCCAGAGACTCTTAGTTTTCTTTTACTGTACGTTAAGGCTATAATAAATTACTGAAACGGCTATTCAGTTAGTTACAACATCTGCCGAGTTGTCTCTTGCATTACTAAAGCGCGCTATTTTCATTTAAAAAAAAAATAACTTTGTACAATTTAGTGGCATCTTATTGATTAATACAGAATGCAACCCGATATACACAGGAGCTTAGACAAAAGCCGCGCGTAGGTGTTCCTATTCGTCAGATGTATGAGTTATGTCATCCTTATGTCTTCATTAAAGGAATTCAAATCTTCCTTCGTTATCTTTATCAGATTATCTATCCGTTACAACTACGTCTTCGTCCAGTTACGACAAAACTTTAGAAAACAATGTCATAATAATTTTCAAATAATACGTATTTCTAAATTCGTGCGGTTAAACTTATTTTATTTGAATTCCGTACGTTTTTAGGATTATTTTGATAGTACGTTAATGGATACTAAATACTTTCGCGGAAATCATGCAGTATATTAGTCTGATTAATTCGCTGACTCAATGGCTGACAAACGATTACGATGAAAATAATATTAATTCAAGATTTAATGTTGGCTTCGAAGCGCGAAATGTATGTTTGCAGTTGTTACGCTTGATTATTAATTATTGAAATAAATAAGAAATATAAGTAGATCGAACGGTGAAATCGTAAAGGGACTTGGAAGCCTTGAAATCCAGCATGACAAGCTTTCTGGGGATTTCATGGGTATCGCATATTTCGAGTACGAGATAAGGGACGGAATTATTTTATCATTTAATCATGTCGTATCTCCCCAATAGGATGAATCGGTCCTCATTGCTTAGGCCGGTAAATAATAAATATCCTCGGTGCATTAAGGATCCGGAGATGGTTTATTGATGGACATTGTTGGAAGGAAAGAACCCGCGTGTACGCGGGTATATTATCGATTTATATACACGCACACACACACACACACACACCCCGGCATGTGCGATAGACACGATAGAGAGGGTGGTATCTGGGGTGGGGGAGGTAAGCTTTTGGACTTATTCCATCGGTCAGTCTTTCATCCTCCTCCCCCCCCCCCCGCCCCCGTGAGGAGCTCGCGAGGGGAGACGAGGGGCGGAGGGTCGGCCGAGATCCCAAGATATAGAGGGCCCCATAAAAATGCAAAGGAACGCAGGGAGCCGTAAAAGATGCCTAGCCCCGAGCTCGTTATTGAGTCGGGCTCGGGGATGTCGCGGCGGAACGCCGAGCGACGGGAGCCGGCGAGTGTGGGATTGACGGCGCGGCGGCGGGACGGGCCGTCGAGCTTGTCGATTGGCGTGGTGGTGGCGGCGGTGGTGGTGGGAGGTGGTGGTGGGAGGTGTAGGGGGAAGGTGGGAGGTGGGGAGAGGAAGGGCGAGGCGCGATCGAGGTACAAATTGAAAAGCGTCGTTCGGATCCCGAGGAAGAGCCGCGCGCAAGTGTTAATAAATTCAGGTTTACGAGGGCGGTTCGGTCGTTATGGATTCACCGGGCATAAAGACGCGGAGGCGCGCGGCAGCCGCGATTACGGGACGCGGGTAACGACTGCCAGCCGCAGCCTCTCCAGATGCTTTTCCTTGGCCAGAGCGCGAGCGGTGCTCGGCTCGAGGAGGGGAGGACCGACTTCGCTTTTATTCTACTTTATGGTCCCGCGATGCCAGGATGAGGCTCCCGGAGATCTCCCAACCTCCCGGTTCAAGCATCGATTTATGGAGGGAGCGGGGTCGGGGGGGCGGGGACTAGACTTCATTCTTAGCTACGGTTATTGCGTATTGCGCTTGGTCCAGGACTCAAACTCGACTCTCCCGTCTCCTGAGCCGCCATCAATTATCCGCGTACACGCTCTGCTGATACATTGGCCCGTAACTGGGCCGAGAAGTAATAAGCACGTAAAGCGCATGAATTTCTAGTTGCCCCCACCCCCCCCCTCACCCTCCCGTCCATATTACTACATCAGATTCATACTTTTTTACTTGGTATACCAGTATCGGTATTTTCGTGCAAGCGAAGTTTTCCCCGCCTCGATCGTTGAAAAATGAGATGGAGAGCGAGAGAGAGAGAGAGAGAGAGGAGATAAAAGTCCCGGAACTTGCATGGAGAATTGGCAACAAAAATAATATCAAAGTCACCAAAGTCTCGTTCGTTCGGTCGGTCTGAATTATTACGTGCTCGTAGAAGCGAGAGCTTGCGCAAGCTTAGGTACAGTAAATTTCGGCGTATTCGAAAATGGAATATTCCCTTCTATAAATCGCAAAACACGCATGGTTGTCCCATCCGTTATGAGATCCCGGCCGCTTTCGGTGACGTTGTCGCGAGGAGTTTATTTAACGTAATCCCCAACTAGAGCATACGCAAGGCCTTTGAGGTCTCCTGGTACGTGGAGCGGGTGGTACGGGAGGTGGGGGAGGGGCGGGAAGTGAGAGAGATAGAGAGATAGAGAGATAGAGAGAGGGGGGCAGGGGGAGCGAGTCGAAAGTTAGCGAAATAGGAATAGAATTGCCGGCGTAGATCCGCTCGAGCCGTCCCCTCGCCGTCCCCTCGCCCGCCAAACGCTCCTTGTAAGCATTCATCAATTAATCCGATTTGCTTTTGTCGAAAAATTATGCAAAATACGCACTCGAGTGCCGGATTACTCCCATCCATTCCATCCACTCACGACGAAATTGATTTATTCTTGGAAAATTACGAAACCGCCTCCCCCCCTCCCCCCGGCGTACGTTCTCACGACCACGAGCCAATCTCCCGACGCATACGGTCTGGTCCAACCGAACCAGCGACTCGTCCCTCGTCCAAGCGATCGATTAATAACAAAAAAAAAGAAAATAACATAATCAAATAAATCTACGATCTACGCTGATTGTATGCCAATTGTCCTACGGTAATAATTATTTATAAAATGTCCGCGCAAGGATCGCCTTTCATTCGCGGGTTATCGTGTGAGGTTCGTTGAGGAGCCGCTGTCGAAGCTCCGGCCGGAAGGTATTAAAGGGTTGGAATGGGGAGTAAGTAGTACGTAGGGATGGCAATGAGTCGGTACTGCTAATGACGCTACGCTCCTGACGACGGTAAAGTCCGTATAATTTATAACGTCCTCGAAAGGCTCGTTCGCGTTCGACTTGCTTGGATCTGGAAAGGCCATTGGCCGCCGAGGGTTAGCCAACGAGTATACCTACGTATGACGAGGACGACGACGAGGGCATATTGGAAGAGTCAGCTCGGCAACGCGGATAATCGAGGAGGGTCCGGTTGGTCAGACCCTCCTCGTCCCACCCGGGCCCCTTATTAAGCGGACATTATCCAGTCGGGGAAGGGCCGAGGCGCACGGGCTGTCCGGACCTAAGGACCTAAGCAGCTTAATGCTCCCGGGGACATCGATCCGCGCGCCGCTGAGACTCTCCCGCGGGAAGCCGTCCGGGCGGGCGCCCGTCCCCCTTCCCTTTATAATCCAAATTCCCGATCGGCGGTGGCCCTTCGTACCCGTCGGCGCCTCGGACCCGTGCCACCCTGGACTTCCGTGCTTCCGTGTACAAAGGGGCTGCGGAGTAGATGGAGTAGAAGGAGCAGACGGAGGAGGGAGAAGATGGCGGGGGGGCGGGGGTGGAGGAGGGCCGAGCGCGGCCTCGCCGATAGTGGGAAAAGCCTCTCTCCGGAAAGTCTCGGCGAGCATAATATACTCCTTTCCCGGCATAATAATTCAGAAATTTGCATCTACGCGGGCCAACTCCTCAAGTAGGTTATCTACGCTCCAAGTTTGCCCCGTGATCTATAGCGCATCTGCGAGCGCCAAGTGCACGGGAGAAGAAGAGTTGAGCCGAGCCCACCGCCCCCTACACCCTCCCGCGCCACGGTTCGTACGAGCCCTCTGCCTCCCCATCCCCATGCCCATCCCCGTCCCCGTCCCCGTCCCCGTCCCCGTCACCCTCTCAAGCCCAACGGCCGCCAAGGAGCTAAATCGATGTCGTCGTCCTTGCAGGACTTGTACGGCGTTTACCCTCCCGATAACCGTTCCCGTTCCCTCCCGCGCCGCTCTCTATCGTACGTCTGTCAGTCGCGCCGTATCGCGTTGCAGCACTCGATGTAAAAACCAAGTCGAGTCCGGCACTCGCCGTTAACGAGCTACCTGACCCAACGTCAGCCAGCCAGCCAGCCTCACCTATGACCTTTCCCTCGAAAGCGACTCCCGGGGATGACTCCCCGACCCCGACCCCGATATCCCTCATTCGTTTTATTCCACTGATTGATTCCAGGAGTCGTCGATATACGTATCGGCACTGGAGCCTCGCGTGCCTTTCGACAGCCCTATCGGCCACAAATCTATTTATAGGTTATTAATAATAATAATAATAATACCGTTGACGATAACGTTTCCCGCGGAGCCGAGTTTAAACTTTGCCGATCGAGGCGATAAATTAAATATGCATTGAGTTTGGTGGCGACCGACGGGCGCTCATACTTATCGGAAGCGAGGATCCTTGACATTGAGGGCATTTCAATTGCAGCAAAAAGCGAACGATCTCACGATTATCATTACGCGACTCTCTCGATCGGCTATCATTCGTCCAGATAGAGGTGCGCGCGTCAATGACGAAGGGAGGAATAGCGCGCGATTCCTATACTCTGCGATCGATGTAGTTCCGAAGCTTACGAGATTCTTTAAAGTTAATGTAAAATCAGGTCAAACCTCGGTGATGTACGGCGGGGAGGGTGGGTGGGAGCGAGGGAGGGAGGAAGAAGCAGGTTCGCGTAGAGGGAGAAACTTTTACCGGGGAACTTCCTAAGCGTGCTTTATTTCGTTAGAGCGAGTTAAAGGAGGATAGGAAAGGAAAAATGAAGAAGAAGAAGAAGAAGAAGAGGAAGAAGAAGAGTAAGGGGAAGAGGAAGGGGAAGAGGAAGATAAGAGCCGAAGTTGCATCGGTGCACTCGGTATTGCGAAAGTATTTGTTAAAGGCTGCAATTAAGGGGGTAGCGGTAATTTTCAGTAAATTCACGCGGCGGCGGTGGTTATTGGGGCGGAGGTTATTGGGTTGGAGCGTGGCTTTTACCGTGAGATCGATGTTCTTCGGTTGGCGGGGCTCGGGCGTTCCGGGGACTTGTTTATGAAAGCGATTCGGAAAGGAATTTTGCGGAATTAGAGGTAAACTGTAGAAATTTAACGGCGGGGGGGGCCGCTCATACGGATGCTCGCTCCTTCCCGGCGGCTAATTAATTGCCTGCCTCCCGAGGGTGTGGGGGAGGGGAGGGGAGGGGAGGGCCTCGCGAGCGCCGGATCGCGAAGATCGATAAGAAACGTCGACGGACCGCTAACTCCTCGGATAAAAGGGGTCGTGAGAGAGAGAGAGAGAGAGAGGAAGGGTCCTTGCCGGGCTAATTGACTCGTGATTTGCCATCGGGAAATCCGTATCGTCCGCGACGATATCTCGGGATCGAGGGCCGCTCGATCTCCGTCATTTCCCGTAAAGCATACGGACGGCGAGGATACGCGCCATTTACCCCGCTATTCATTATTTTAACCTCGATCTCGAATGATTTCCAATAAGGAAACAAATATCCCTGCGTACTTGACGCGACATGAGATGTCAATCAAGCTTGGAGAGTCATGATTGCGCAACGACTTGGCCCGCGTTAGACTCTCGAATACCAATGAGTCACGTGGCCCCTAGACGCGGAGCTATAAATAAGACTGGTTAATAGGGGGAGGGGGATTAAATACCCTTTGTCGGACTTTGCAAGTCCGATTGAAAGATGAAGCAGCGGTCCACCACGGGACCCGACTCTGGATAATTTCAAACGGATTTCAAACGGTCTCGGCTGGACGAATGAGACCTCGGGACCAGATCTGTCCCATACGGTAGCTTCGAATGACGCGCAAAGTCGCTGCAAGACGAACAAATAGAAGTACGAGTAAGTGGGCTGAGGGCTCGTGATGGGGCAACGATACGGTGGTACGGACCGGGTCAGGGGGGGGGAGTAGCGGGAGGATTAATCAAATAAGGATGCGCCCCGTGACAGGATGGCGACTCTCGACAGTCAGGCGATACATAGTCAAGGTTTTCCAGTCCCGTGTACAAGACTTGAGCGCACGAACGACGGCGCGTCCTCCCCTTACCCCTCCGCCGGCCCCATCCGCCCTTTCGCTTGCCCTTTATAGCTAAAACGCTATCTCGCCGTATATACCGACTGCCGTGCGATAAGTAATTCACTTAGGCCTCTATTGAGTTAACCCTTGCCTCTCGTACGCTGACTTCCATTTAGTTTCTCTGAAGCGGAGAGCCTCGTCCCGCTCCCGCCGCCCCCCCCCGCTATCCCGGCCGCCCTTTCTTCTCTTCCCTCTCGTCCTCCCTCGCCCCTGCGACGACCTGCTACGACCCCTTTCTTCGGCAGTCGAGTTTATTAAAATGCATCTCCGCGGGCCCTTTTTCCTCCGGCACCACCCTCCTCCCCCCCCATCGGCGTGACTCGGTCCCAAGCTTTCGCCGGAGAGAATTCGATTTTCCACTCCCGTTTCTTTCCCTTTCGAGCGACCTCCTTCCACCGCCACCCCTCCCCCCGATGACGAAGCGAGGCATTAACGAGTTTAAGTAACCGCCTACTAGGAGGAGTTCCTACGCGGCGTCGCCGATGATCGCCTTTACAAATTCTCCATCCGCGCTGCATCAGGTGAGCTCCTTCCTCCCGCCGCCGCCCCTCTCTCTCTCTCTCTCTCTCTCTCTCTCTCTCTATCTCTAACGCATCCAATGACTTCAAGAGAGCAGACGCAAGACTATTAAATAACCGAATATTATACTGTGAACCGATTAATTAAACCTCATTAATCATCGAAAATTGGCGAAATTCGTCAAAGGATGCGTTACCTATGCCAGAGAGAGAGTGAGAGAGGGGGGAGAGAGAGAGAGGGAGAGTGGGTGGGTGGTGGCGGCAGAAAGTAATGCACGGGGCTTGAGAGTAAGGGTTTGGTAAAAAGCCGAGGCCGAGTAATGGACGAGGAGAGAATTTGCAGATAAATCGGTTGGCTTTCCATCAAACTGCTAAATTTGGCTAAATTTCATTAGCGGCAAGCGTTCGGTATCGATCTACAGCCGTAACTCACGGGAAAGTACGGGGGTGTAACGGCGATGGGCGGGAGGGATGGAGGGTGGGATGGGGAGGGGGGACCTCGTGGGGGCGAGGGAGAGGGAGCCTCGGTCCTTGGAAATTGATATCCAGCCAATTAAGGGTCAATTTCGCGAGAGTAGCCAAGGGCAAAGCGGGCCAACGTCTCGGGATCGATCCTTCGGGAGGCAGGAAACATTGACTTAAGACCACTTAGTCGAAGCGTAGCCTCTCTTCTCCGCTCCTCTCTCTCTCTCTCTCTCTCTCTCTCTCTCTCTCTCTCTCTCTCTCTCTCTCTCTCTGGCATAGTGGGTAGCGAGTAGCCAAGAGGGGAAGAGAGACGCGTAGCCGTAAACAGACACGCGTCGAGGAAGGATTGCTGGATCTTTGCGTGGCCGCCTCAGAGCAGCCATTACCGGTCGCGCACTCTCCCGCGATCGCGCGTCCGTTAATTCCTACCAATTAACGGGCCAATGGATCCGCTACGGGGACTGAGTGGCCACTTGGTTGAAGATTCTCCTTGCGGTCAGACAGATTCCTTTTGACGGTGGCCCGATTCCTCCAACTCCAACTCCTCCCGACCTGACGATACTAACGAACGCCGCCTTCTCTCCCACCCCTCCCTCCTGCCCCCAACCACGGACCAAGAAGGCCACCATATACTCCTCTTTCGAAAGGGATTTTGATCCAGAGTCCCGCAAACTTATCCTACTTACACTTTCTTCTGCGGCTTTTCGCCACTGCACAACGTCTTTATCGTCAAACTCGGCGGGACCTTCCCCCGAATATTATTCTAATAAATACCCCCGCCCTCCTTCTGACCCATTGACACCCACCTGCCAGCCGTAAAATTACTAACGAAATACACGTTTAACCCTACGATTGTTGTTCTCGTCGTCGTTGTCTTTGCTATCATTTATAAAGCACAGGATTTATCCTTTCTTCTTCTTTTTTTTTTTTTTTTTTTAATTACCGCTTAGTAATTTCTCGAGACGTTATTTCGCATATCCAAAGCTACGCGAGGCTTAGGGGCATTTTACTTTAAAGCCTATTGATTAGATTCCGATGGCTCGCCACCGATTCACCGATTCCCCAGTGATTCGGCTTCGGCTTAGTCTTCAGGAATGGAGAAGGACCGGAAAGAAGCAAGCTCTTAATGACGTAAGGATGGTGATGAGAGCGACGAATTCGGGAAAGGACGGGAGGAGTTCTGGGACGACGGTCTCAGACTGAGAAGCGAGAAAGTTTGGACAATGTCGGTCCTCGGGAAGTTGACGATGACGTCGTAATCGGGCTGTCCCGAAAGTCTTGCGGATCTCGCGTCCAGGGGGGATCGACACTTTCTCAATACTTGCTCGGCTAGGGAAAAATGGCCGGGATCGGCGGATGTGCGCCTCGTCGAGGTGCTCGTGTCAAGGAGCCGTCAATGGAGACGACAATCCTTTCCCGAAACTAGCTTCCGACTGACAGTCTCGACGTCCGATACCTTTCATCGACGGAACTTGGACGGCCGCTACTAGACTTCCGCGCTCCTCTTTCTCCCGACGCCGCTGGAATTGACGGTTCCCGATATCTCCGCTATCTCCTTCCTCCTCCTCCTCCTCCTCGTCAGAGTCGCCCTCTTATTGCCCTTTCTGCCCACCCGCCCTTCCGCCCACTCGACGGCCGCTCCCTACGACTACTCCTGTTACATTCCAGGCCTCGAAGCTGCGAGGGCCAACGTTGTCATAAATCCGCGGCTAAAGGCTCGCTTCGTGTAAACTATAACTATTGCGGGGCTCGCGGGGGGGTTTTTTTTTTTTTTTTTTTAAACGTCGGTTCAACTAATTCCAAAGCAAATAAGAATCCGGGCGTATTCCCGTAGCCGGGAAAGGGCTTTCGAGTGTAGAGCAATTGCCGTTAAGAAATAAGCCCCCGAGAGCTTCCCCGGGAGAGGGAACGGGAACCGAAGGGAAAGAAGAACGGGATAAATTTATCGGGATGCGCATCAATATGGCGGCTTTATTCCCACTCGTAGCCGCACAAGAGAGCCCGTGTCTTTTCTACAACGTATCTCTTAATGCTGATAAATTATCGGCATGCGAATCCGCGCTCTTATGAATTGTATGAAAATGCCCCCGGGCTACCGAGGCCTCCTTACATTAGAATACAATTATGAGTCGAGGGGCTGGATTGGGGGGGTGGGGGGAGGAGGAACCGATACGCGCTAAACTGATAAGTCAAACTCCTCCGGACCATAAGGAACGTATTGCGTTAGAGAGAGAGAGAGAGAGAGGTGATGGGGTGGGTGAGCGGGAGCGTGAGTGAGACGCGCCTGTCCGATCGAGGAGACATCTAGCGAGCGTCCGACGAGGAAAAGGACACGTTTAAAGAATTAAAGTATCTAAGGCGAAGGAGAGAGGTCCTCGAAGCCGGCGTTCGCTAGCGAAGCATTGTCTGGTTAAGCCCGGCATTCAGTCCGGTCCCTTTTACTCTCTTTTTCCAATCTCCCTGGCACGGGGCGAACCCCCGTAACCCCGTGGTGGAGCCTCTCTCGCTCCATCCGACCCGCGCGCCCGCGCGCCCGGATCCGCAGAGCCGGAGCGAGTATATAAATTGCGCGCCCGGCGGGATTGAGGCCAGGAGAAATAAGAAATTAAGAGAGAGTCTTAGAGAGAATAAAGCTAAGAATTAAGACGGACGAGATGGAGAAAAAGCGGCAAAGGGTGGCGCAGAGGGGGGGGGAGCGGCTCGGGGTTCCTCTTCTTCCTCCTCCTCCTCCTACTCCTCCTACTCCTCCTCCTCCTCCTACTCCTCCTACTCCTACATCCACGTAGTGCAGGCGCGTGCTATCCAGGCTCAAGAGTCCTTACTTGCCGAGAATTCTTACTCGCGCGTCATTTAACAAAACAATTAGAAGCTAACCCCTTCTTCTGCAGCCACTGCCGCCGGTTTCACTTCTTCGGCTTCCACCGCTCCCACCCCCCTCTCTCACTCTATCTCTCTCTATCTCTCTCTCACCACGAACTGGCCGCATTACGTAGCCTTTTTCCGTAGCGTAAGCTCTCCTTACCCCGTCCGCCCTCCCACCCGCCCACCCGCTCGTCATTTCGCGGTGAATCGAGTTTTCCCGCATAACGGGGGATCGCAGCGGCAGATTCCATTTGAATTAGCGGGCCGTCTACCCCTCCCTTCCCACCTCAACCCCCCCGGCACACCGCCCAGCACCCACAGACCCCCAGACACCCACCGCCCCCCGAACGCCTCCAACCACCGGAGCCGCTGCCCTTCCACCCTTGGCTCCCGGAGCGGACGCTGCACCGGGACTCCCGCGCATTCGATGATCGATCGCGGCTCGTTCCTCTGCTTCCAGAGCCTTCCTTAGGTCGTCGGCTACTAGACGGGGCAGCAGCCTTTTATAATATTTCAGCTCCCTTTCGGCTTATAGACGTTTCTCGCCCTCCTCGAATTACAGAAAATACGGCCCTCTATCCTATTACAATGTCGGCGTGTCGAGATAATCGTTTGCTTTTTCCCAAATTCTTTCCATTCGATCGTAATAAAACTTTCCTTCCTCTAACTGTTCAGATTAACTGGCCTCATCACTCTCTGCGCTACGTAACATATTTTATTATTACTATTATTATTATTATTATTATTATTATCGAGTTGCATTGCAAGTACAAAATTTTGTCATCCATCCACATGCTTATAAACGTTTTTCTTTTCTTTTCTTTTCTTTTCTTTTCTTTTAACGAACACTCACGACTGGCAAGATCATCCATGCGCTTATTCACGATATCGATAGATTGCCAAGCTCCTCTACAGATGGCGCTGTAATTCTATTCATTGCTTTTCTCTAAATTTGTGTAAACGATCTTTTTTTAAGTATTGAACCAGCGCTTTTGGCTGCTTTCAAGTATCGTCAAACAGGCAAAACGTAAACGTTTTCGAATTACGAAAGCTTAAAAAGTGAGCTAGAAAACAAGATTCCATCTAAAACAGCTGGGAACAGTGGAATTGAATTCTATTTACTTGGTATTTTAAATAAAATACGTTACGGAAAGCGTACAAAAGTCGTCGTCGACGACGTTCCCGAATTATTGGAACGTCGAGCTGGAATGCAAATGCAATCACATACGGCATATACGCCTTTGGTATTCTACGATAAGTATCGTCACGCATGTATCGTACGAAACGTAAATATGCTTGGCAATGACGATAGCAACCTAGAGCAACTCTTTTGTATTTATTTACGTAAATACGTAACGCAAGACGTTTACCGATCATCATTATCTATGAATAATCATTATCCGCTAATTTCGCAGATTCGTAATGCCATGTTATACAGAACGAAGAATGTTTTGTATAAAAGGTTATTCGTTTAGATCTTGATGAGGCAAATGGTCGAGCGCTAGGTTTAATGAAATGAAAAAGTCTGAAAAGAGAAATTAACGGAATGGCGGACTGTTGGGTGAAATCGCAGCTACAGAGTGTAGTATAAAAATCTTAAAAGCGTAGTAAGGGGGTGAGGGAAGGGATCGTGGAATGGCGCAGGGACATTAAAAGGCTGAACTAGTCGTAGTCATTTGGCAGAGTCTTGCAAGCAGTAGCAGCAGCAGCAGCAGCAGCAGCAGCAGCAGCAGATAGCTCTAGCTCCGGCCTTCCTTTACTCGCAAGCTGTCCTTTTTTTACGATCTCTTTACCTTCGCGAATCGGGCAGAAGCTGAAGCGGCGGGGCGGGGAGCGTTCCTCCCCGACCGAGGATCCCCCTGAACCTCCACCTCCTCCATCTCGAGAGACAGAGAGACAGAGAGACAGAGAGAGAGAGAGAGAGAGAGAGAGAGCGGAGCGGAGCGAGGTGTATAGGGATAGCGGGTGGTGGGGAGGGGAGGTGAAGTACGGGAGCCGGTCACCGCTAAAAACGTAAGGTAAAGCTTCGGGAGAGCGGGCGGGGGGGGGAGCGAGATACGTGCAAGACAACGTGGGTGGCGTCGCGGGGAAGGGCAGCAGGTAATCCTCAAACGAGGCAGTGCCGGGTTGGCTCCGGGTAGGAAGATCCTCGGCCAATTATCGATAGCTGCCGCGCCGTTTGATCTGCAACCGGGCGATACTTGCCGCCCTCCTTGGGGAAAAAAGTCTGGCTCGCGCTGTGTTGATTTTTTAAGGCATCCGCCCCCCCCCCCCCGAGCCCGAGCCGACTTCTTTATTTGATAAAGGACGCTCAAAGGAGCCTGAGCAACGGAGCCAAGACCCGCGGCGACGGCTTTTCCCGATGTCACATTTATACTTTGGCCACGGACTCCCGGCCGAGACCTCCTCAGATCTACGCTCCATTTAACCTCTGTGTTTTCCACTCATTACCGCTCGCCTTCTTTTTATTACGGCCCCGCGGCTTTCTTAGCCGCTCTCTCTCTCTCTCTCTCTCTCTCTCTCTCTCTCTCGCCGCTCGAGCCTGAGCTTTGGAAAACTGCGAGAGGGAGGGACTTTCTCCAACGGCCGATTCCCTCGACTCCCCCGACATCGCGGAATCATCGACTGTTTAAACGGATTTCTTGCTCGTTAAGTCTTCCCACCTCTCCCCCGCCCCATCTCCCGCTCTCTCGCTCTCTCTCTCGCTCTCTCTCCTCCCTTCTATATACCCTTTAACATCGTTACGTTTCGATGTGCATCGAAACCCCCCTCCTCTCTCTCACTCTCTCTCTCTCTCCTCCCGCACTCCCTCCCTCTCTAATACTCTCAACTGCTTGAATATAAAGAGCAGCTCCCGATTGATCTTTCCATCTGCTGGAAAGTTCTACGAAAAGAGACAAACCTTTGCAGCGTTTGTCCAGGAGGAGCGTGTTTTACTTCTCGGGCGGCTTTGCCACTGCCAAACGTCCGCAGATGCATACGATCACGGGGAGGCGCGAGTCGCACTGGTCGATCGGATCGACGCTTTCATAAAAGGAAGCGCGAACAATGAGAGATTCGTTCATTGGAAAACGTCGAATCCTCTCTCGCTAAGGGATTAAGGCCATTCGGCTCCTCTCTCTCTCTCTCTCTCTCTCTCTCTCTCTCTCTCTCTCTTTCTCAATGTCTCTATCCCTCGACAGAACACACAATAAAGAGCTTAGCGTTTTATTGAAATTCATTTTAATTAATTGATCCTTAGCCGGCTTCTGTTGAACCACGTGGAAACTCGCTTATACGAGCGAGCGTAAACACGTGATAAACTTTACAATGCCTACGCGTATGTGTGCGCGCGCGTACGTGTGCTTCAGACTCATTCGGTTACATAAAGAATATTTATAAATAAAACGGTAGCACTACGACGACGGCGTGTGGGCTTCGGGTTTCGGAGTTAAATTATCGTTCGTTCGTCTTGAAGAGCGCAACCAATAACGAACCGGTGAATAAATAAACAAATAAATAAATAAATAAATAAATAAGGAAACAAATTAATAAGTTAAACGAGGGATGGGTCCGGGTAAACTCCAAACAAGGAAAGGTGGAAAAGGGAGGGGGTAGAGGCTTTCGAAGTCGAAAAATCTCGTTAGCGTATGGCGTTTGGGGGGTCTGGGAGGGGGAGAGGTCGGCGTACGAGCACGAGCGGACGTAAAATTTCATGAAAATTTTGAAAGTACAAAGCAATTACGATGATCGTGTCGCATTCGGCAAACCCGGAGCCGGCGAGCATCCCCGAGGCTCGGACTCCCCATCGTCCCTCGACTCACTCGACATCGAGGAGATTAATTCCATTATGAATGTTAGCCGAACACTCGAGATTCGCGGCGGACGCGGTCAAACGCTCTTGACGTTAGCCGGGGAGCGCTGCGGGCTTCCGCTCAGCCACGCGACGCCCCCCAGATTAAATCACCGGGAGCAACCCCTTCGCAACACAAAACAAAAAACAAAAATACTCCCTGCGACCGCCTACCGCCTATCCCTACCTGCCCCCCCCCCCCCCCTACCTCCCCCCCCACCATCCCCCAAATACCCCTGACCCCACTTATCCGTCCACTCGCTCGGCCTTCCGTCCGCCGCGCTTTTTTCCTACCTACCTACCTACCTACCTACCTACCTACCTACCTACCTACCCGCCCTCCCCTCGCGCTCCACCACCCCACTTCGAGCCACCACGACCATCCCCTGACTGAGCCGTGTCTCGTGGGCGCAGCTGCTCTTTAGTCCGTTGATATTTAATTGCTTTTAATTTTATCCGTTTTAAGCCAAATTAACCCCAATAACCTCCAGCACTTTACGGATCGCAAGTGTTTTTACTCTCGAGAACTTTATGTTCTTGTTCTTTTTTCCCCTCCCCGATAAACTTCTGTCGTTTTACCGACATCCCGATAGCGTTATTGGCCAGATTTATTTATCTCCAACCGACCTCTTGGCGCGATCCTTTCGAACGCTCTTCCCATCCCGTGCGTACCTCCTCCTCCTCCTCCTCCTACCTCCTGCTGTTAGTGCTGCTGTTAGTGCTGCTGCTGCTGCTGCTGAGATTAATATTAACGTAAGGCTCGTTGTGGCGCACCAGTTCCTAGATCTCCAGATCTACCGCCCAGCGAACGTTCCCTGACTTTACTGATTTTAACGTAAACCCAACTGACAGAGGAGTTTTCTTTAAACGGCTAGCGCGATCTCGAAATAATATTCCGACAGTGAGAAGTAATCCGCCCCGAGCAGTCGCGGACACGCCGTAGATTGGACTCGACAATGTGCTCCGGGGCGTTACGAGTAACGCCTGGCGGGAGCGTTACGGGGTATCGACAACAACAGCCTTCCAAAAATAATAAGGAGTCGGAAAGATACGCATTGATAGAGCGGCCGGGGGGAGGGGGGGAGGGTTCGTGTTCGGGTTCGGGTTCGGGTTTGGGTTCGCGTTCGGGTTCGGGTTCGGAGTGTATAGCAGGTCCGAGGTCGTGACCGGCTCATAACCAAAGGTCGTTTACGCAATTTTTCACAATTTCTTTCCGGCCGCTGCCCCCTCCGCCTCTCGCCCACGACTCGTCGAAATAATAAAACCGTTGTTGTATCCGCCAACAAAGGCGAGCGGCGAATAGAGAGTCTTACTTTTAAAAGCGTACCTTACCACCACCTCGTCTCCCACCTCCTCCTCATCCTCCACTCCCACCCACCCACCGCCACCATCTCCTTCTCATCCTTCCGTGCTAAAATAGGAGGGATTAGTTACTACGAGAGAGCACGGGGCTTAGGCATTGATGAGGTTTTTAAATGGGTTCTTCTTTGATGGTCCTCCCTCTCTCTCTCTCTCTCTCTCTCTCTCTCTCTCTGTCTCTCTCTCGTATCGTGGTATGTAGGTAGGGGCAGGGGATGGCTGGGGACCGAGGAGTCGCTGCGCGGGAGAGAGCGCGAAAAGAAAATGGATCGACTGCCGGGCGATAGAGTTAGGCGGCGAGGGGACGAGTGGAGGCGGGCGGTTGCGAGGACCGACCCTTCGCTCCTCGCAGACGATATTTACCAGGAGATTAAAAAATCGGGGGAAAAATTAAGCGTCACGGTGCCGCCCGCGCTTCCACCCTTCTCTCTCTCTCTCTCTCTCTCTCTGTCGCTCCACCCATCCACCCCCCGTTTCTTCGACCCGTAAACCCCCTCGCCGAGATTTCCGGAGACGCGCGTCCGAACCTCCTCGGGGTCCCCCTGCGCCCGCCGATTAATCCCAGGCTGCTTTTTTGCTCCACTCTGAAAAAGGAACGAAAGGAAGGAGTGCGAGCCACGGCGACGGAGGAGCTCCCGAGGAAGCGCGATCCCGAGGATTACGCTTCCTTAAGTCCCCCTGCGCCCGGGAAGAATTTTTACAATGGGCGGAGAGGGGAGGGGCCGGGGCCACCGACGGAGGCGGACACGTTGTCGAAGTGAAGGGTACAGACGTCCCGAGAGTGGGGCGGAATGAGAATTTATTCATTACATTTTTTTCTTTCCTCCTCCTCTTCTTCTTCTTCTTCTTCTACTTGTTCTTATTCTTCTTTCTCTGCTACTGCTTCTGTTGCTCTTGGACATCGAGTCCGAGCCGACGACTCTCCGTTCCCTTTTCAACTTTACGAACAATTCGAATACTTTCCCCACCAGCATCGACAAGAAAGCGTGATTATCAATTGTTTCGCCCACCTCGATGGGCGTCCGAGCCTCCCCCTCCTACCCTCCGCAATTAATCCACGCCCGGGTTTCCCTTCAGCTACTTTCAGGTAAAAGCAGTTGTAGCTTTTATCGAAGAGCGGAAGAGGCCGGCGGAGGTTATTGGCGACGAGTCGTATGGGGAAAGCTCCTCGTCGTTCCAAGCAAAAGGCCACGAAGACCAAAGAAGCTCGAGCAAGAGGAGAGGGGCAAAGCAAAGAAAAGGTTAATTAAATATCCGCGATCGTACGTCCCTTGGCGTACCGTCATCCCCGAGGAGAGGGCCGTCGATTTCCGAATATCTGTCTAATGTCCGTGAAGTTGACGAGCGTGGAAGGGCTTTAATAACGTGGCGCGGCGAGTGTCGCGAGGTAAACGGTAACCGGTGACCGGTAACCGGTAACCGGGTGAAATCGTCGTCTGGCCGCCGGTCGCCTTCCATTAGCCGAAGTAAGCGAGCCCGCAGCTTTCTTTGATGTCGGTCAATTTACTAATAACATCGGCCGGCGCTTGACCGGGGCGCCCTCTAAATATTTGTACCGTCAACACGACGTGTGTATGGACTTGGTGGCGGCAGCCGAGCCCGCTCGGATTTTTAATTATCCTGATAAAAACAAGAAGCTCTGCCGCCGATTTTCCGACTTTTCTTGCCTGACGGCCCCCACGGACGGCCTTCGCGAGACCTCCTAGAGACCTCCGAGAGACCTCGGCGACATCGCTTCCGTTCCATTACACCTTTCTACGACTTTCATCCTCCGTCCTCCCCCTCCCCCCTCCCACCGCCCCGGCCCAAAGTAGTTATTTTACGGTTTTAGCTTGATTAAAAGGTGCCGGCGAATGCTCCCGGGCTTAGCAATTACTCGGACGAGTACCGAGTGCTCGGCAGCGCGAGGACTTTTTAAAAGCGACAAATACGTCAACGGCACTACACTTCCGAGTGGCCTTGACTTCAAAAGCCCGTAAATCAATCTCGTAAATTAATTTTATTTCACTCCTCGACCCTCGCCTACCGCTATTATTTGCCGATTTATACTAGATGGCTATCTTGCCGAGCCGAGCTTCCCGATCTCTCTCACCCCGGCGACTACCCAATAACCAGAGGAAAACGTCAAGGACTCCCTTGTGAAGAGTACGTATAGAGTACACATCGTCGGCCTCGCACGCGCCATTTATTAATAAGCTCTATCGGCTCCATCGGCCTCGTAATCTTAATTTATATTATATACGCATTACGTACTTTCGCGAGGATTTCCGTCCGTATTAAAGATATTATTATTATTATTATTATTATTCACGTTTATTTGCCTTCGTTGACCTCGCAGTTCAGTCTCAGTCTCAGTCCGGCTGTTCATTATAGGGACATACACTTTTTTAATCGATACGCTATTTCAGCAGAAAATCCGAAGGTTATTCTGGCAATTAATAATAAATAATGCAAGAAAGCCACGAGGATTTTTGGGGTTATTGGGGTGAAAATACATAATTCTTCAGTAGTAGCAGTTTTCTTTCGACATTCATTTCGAGCGTGAGAGAGAGAGAGAGAGAGAGAGGTGGGAGAGGTAGAGAGCACTTAATAGCAATCCCGGGAATGAAAAATGTATAGAGCAGAGGCCGTTGAGGTACTTGAATATTTTTCAGATTTATCTCGGGGCGGTGGCTTCCGATAGCCGATGAGAAGCGGTGACAAGGAGCGTCGACTTTGTCGGGGCGGACGAAAGCAGGCGAAACGTAAGGTCGAACCTAACGGGGTAGGTAGAGGAAATATCGAGTGGCGGAGAGGAAAAAGTAAAAGAATAATCAAGGGGTCTCTGTACCGAGATAGAGATGCAGATGGAGATGGAGATGGAGATGGAGATAGAGATGAGATAGAGATAGAGATAGAGATAGAGAGAGGGGGGAGGAGAGTGAGAGGGAGAGAACGTCTCTTCGGGACTTAAGGGCGACTTCTTTTTTCTCCGCGGGTGTTAGGCGCTCGCTCACCGAGGAGACGAAATTTCGCGCGTTAAGCCCTCGGTGTAATCCCGCCCTTAATATTCAAAAACGTGATCGCCCTGCAAAGGAGGAGGAGGAGGAGGAGGAGGAGGAGGAGGAGGAAGCTGAATAAGAAGAATAAGAAGAAGAAGAAGAAGAAGAAGAGGAGGAGGAAGACGAGGACGGCGACGGGGTTGACCCGGAGCATCGCCAGGGCGGCCGAGCCCGGGCTTTTCATATGCTAATTGGCATTCGTCATTTTCTTACGATCTCGACTTAAGCGCCATCGCGACTCCAGGCTCTTCCTTTCATTTTCCGCTCACGGGCCTCCCCCACCCACGCTCGGCACGGAAATACCTTTTCCAATAGGTGCCCAAGCCAGCCCTCGACGACCTACTCGGAAAAACTAACTCTATCGAGACGATCGATCACTGGTATAAATGGTGGGGGCGGGGAGGGGAAAACGGCAGGGACGCTCGGCTCTTATCAGTGAATTACGCTCGGCGGCATTGGAGAGCCGGAGCGAGAGCCGTCGCGCGGATGCTATCTCCGGGATTAGTATCGTAAAACGCCGCTAGGAAGCGCGCGCGGCCGCCCTTGTATTACAAACGGTAACGAACGGTAATTAATGACTTGCCGGCTCGCGTGTACCGATCCAAGCGTATCCGAGCCGAGCCCTCGCGAGGGTTAAGGATACACCGGGCAAGCGAAGGGCAAGCATAAGAGCTCGGTAAGTCGGTAATCCGTGGGAGGCTCGTGGACGAGACGGACGATGAGCCTCGGACGAGAGGTCGGGCGCGTCCCCCGTCTTATCGTCATGCCGCTATCGCTATAAAGCGGAACGAGATAAGCCGTCACTCTCGAGCCCGACCTCGTCTCACTATCATGAGGCGTACGGGCTCGTCTCCGTGGCTCTGGCCCGAGCACTTCCTCGCACCGGACTCTCGGAAGCATCGTCGCTAAGGGCAAGCTTAGCTCGGAGCCCCGGTCGAGAGGTATTAAGCCCGCGATTCTACCTAATTAGCCAGAACGGAGCAAGGACTGGACGCGCGATCGTAACCGTCACCTGGCTCGCGACTCCTCCTCCTCGTCCCCGTGCTCTGACTCACACACGCTCGTAACGGCAGATAATAAAGAAAGAGAAAACGTAAGAACGCACGTCCCCCATTTTCGTCGGGCCGCTGTCGCTTTCAAGTCTAACAAGTAACTCGAGCGCGACACCGGCGCCACTTTTCCGAGCCCCATTAGTCATTCGGCCGTACTCTCGTTAATTATTTTTTACAGTCACGTCTCGGATACCGGGGCAGGTGAGCGATCTCTAGCGCGTGTCGTGTACCGATACGATAAATGGACAACTCGGCGGCTCTCGTTTATCACAAATCTTACGTATCGTCGTGGAATCGATATTGGCAGGTACGAAGCCGGTGCGCTCCGGGTGTAAACGGTCAATAGTACCGAGAACAGTAGTGAGGCTCCTGCAGACGAGGCTGCTGGAAGCATCGGTGGCGCTGCCGCGGGTATTTTTTTTGTTTTTTTTTTCTTTTATTATTATTGTTATTGTTATCGTTGTCGTCGTTTTGTCGTGGTCGTCGTCGTCGTCGTCGTTGTTGTTGTTGTTGTTGTTGTTGTTCGCCCCTCCCATGGATTACGGTGGTTGGTAATGGTTTTAGGTGGAAGAATGACACTGGGACCGCAGGAGATCGTGCGATCGGAGCCGGAGGGCGGACTCTCCGGGCCGGCGAACTCCCTCACGGACGAATCGATAGACTGCGGCTGCAGCCAGTACCAACTGCCGCAGTTGGCCAAGCTGGCCACACGGCGGGTTTTCCTCACTCTCCTCTGCTCGATCGGGCTCTTCCAGGCGGCCGGGCAGGCCTACTTCGACGTCACCAGTCCCGCGGTCGCTAGGAAGTACGGCTTCGAGCCCTACCTCACGGGTACGCCTTCGCCGACGGCTCCGCTACGTATCCGACTAATCGTCGACTTTACATAATTTTTTTGCTCTCTCTTTTCCAGAATGGCTGTCGCTGACGCCCGAGATCACGCCGGTCGTTCTCGGCATCGGGATCGCCTTCTGGGCCGACAGGTTCCATCGGGCCGCTTGGCTCGGGGCCCTCACGCTCATCCAGTGCGCCTCCTTCCTCGCTCTTATCGTCCCCGAGTGCGTGAACGTCCCGAGCGGCGAGCCCGACAACGTAACCCACATGTCTGTTTACACAGGTAAGACCGCTCGACGCGATTAGGCCGCTCCCCCTCACCTCTTACCACCCGCATCAGAGCGGCCGTCATGGCGAGCCGTAGTTGTAACCTTGTCATCGACGTATCCCGTTACCGAGCTTCGTCAAAGCGAGCCTAAAACCTATAAAGGCTCGCGCTACTAGTTGTAAAAAAAAAAAAAAAAAACGACGTTGCTTTTCGTCTTCGTCCATTTTGAAAGTAGAAAATTACCGAAAACTATTTTATCTTCCGGATGGAGATAACGCTATTACAGTACTTATCTATGCTTTTTAAACTAACTCTCTAGGATTTGATTTTTAAATTTCGTAAAGAATAAGCAAACGACGAAGAGGCAACGTTCTCGCTTTATCTTGCTGTTCCTTTTTACTTTCTCCTCCTTTTATAATACGTAAATACGAACGTCGAGAGATGGAGAGAGAGAGAGAGAGAGAGAGAGAGAGGGGAGGGAGGATGAGTAAGTAAGCCTCGGTGTATAGAGCGAGCGGCCGGTGTATCACACCTCCCGCTAGTTATTAATAATGAATATAGAGCCCCGTTATGAAGGTAACGTCGGCGATTTGCATAAATAATTACGGCAGGGAGGGGCATCCGGCCTTTGACGGAACTGTTATGTGACAATGGGAAGGGCGGGTTATTGACAATTGGCTTATTTGTTGGAAAACGAGGCCATCCGAGGGTCATTAAGGGGCAAGCGGAATAACAGCTGCGTTAATATCGTTTTTGCATTCCTTGCCAGGCGGGAGCTCGGACCTCTGCATGATAATGGCCTCGAACTCGTCCTCGTCCACGAGGACGGAGGAGCCGCCGTATTACACGACCCTCGTTATTCTCATCTGCGTGCAGATCGTTACGGGGATGGCCAACGTCGCCTTCTACGCCCTCGGCATCTCCTACCTCGACGATAATACCAAACGAGTCCACGCGTCGGTCTACGTCGGCCTCGCCCTGGCCACCAAGTTCCTCGGACGAGTGCTAGGCTACACCCTCGGCTGGGGACTCTTACGGTAATTACTTTGCCCACCCGGGCGATTTCCCCTCGCCCTTGCAATGGCATAATTGTCCGTGCTTCGTCCATAGAGTAGATCCCGACGACGCCCACGGTACGGAGTCTTACGAGCACTCCCTCGGATCCTGGTGGCTCGGATGGCTCATATACGCCGGCCTCCTGGCCGTGCCCGGCACCTGCATGTCCATCTTCCCGAGGAAGCTGCCCTCCGAGGTACGTATACGCGCCGACTGCCTCGTTACCGGCCGTCCACGTCATTCACCCAGAGCCCGTCGAATTCACGCCGCAGATGGTAGAGCAGGCCGCTGCGACGATCCTCGACCAGTCCGGTACCCTACGGACATCCCCGAGAGCCGAGCTGAAAAGGGTCGGGAGCACGCACTTTCTGCCCTCCATGGGGAGGCTCCTCGCCAATAAGATACACCTCTTCAATGCCCTCGCCGGCATATTCTGCGCTACCGGCTTTGCCAACTTCGCCGCCAACGAGAACACCTTCCTCGAGTCGAGGTTCTACGTGTCCCAGCCGACGGGGACCTTGCTCGGCTTCGGAGATCCCTTCCTCTCGAGAACGATTACAAGTAAGTCGACCTGAGCTGGACTCGGCCCGAGTCGTCCTACGGGACTCCTTGCAGCCACGTGATGTTTTTTCGTTTACCCCCACAGCTATAATGAAGCCAATACTGATCGGGTTCGCCGTCATAATCGCGGGGATCGTCGTCGCGCGCATCAAGCCGAGGACGCGGACCCTCGTCATTTACAGTTTCGTTGTCTGGCTGACCTCGGCCCTCGTCATATTCTCCCTCGCGTTCCTCAACTGCAACAAAGCCCCCATCGCCGGTACTCGTAAAGGAACGTAAGTTCTTTAATCCGGTATCCGGATACTATCCGTACGATCCTTGTATGCTCCGTACTTAAATAATCGTCCCCCTCCCCCTGCCCAGCATCCAGCTCATCCAGTACTGTAACAAGGACTGCGAGTGCTCGCGCGACGCTGACTTCCGGCCGGTTTGCGACACGGGCAGGAGCTTGAACCATTACAGCCCCTGCCACGCGGGCTGCTCGTCCTTCAAGTACGAGAGCAACGAGAAGGTCTTCTTCAACTGCAGCTGCGTCGAGGTGGCCGAAAACGCGAGCGCCGAACTGAGGGACGGGCCCTGCGACACCGGCAATTGCCAAACCGGCTGGATTCTCTTCGAGGTGGGTCGCCCTCGAAAAAAAAAAAAAAAAAAAAAACAAAAACAAAAACAAAGAAACCCCGGAGGATGGACGCGCGCGTCCGATTGAATTAATATGACGATTGGCTGACCAGATGCTGACCATGTTCGTGTACACGGTGACGGCGTCGAGCCTCATCGGCGAGGTCCTCGTCAACCTGCGATGCGTCAATCCGCAGGACAAGGCCCTTTCGGCGGGATACCTCATGACCTTGATAGGCTTCTTCGCCCACGTCGTCGGCAAATTGGCGTACGAGCAGTTCGCGAGGGCGACCTGCAGCCACTGGGGCCACGGGGATGGCCGCTGCCACCTGCACGGACCGACCAACTACGGGAGCTACCTGTGCTTCGTGACCTCGGCGCTCATCGTCATCGGGGCTCTCTTCAAAATCGGCGTCAGCCTCTTCACCGAGGAGCTCGAGCTCTACGACACGATCGCACCCGAGTCCCAGGGCTCGACCGAGCTCAAGGACATGTCGAAGACCCAAGCGGAGCCGCTCCTGCACTCCCGGTCCAGCTATCCCCCCGAGAGCTCGGACGGCCACGCCCGGGACAACAATGGTAATTACCGACCACCTAGACAGGTCTAGGTCCGCGATCTTGGCTAACTCCCCCTTCGTACTCTCGTGATTTTATTTATTTTTAAGCTGCGCAGCCGGTGGAGAACGCTGGCGATAGAGTGACCGTGGCGATCGAACCGGCCCCCACTGGCGGCAACAACCGATCGACGACCTTGGACCCGGTCGCCAAAGAGAACGAGTCGAGCTCGAGACTGAAGTACGGACCCCTCGGTCCCGGGGACAAGAGGCACACGAGCGACCGGTCGAACGTCACCGAGGACGAACTCGAGAGCTCCGACAGCAGCCGATCCCCGAGGAAGAGCTCCGTGTCCCGGGTCTCGTACAAGCCCCTGGAAATAGATTCGGACGTCGAGAGCGACCTGAGCGGTGCCGGACCGAGGTCGAGGAAGTGCATACCCGGTGCCGAGGGCGACGAGTCGGCCAAGGACCAGCATGGGAGGAAGCTTGAACCCCTCGAGACCGAGCCGATCGACTCGACGACGACGACGACGACGACGACGACGACGACGACGACGATAACGACGACGACTACGACTGCCTCGAACGGCGATCTCAGCCTCATGGTCGGCGATACGGCGAACGCGCGGGAGAATATGACGGGGAGGAGCGCTACCTTATCGGCCTCGAAAGGCGACTTCAACGAAATCGGGATCCCCGTTATCGAGTCTTACGAGGCCAATATCAAGAGCTCGAGCGGCAGCCTGCGCTCGCCGACGATAATGATGTCCATGTGCTACCTCGACGAGTGCATACCCCGGCGGCGGTTGCTCGAGGAGGCACGACCGACGAACGGCGAGCTCGAGGAAAATCGGAACTTTCGCCTGGAGAAGCTCATGCGGCCGATGGATTATCCGGGTCCGGCGACGCGGCCCCCGTCACGTGACCGGGGCTCCTCGGGCTTCGGCAGCTTGCAGGATCTGCGCGACAAGCCCAAGCTCCACGGGGATGTGTCCGACTCGAGGGACAGTCTCAGCTCTAAGTCATCCATGTCCGGCCCTCCGAAGAAGGGAAGTCCTCTCTGCACGGACCTCTGACCATGGACACACGGCTCACAGTCCACAGTTGCCTCTGCTCTTACGAACGTCTTATCTACCTTGACGCCTTCGTAATTATTCACCCTCGTTAACGGTATTCCTTTTAGATCGTCCTGTAGACGCCCTACTAAGCTCTCCTTACCTCACTAAGCCTTCCCGAGCCATTAATTTTCATACATAATCGAAGCTCTTAGACAGGCCAACGACAAAAGGACAAAAGACAAAAGATAAATGAAAAAAAAAAAAAAAAAAAAAAAAAAAAAAGCTTTACCAAACGATAGTGTACATATTAGTGGCAATACTTGGTGGCGCTCGTGTAACTATTCATTTGTGTATTTAAGGACACGAAACCATTCGGCCAATATGTTTATCTATAATATTTTGTTTGTTTTTTTCTTTCTCTTTTCCTTCTTCTTTCTTCTTTTAATGTATTTTACTTTTTTTCTCGGTTCCCTCGTCCATCCTTATAATTACATTCTGTCGACTTAGTCCATTTAAGTATTGAAAGCAATTTTTATTCAGTTTTCTACCGTGTTAATCGATGCAAATGTTCTTTATTTCATTGTTTATGACAACCATGTATGTTTTATTATCGCAATGAATCTGCGACATTCTCTCTCTCTCTCTCTCTCTCTCTCACTTGCCATCCAGTGCTGTTGGTATTAATAATAAATGGTAATTAATAAATACTTTTCAACTCTTCAAATTTCATACCAGTTCCAAAATGACTAATTTAGACCACGTGTGTACATAGCATGTCTATTCTCTATACAAATACATACAGAATTAATGTATCATTAATTATGCATTACATTTATTGTAACGGCAGCAATGATAGTAATAAATCGCCCATTAAACATTAATATAAACCTAATCTGTACTTTTATTAAAAGAGATATATTTAAAACACATATAAAAATTTATTTTTTAAATAATAATAGTACGAGTTCATACACGCAAGTGTGTGTATACGTGTATAAGTTTTTGAAAAGATCCGTGTACGAATATTGTAATTTTACGTTAATGGATAGAATTGGAAAAATTAGACTGCGAATTAGACCTTCGTTTTTCTTTCCACAGATTAATAATTAAACAATTAAAGAATTAAATGAATGAATAAATAAATAAATAAATAATGCAAATCCCATTTAAAAAGCAGGTAAGTCTGCCAAGGCTGATAAACGCGAAAGTGAATTATTAAAGAAGCTTGGCAAGGGGTCACGGATCTCTGAGATTTTTCTGATATTCAGGGAGCAAAGCTTCTCTTTACTCAACGGAGGCTCCCGCCCCGATCCACCCCCCTTGTCTACCCACCGGCAGCAGCACGCGCCAATGACATAATCCAGCAGGGCGAAGGGAAAAAGAACGACGTGACGACGGTGAGTCAGTGGTGTCGCCGTTAACCCGATGGCGCCGTGCCAACTTGGCACCCGGAACTTCCAACTTGGACGTCACAGTCCACTCGGAGCTTACCTTACCTAACCCGAGCCTCGCTCCCCGTCGACGAGACCAAACGAGACGAGACGAGACGAGACGAGACGAGACGGGACGGGAAGTGAGACGATTATAGACGAACGGGTATTACGCGTGGAGACTCGCGATCAATGGCCATTATATTTTACTGCGCAGCGCTAAGCTGCTCCGTTGCTTTCAGTCTCGGGAGTTGTCGATCCCAATTTATCGAAAGCACAAGTAGAAAGAAAAATTAGCACGCGAGGCCGATACGCGGAGGGGAATTCCGAAGGAAGGTAGGCAGGAAGGATACGGCGAGTATCCTGGCCCTTCCCCACGAGCCTTTATAACCGATGAGCTTATAAATGAATGGCTGACAGGGCGGGGATGAGCAATATTCCCTAAATATAGCCGGACAAGTATCCGTCCGTCGGGGTTATTGGGAGCTCGGCGGTGAGAACAAGAGAATCTGGAGGAATAGCGCCAGACTCTTTTCACGGGTACGAGGGACGTGACTTCACGGGCACTGAGCTCGTCAATGCCTCTAAACGATCCGTCCAAGTAAAAATAATACGAAAGATCAAAGGGGAATCCTCGGCTACGTTACATGATGCTCTTAATAAATTCTTCCGGCTCCGAATGCGATACGCTCGCGCAGGGATTTACCCTCCTCCCACTACGTAACCCCAATAACCCCAATAACCTAACCCGGCTAGCTAAGTCAGCGCTTAGCTGGGTCCGGCGCCTCGTCGGGTCCCTCCCGGTCCCGCTCTAGCCCGGCCCGATCGCCTCTGCATTCAGCGCGACGTTGAGCGGCCTCGAGAGCGCGATCCACCCGAGTCCTAAGTATAGATCTCTAGACTCGGACTCGTGCCGCAATGCCGCGATAACCTAGAAAATCTCCATGAGAACCTCCACGAGCCTCGTCCGCTGATTAATCCGGAAATTATATCCACGGCTAACTCGTACCTACCTTTACCCTCCGGCCTCCATTGTCACTACGGCATTAGACTGTATTAATAAAAAAAAATTAATAAAAGATTCGACCTCTAGGAGCCGTAGCTGGTTATTGGGCCAGCTCCATTCGTGGTATTACGACCGGCGCAGTTGAAATACAAACAAAAGCCCTTTCGTGCCGTCGTTTATACGTAAACCGGAAGGATTTTTCTTTTCTTTTTTTTCTCTTTATCCTCCCGCAAAGGAATTATAGGCTCGTAATTGGCCGGTTTGGTCTGCGTGCCCGAGGATTCGTCCGAGGATTCGCTATCACCCGGATTCTACGCCACGGCTCGCGCCTATTTACTTTGCACGGCAATTAGGCCAATCATGGCGTCCGTGTGGAATTTCTATAAAAATTCCCGTGCACTCCCATGCCCATTCGCGTAAAACAGCGCCTCGTCATACCTGAGGTAGATAGATTTATCTACGTGAAAACCGTTCGCGTGTGCGCTAACGTATCTCGACTCATCTGACTCTCACTCGGACCTTACATTCAATAATTGCAAATTATTATTCGACGTTTTTCTAAATAATGCAGGCAAGCGGCATTTCTGCTGAGTAGATGCTTATCGAGTCGTATGGGGCCCCGATTCTGGACGGGAGGCATCGAATAACTAATCACGTGACTTCTTCGATAGCCTCTCGCGTCTCAATTCAATACATTTGCCGTAAGCCGATTTCTCTACGGGATCCCGTATGGCTCTACGTCCCGGCTCAGGGGCTCGAATGTCGGCCGTAACCCTTTCAATGAATTTTAAGTTCGTGCAAAAAGTACACGAATAAGAGGAATGATAAAGTACCGAGTACGGCTTAGCCGAATACGGCGGCAACTTATCCCAATACGGACATTAATACATTAAATACATACGCATAAGCGCACGGCAATGCCGAAGTATTTATTAATTATTCGGTAAAAATTTATTATGCAGAATCTAATTTTACGGGCCGATTAATGTAACTGAAGGGATAATATCGTAATGTAATATCTAGTCTGATGGTGTTCATTGGACCGCTTGAGCTCTTCACATTTTTTCTTCCTTAAAAATTTAATACGAATCTGTGATTAGATGTAAATTAGACTTGCTGCATTACAATACAAAATCGATTTTTACGTTTTTCTAGGATTTTCGTAAGGCGAGTTCGTCCATTCGGCTGCTGATAATGTACCGATAATGCTGTATCCGGCAAACGCGAGCTTTCCGTTGAAACCCAACGAAATAGTATAAATAATAGTATAAGGCCACTTTATATCATATGCATTATTATTTACATAAGACTTAAAATTACATACACGTTTGAGGCTTTTTATGCAAGCATTGTCTATATCATACAATATGGATTTTATTATAATATAGTTGTATAAAAAAATCTTTGATGTCCCAAGATTTACAAAGGTCTTGTTAGTTTGATCAAAAGTTGTTGTTGTCGTTGTCGTTGTCGTTGTCGTTGTTGTTGTAAGAAAATAAATTTCCGACACGGAGGAGGCCTGTGCATTAATTTGATTCTAAGTTTGATTCAATCTCAGATTTACAATGATTATTCGCAGGTGCACGAATTTTACATTCAAGAGAGAAAGCTCGACGCATTGGTCGATAAAACAGAGCAAGGAATACGCGATGTCCGTAGATTCGTAGGTGGGAAAAATAAAATACATAGATCGCGATCGATAATTAGGGAATTCCGGTGAATTGCTTATAGGGAACGTGAATTTAATAATGAAAGGTCTTGAAGGATTAGGGGCTCGAATGCCGGACAAACAGTTCGAGGGAATAAAAAATCTCGTCTATTATTATTATGCTTAACGACAAGTCTATAACGGGCACTACTTACGAGCTACGCTAATTACGAAAGATTAAATGAAATCTCGAGAGTAGGAATGAGTTCGTTAAATATAATACAAAATCGATTAGCTTTAATTGCATTTGGCATCGCAAGCTCGTTCAATGCCGGCCGAGCGCGATCGAAAAAGCTCCGATATCATTGACTATCATTGATTATGGATTCGTTCGTCGAGCGGCTTAGGTATCGGTTCGAGGTACTCGACGTAAGCTAAGGTTATTATTATTATTATTATTATTATTATTATTATTCGGCATCGTATTCGTTGAAATGTCCTTGGTCCTCGATGCTGCTCCCCGACGTCGTCTCGGCGATCATAGTTCGCCGGGCTCCTCGGCGATGTCCTCCAGCTCAACTTCCTCGTCGAAGATCTTGACGTCCTTGACGTAGTACCAGACACCGACATCGAACAACGTGCCCATAGTGACGAAACCTGAGAAACCATTGGAAACGTTAGGAAAATTGATTGGGTTTATTGGGTTGATTGGGTTGATTGGGATCCAGACGGAGGACGACCCACAATGGGGATTTACTTACTGGCCGCTGTGAAGTTCATGAGATATCTCAGGGTCTCGCCATTGTAGAGCCAACAGTTGCCGGTCCCGGAGCAGGTCTTCCCCCATATGAGGCAGGTTTTATCTGAGGAATTGTAGAACCAATCGGTTATTAAGTGCGTTGGTCACGTGGCCGGTTACGGAGACGCTGAATTACCGACCGAGAATGAATCCAAAGAGGATGGGCGAGGGAATGAAGGCGAAGAGGCTCATGATGGTGAGGCCGAAGCCCATGGCGACCGTCTTGTCCTTCTCGTCGACGCATCTCACCGAGACGAGGAAGTTCGAGGCCCTGCCCGTGGCACCGCTGAACTTGAGCAAGCACACGACCGTGAGAAAGACGTAGAACTTGTCCAAGCAGTCTATGGAGCAGGCGCCGGGTACGGCCGAGCCCATGTTGCGCGGCCGGATCAGCGGGTTATCGGCGCTCGGGGTCGCGAACGTGCTGCGCAGCGTCTCGTTCGGCGAAGGTTCAGGGTACGCCTCGGAGGAGCTCGGCACTATGCAGCTGCAGTCCGAGTAGACCTTCTTGCCGCTCGGGTCGACCTGCGACCACCGGTAGGACAACTAACGTCATTGTCAATGGCACGGCGTAGGGTCGGTTGGTCGGGTTCATTGAGAGGTTATTGGGGTGGGGGTGGGGCTCGACTGGACAGACGCGACTGACCTTGATGGTTTTACAACCGGCGTGGCACGCGGATATGAAGGTGCGTCCGTCCTCGGAGCAGACGGGATTGTAGGTGACGTAGTCGCAGTGGCAGTTCTGGTTGCAGGGCAGGAGGGTCTTGAGGGACCCGTCGCTCGTGACGGCGATTTGTTTGTCGTTTGCCTGGCAGCCGAGGAAGGCGTAGCTTATCATGCCCAGGAGCGATATGGCCCCGACCATGACGTTCCACGCGGCCAGGTAGCGGGCCTTGGGCTTGTACTTGGAGATGACGAGGCCCGACAGGAGGATGCCGAAGGCGCTGAAGACGAGGCCGACGGTGCCGGTGATGAGGGAGGATACCGAGGCCGACTGCTTGTACTGGGTCTCGATGTACTTGGGCATGAAGATCCAGTAGGGCATGTAGCCCATGAAGTAGAAGACCGCGGCGAGGTTGTTGCACATGAGGGTCGTGTTGGTCAGCAGCCTTTTGAAAGTGCTCATCATGTCGTTGAGGGAGGCCGGCAGCTCCGGCTCCTCGGCTGCGTCCTTGACCGTCGCCGCGGACTTGTTACGCTCGAGCGCCAGAGCCTTACGGGCCGCTGCCCGCGGCAGCGTCTTCGGGAACAGGGCGATTATGCTCGCGAAGACGAAGAGGAGTATCGCGAGGATGATCCAGCCGAGCCACCAGGCTCCCAACCATCTGAATACAGTGATCCGCGTACGGTTAATAATCGTTCGTTAAATCTGTAAGGGGCGCGGGACATCGGGTAGACGAGAGGACAAGGGGACATTGGCGTCCTCTTGGTAATCGGTCGCTGTCTTGGTGCACCTCGTTATTTCCTCGAAGGGATCTAGCAGCGTAGCTCTTAGATAGCGAGGCGATAAGATGCGGGGATCGGCGGCCGTTTCCGCTTATTAATCTTGTTTGTCGTGAAATCGTGAAAAGTCCCCGTCGGCCGCGTAAAAGCGGCCACTGGAATAATCCGCGCGTCCGCGTGGAAAGCAAACATTAGATAGCGGATGGCAGCCGATTCCTCGTGACCGAGAGCGCGCGCGACCGCCAGCGGCAGAAAATAACGAGTAGGCAAGATAGGGGGGAGCCGGAGCCACCTCGCGGAAATTTCCGCCAACGTCGGAGCTTACCTCGGGTCTTGCATGCTAATCGTGGGCGTGAGGCTCGGGCTTATGTAGAATTTGAGGGCGAAGGAGGCGAGTCCGTAGCCGATAGCCGGGCCCAGCATCCGCAGGAAGTACGAGAAGCTTATGAGGGCCGGGGTCTTGGATTTCTGGATATTGTCGTCCATGTAGGAGACGCCGAGGGTGTAGTATAGGGAGCCCCCGATCCCCGAAACCAATTGGGCCGCGAAGAGCAGGGCCTGGGGGGCGAAATTACCGTCGGCTTCCTCGCAGTGCTCGTGGTTCGTCCTGTTCAGGCAGAGGAACTTCCGGTGCTTGTCGATCCCCTGACTCGGGCTCGACGAGTTGCCCCCCAGGCTCTGCATTTTCGAGCCGTACTCCTTCGTGAGGATGAGGGCGTCCTCTCCGGGCCCGTAGAGGAAGTGGGGAAGCATCGTCAAGCAGCAGAACAGGACTACCTGCGCATTCAGACTCCTTCATTGGTCTCGAGACCTTAAGCCAAACTACTATTCCTTCGTTAACCGTCATGATTCATCGACAACTTCCCCCTCAAACAATTAATATAGAAAATTCTCATAAAAAATTACTACCAATGTCGTTTTTAATTCGTATTTCTTCCTACATTGTCGTCGCCTCTAAGCCCCAGATATTATTATCATTAAATAAATAGCTCTTTTTTTTTTTTTTTTTTTTTTTTATATAGATAATGACGATGAAACTTATTATTCCAACGAATTCACGTGAATCGTCATTGAAGTTATTTATTTATTTCCTTCTAACTGAGCGACCTTTCGGGCCAACTCCTCCTTCCGACTTCTTATTCGTTATTTATACGCATCGTCTAACGTCACCTTAAATAGAAAATAGCAAATCAAATAACTATAAAATACCATCGATCGACTTATCGGAATAACGTTGATAGCACCTTCAATATAGATTACACAATCGATAAAAACCTATACAGGTTATCAAAAATATTAAAAAATACATTGTTATGATATATACATATATACATATATAAAGCGTTTTGTTATAATCTTTATAAGATTTATATATATGTGCATGTATATACATATACACGTACGTATACATATACATATAACGTAGTTGTAAGTAAATACATATATACAATCAATGCATGCTTCTTTTTTTTCTTTGATAATATTGTTAGGCAAGCCATTTATTATATAACGGTAAGGTAGTCTGTGTAATTAACGGCATAATTACTTATTAGAACACTCTCTTACAAACGAATACGCAATTGTATGAACAGATATCATTCGATATTTGAAAGACGTTGTAATAAATGCTAAATTTCTTTCGTGGTAAGAAAATAACGTCAGGTTTCATTTTACTTTTCAAATTATTAAAATTGAAGAGAAATAAAAAAAAAAAAAAAAGAATAGATTACAAAGACGAGGTATTAAATCTACGTAGGCTTTTAATTTCAAAAGATTTTTATGCGATTTTAATTTACTTAATCATTATGTTAGGTGATTTATAATAATCGACAATTGACAATTGGGTAATGTAAGTAAATACAATACTTTGTAAGAAATTATACGATCCGCGAAGTGACCTCCTAAGCCACTAAAACCATATGAATGTTAATTATGAATGTATTTCATCGATTTAGAAGTATACCGTATAGTATATAATTTATCTATGAAAATAAATAGCGATTAATTAATCTCATTAGAAAATTGCCACTTTACTTGGAAGAAATTTTTCACTGATATTTTTGATAGACTGCAAATTTTCCTTTTGAATATACAAATTCTTTGTAATATTGAGCACTAGAGCTTCAATAAGTTTTTAAAACGAAATAATAAAAGGCCTTGCGCTTAATGTGAATCATACCAAAACAAAATTACGTGTAATTTATTGTATATGCCAAGATATGAATTTGTACTTTCGTTCGATAACTTTTTCGTATTTTCATTTGAATTCGCCATTTTCTAATTTCTATACGCTCGGTGACTATTTTTTTTTTTTTTTCTTTCTCTTAATAACTGTACAAATAAACTAGAATATGATAATATTTGCCTATAATACGTTTACTTTCTAGTTTGATTTCAGCACACCTGAACTACCCATTTCTATCCAATAGATTAAGAATAAGAATTTTAATTAGAAGCTTCGATGTTACGATGTTTTGTACACTATTTGCAAGTGATGAATTTGTTGGTTAATAGAGAGGTTAATGAATTAGTGGATGAAATTTTGTTGGCGAATTGAATTTCACGAAGAAGACATTGCTAATTATAAATACAAATTCTTAAAGTTAACCCGTAAATTGTATTCGTACGATGACGCGTGATCGTGGGAAAGGAGGCGGAGCGCCGAGACCAACAACGAGGATAATTGAAAATCTGGACGAAAATACGATTATCTTCATTATATTGAAGGTCATGTTGACGCTTCGCGTAATTGGCGAAACCAGTCGAATGAAAACGTATCTCGTTTTAAGAAATTAAGGAAATTCTTCTCGCGAGTTTGACAATTACGTCCACATTGCAAATTAATGGATATTCCTTGATAAAATTAATGGAATAACCAGAGGGTATTTTTTTATTACCGACCTGAGCGTCGATTAACGCGACATTTAACGGATGTCGATTAATAGCCGGATTAAGCCGGAGATTATTAGCGTTTATATCCGATTGTAACTGATATCGCTAATTAGGCATGATTTTGTTCTAAGGAAATGAAAAGGCATCGGTTATTGTACTGGGGTTATTGGGGTTATTGGGGTTATCGATGCGTGAGCCTAGTAGAAGATTCGGGCATTTATAATATCATTGCGAGGGAGGTGGTAGGGGGGTAGGAGTAGGGGTAGGAGTAGGAGTAGGAGTAGGAGTAGGAGTAGGAGTACATAATAATTATTTGATCGTTAAACGCACTGTTCGATCTACTCGATATCTCGTTTGCAAATATACGGGGCGGCATTGAAATCCGAGCGATAATGGGAAATTGTAAAAATAAGCAGACGTAGATGACCGATAAAGGCGCGAAGGACTTTCTTCAATCGACAATACGAATTTATATTAATTTCTCGTTTCTCTTTTCTTTTTCTACGTCGACACTCGCTTCGATTCATCTACGATTCCGCCTTATTAAATGATCGAAATGCCCAAGATCGGATTTTAAAATAAGAGTAACGATCGCGAAAGTGAAGGGGTTCCCGACGAAGGGAGGGGGTGAAGACCGAAAAAAAAAATAAAACAAAAAGAAAACAAAAAAGTAAAAGATCGTAATAATAAAATAAGGAATAATATTTGGGATCAAAGAACTAAAGCGCACAGTTGACGGATAATCGTTTATTATCCGTAATTGTAAGGAGCTAACACAGCGTAATATCTCTATTGAATCTCTCGAATCTTTGAAGCGAAGAGGAGCAAGTACGCACACGTAGGTGGGTGGCTAGGTAGGTACGCGCGTGTGTACGTAGAGCGGCGTCAAAGCACGAGAATGTCTGCGAGTTTTAAATCTCCGATTAAAGGCACAGATTGATGTACGCGCTCGTGCGTGTGCTCGCGCGTGTGCGTGTTCGTGCGTGTTCGTGTGGCAGAGCCGGCGAGTAGCGAAGGCGTGTGGCGTCTGGCGTGTGGCGTCTGGCGTGTGGCGCACCTGCTTCGGCCTGGGATACAGGGAGCGACTTCCACCATGCAGGTATTTATGCGTCCGCATCGACACCATAGAGAGAGAGAGAGAGAGAGAGAGAGTTTGATTTCTCTAACGAGTCGCAGTTGCTCGATTTTCGGATTAATTTCTTCACACTCTGCGTTTCAATATAATTCTCAACGACGACCCGAACCTTCTATTTATAACAACGATTCGATCCAAACGCCCATCGCCCATTATCAAAGCCGTTTTCCTCATTTTTTTTTCTTCCGTTTTCCTTCTCTTTTCTATTAAAACACGAGCCTTTTGTAGCCAATCGGGCCTCTACAGTAAACGTAAGCAAACGCCGTTTTGCTCTTTGCGATAAAACCAAGAGAAACTAAATTGAATAATGGTTAGGGCGGAAGCGCAAGCCACGAGTTTAACCTTTGATAGATCATGGGCGATATTATTTCTTATTCGATCTCTAACGTCGACTGTATTTAAATATATTTAAATTGACGCGACAAAAGCATTTCAGACTCTTATTACAATTAACGTACACGTTGCGCAATTCCATTATTCTTACGGGGCCTCGATTCTTAGACGAATCCGCAGCCGCCGACGACGACGACGACGACGACTACGACAACGACTGCTCCAATGAAGCACAAGATGCATCGCCCGGTTCTTCAAATGCTCCTTAATGCTTCATACAATTGACTCATTAATAATCATTACTAATTAGGGAAGAAGCTTTAATCCAGCATCGAAATATCCTGGTCCTTGTCGTAAATTATAACCTTATCGATCCTCGAACCTCGATCCTCGATCCTCGATCAGTTTCCATTACGGAGCAAAACATTGCAGATTAGAAAACGCTAATTAAGTATACGTGATAATAGCTTTCTGGAAGGTAAATGAGAAATTACGCGATACCTGGCAAGTAACACAACGAATTCGGAGGCGTCGATCACTCGACGATAAAAAATAAAATTCCAACTACTAGTACAAAAAAGTATTGGTATAAGAATTGCTATCGGAAGATTCCGAAGCTTATGAGTAATGTTATTATATGAAAATTGTTAAGGAATTTCTTGATATTGACGAATTTTCTCATAATTCAAATGAGATCCATATAAAATAAAATCACCTCAGGAAAATTAGATTAAGGAATTTCCTCGAAAAGATCGGTAATGTTGCGCCTGAGCTGTCTACGTATTGGGCACGCGTTCGGGTAGTCACTCGTTGGATTGGTCGATGGGCAACGTAGCGGCGTCATTAGCAAGGATTTGATGAATTATTTGGAATAATAAGCGCGGCCCTTTGAAAATATACGTCGGCAACGTAAGAGTCGCTCGAGATGCTCGGGATGCACGGGATGCACGGGATGCACGAGATGCGCGAGATGCTCGGGACGCTGCCGCCGCTACTACGTCCTCTCTAATTTAATTAAGTATGCAAATCCTCGTGCCACATAAGCTTTCAACGAGCTCGCGAGTCGTTTTATCCACCCGCCCCACTACGCGGAGCGTCGTCAGAGCCGCCCACGCGGCCGCATCCGTTCCCTTGAATTTTCCAAGGGCCCGCCACTTACTTACTTTTTCGCGAGGCTGCCGACCCAGATAGACCGAGGTAGGCAGGCAGGCAAGCAGGCAGACGCGTAACATCTCGGACGAGCAGCGAACGGGAGCAGACCCTCCCACCGGCCATCCGTCGTTTGGCTTGGGAGCCGATGGGGACGAGAGAGAGAGACGCCCCAATTACCTTTATCGACTCTCAAGACTTATTCCTAATACGCTCGTAATACGTGAAATCTCAATGGATCTTACCGTGTAAATGCCAACCGCTATCCATCTCGGCCTGTGGCCTTTGCCTGCGTAATACGAGAGCACCACTGACACCATCAGCTGCGATATGTCGTTTCCCACCGTTATCACACCTGTTGGACGGTCAATTCATTCAATTCAGAATTCCATCTACCACTACCCTCCCCTCCCCCCCCACACACACACACCCATGGGTCCTCATTATTTCCTTTCGTCTAATAATAAAATAACGTTGATTGATGATGATGATAATGATAATGATAATGATAATAATAATTAACAATAATAATTAACAATAATAATAATGCTTTATTAACATTATATAGTAAACCGACGACGGATTCGTAGGTCGGTGTATATCGGAAAAGGTGTATTTCCTTTTTATTATCAATACGAGGCAAAGATCATGTGTAAAACCATATGGGTAGTCTGAGCGGTTATCCGACTAATAATTCGATCGCGGATGCAATGAAAGAAAACAAAGTATCTCGTTGCTATCACGTTAAAATTTATTACCGCCGCCTTTTAAGTTAGATAATATCAAACGTTAAATCTCAAATGCTCGTCATTAGCCAAAAACGCTCCTTACTTACTTACTTACTTACTTACTTACTTACTTACTCTGATTTATGCCTTTAATTTTAACTCACGTTTCTTTAACTCGACTATTTTTAGCGAATCAAAACCGACGAGCGCGGCCTCGCGTAATATATATATATATATATTATTATTAAATAAAATAACGTAGGTAAGAAGTTGAGGATCGGCTCGCTCGTTCACCTAATAAATATAAATATTGACACCATCGACTGAAATAAGCCCAATAACTTTTTTTCGTACTCAATAATAAGCTAATTATTGAGCGGCGCGTTTACTGTAATTAATGTAATAATGTACGTCGAGCTAAGCAGCCCCCGGAGATATTTCGATCGATTCGAAGGAAGTAAACAAGATAGCGAGATCTAAATCGAAAAAAAATATTCGGTTAGGAAATAAATGGGGTTATTGGGGTGTACCGTGTGCCGAGCTCCCGTTCTTATCAGCGTCCAACGATCGAATCTAGAAATATAGTAATTATTAAGAGTGATCCCGGCGTCATTATCACGTTTTTCGCCTCCGTCGGTCCTCCACGGACCCTCGCCTGTCGATCTGCATCCACGCATAAGGAGTGCATCCGATCCGAAAAAAGTGACGTGACGTGACGTGACCGTAAGTAAGCTGATCGCCGGCACGAGCTAAGCTCCACCACGTGGTATCCAAAAGAATTATCTTTGAGGAGGAATGCCGCGACGAGAGTTCGTCATTACCGGGAACTCTCGGGAGATGCCAAGACCCGCTCGACCGGCTAATTACGTCGTTATATCCGGAGGAATAAGCAACGGACTCATTCGTCCCCTCTCGTCCTTAATTTTTCGGCTACGCGTACCGAGGTATTATTAGCCAATCACCCGCGGCATCGAGGATTACAGGTAGACGATGGATCGTGTAGGGATCCTTGCCGCTTCAAGGCCCGCACCGAGCCCGTCATTTGATTCTAATACGTCACACTTACGTTTCGTAATTAATTATTTTTAGCCGCTTGTTTTACTTTTATTATGTACAAATGGCTCGCTCGATACGGCCTCTTATCGAAAAATTAATTATATCTCGTGTTCTAGTCGAATACGTACGATTAGATAATCCTGACATTATCATTGAAATCATTGTATCAATCAGCGTGTTTGTATTTGAAGAAAGAAAGAAAAAAAAAAAAAAAAAGAATAAAAGAAAGGTATAACCAGCTCGTTTCCTTACGAATTGCTCCAGCTTTGCGAACATCGGAGGATATAGGACGAATGAGGAATTAATAATGAGGATTAATAGATTAGGGCTAGTAATAGGAGGATGTCGAACCGGTGGTCTTGGAGGGTATCTTGAATCTCTTCTCGATGGTGGTGATGGTGCCGTTGAAGTAGGCATAGCTCGCCGAGAATATGCATCCGAGGACCCCGTAGAGGAAGACGTAGGCCTTTTTGTTGGCGAACCTCTGGAGGTTCGGGCCGCGAAAGCACCAAATGCCGCAGGAGGTCTCCTCGGTGATGGGAAGCTCGCGAAACACCTCCTCGAGACCTCGTGCCCCAGCCGTCGTACCCGTAGCCGACCTCGATGTCTTCCTAGCGCCTACCGGGGCCTCCAGTAGCTTCTCACCCTCCGGACCATACCTCTCGCGGCTCTCCCTCCTCGTCGTCGTCGTCGTCGTCGTCGTCGTCGTCGTCGTCGTCTTCTCGTCCTTCGTATTCTTCATGGCGTCAGTCACGTTAATCTGCAATCGCATCCAGTCGCAAGAAGCGCATTAATGAACATTCGAGGGTTCTCAGGCTGTTAACTCGTGCCCCCCAACCCCAATAACCCCAATAACCCTTCCCTCTCGCTGAAAGGAAATCGAATCGTTAGAGCGTTCGTTAGAACTCGCCATGACAGTTTATTTGGCGAGTAATTTTAAAAAGAAACGCCTCGACTTGAACATAAAGTTGTATTTAATTTTCAGTATGAGCCAGCATTGTAATATAATATGTCATTGCCTTATCAAATAAAATCATAAAGTCAAATAACTTCATCGCGAGCGTCAAGATTTACGTATTTAATTCGGAGCACATTTTTTCGAATTTGGACAATTCCCTGAATTTTCGTCGCGCCGTCACTTTTAGAGAGAAATTTTATCGAATCCCCAATTAATCGAATTATCCCGTTGAAACGAAGAATGAAAAACTATTTTGTATTTATGGTCAGGCGGCAACTGAAAAATACATACTTTATTTCATTGAAGCTTTTAACTTCGTTGTACGAAGTCCGTCGCGTGCGATCGCTTGGAAAACTTTATGAAAGAGCGACGGTTGTACTCGGTAGTTATTAAAATACATTGTGAAATATGAAAAAGTCCCCGGATGAGTCAAGGTTATCGACGAGACAATAATACCCGTGAAGCTTATAGGGAAAAGTGTCAAGGAATGACGATAATGATAAAATAAATCAGGCCCATTTTCGTGGGTAATAAGTTGAATGAGTTTAAAATGAAATTTTATAGAATAAAAAGGTATGATTTAAAAGGCCTTTTGAAAGAAATTGTAAATCAAGCTTTATCTGTAAGTCCCAGGAGTCAGATAAGAAAGTGAAAAGCTAATGCGGCGTTAAGGTATTTTATAATAATTCTCGTATTGTCGAGGAATGATAAAATAAGGGAAAGTTTGGTGGACGTAGATTACGAGGAGAATACCGGCGAGTCGATGGATTATTTCCTCGGGATATATCCTACGTCTAATCCGGTCCCCTTATATCGGCCTCGCGGTGGGGGGGGGGGGGCATTGTTAATTGATACCGACCGAGTGAAGTTAATTACAAGAAAAGTACAATAACTTGAAGCTCGGGCAAAGAAAAATGAATCCCATTGTCTATCTAATCAACGAAAGGCATGAGTCATTCGCATGGCAGCGGCATTTTACGATTGACCACCATAACAATAGCGCGTAGCCCGAAACTAACGTACGCGAGCCATGTCATACCTTCCACCTCTCTCTCTCTCTCACTCTCTCTCTCTCTCTCTCTCTCTCTCTCTCTGTCTGTCTGTCTCGGTCACCCACAAACAGACGGGCGAACGCGGCCACACACAAAAACACAAGCACTCACGCAAACGATGTTTATTCAATCAGCTGCTTCTGCTACTGCTGTCCCTGCTCCGACTCTTCATTCTCCCCCCTTCTCCTGCCCTCGTAGCTCTTCCCCTGCCATGACGGCCTCCTGCCCCTGCCCCGCAACGGTCTCGCGCGAGCCACGCGACTCCCAAGACGAAGGATCGCGAAGGCTTTGAGCTTTTGCGCCTCCTGGTTGTCGTATCTCCCACGAGTGACCGTCTCACCGACTCGTGGCAATGCAACTCGCGGAAGAGAGCGAGGGCGAGGAAGGTTATTGGGGGAGGGGGGGGGGCTTATCAAGCCACTAATACCCTATCGGCTCTCGGTCAGTCCCCGAGATAAGACGGGGACGCACGCGAGTTTCGGATCCCGTTCTCCGTCCCGAGCATTTTAACTAAGGAGGGACTCGTTTATCTCGGTCAGCCCCTCGGCGCTATCGTGGCTGCGGTGTCGGGAGCGAGGGGGGGGGGCTTAGTCGATAATCATAGGCATAGTTCCCGATGCGTAATTGACAATCGCTCTCACCTCGGATCGCGCGCCGGCCAATCTCCCTTACCTTACGGGCCTTTTCCAATCTCCCTTCCCTCTTCCTTCCTTCCTACCCCACCCCACGCCGTCTCCCCCGCCCCGAGAGAGAGAGAGAGAGAGAGAGAGAGCGAGACGCGCCGCTACTTCGCCATCGATACAACATCAAATTCACATTTGCCAAATTAACGAGTACATTGATCTGTATTCTTAATCCATAAGCGTACTTTAACGTCTACGTGTATTTATAATCTGGCTTACGTAAACGTAAACGGCGATGGGGGAAGAGAGTGGGCGAGATCGGCTGATACATCTTTGAAGCGGATGCGTGCCTGTGTGCGCATGAATTTCATCGTCGTTAATCCGCGCGAGCTGATAAGGAGCGAAATTTTAAATGACTTTCATTTCGCGCACTGGGACGCGAGGAGAGATATATACTCTTCCACGTCTTCTTGTTTTGCTATTAATTTCCCAACGAATCCAATGGGTATTTAAAAAGCAGATCGGCGATTAGTAAAAAAAAAAATCGGCGGAGCGGTGAAGCGGAGGAGCGGAGGAGCGGAGGAGCGGAGGAGCGATGCAGGGTACGTAATAAACGTATATGAAATTCGTCACCGATCCGAGGCAAGTCATTGCGCAATCCCTAATCTCCACGGAATAATGTAAAAGCCGTTTCGTGAGATAAATAATGATATAGAGCAATGAAATCGGAAGGCCTCGTCAGATGTTTGCACCTGATTGTTGTTTACAGTGAAATAGCGGAGTAAAAAGCCGGCGGGAAGAGGCGCGCACGCGGCCTCGGGAATCGGGAAACGATCTACTACCTAAATCGTCGCGCGTGATAAGGGGAGACGCGAAAGTCTCGCTCCCGTTATCCGATCGTACATCTGTGCCCATTATACGCGGGATTTACAGATTATAAGATTACAACACGTGGGCTGCGGCTGAGCCACGTTGGTTATATTGGCTTGGAGCCCAGCGATCCTGGCCGAACGGGGGCTCGCGCGCGGATCACCACTGATTGATCCATAGGAATACTGATCGATGTTTGACTCACTTTAAGGGGAGGGAGGAGTCAGCGGGTTCGCGCGCGATCAGCTCGCGAGTCTCAGGTAGGTCCTCGAGCGCGCCATCGGGACCCGCAGCCTCTGGAAGCTGTCGTCTGGTGGCGGCGATCCCAGGAAGCGGAGGAAGCAGCAGCAGCAGTAGCAGCAGTAGCAGCAGTAGCAGTAGCAGCAGCAGCAGCAGCAGAAGCGACGACGACGCTCGCAGTTCTGGTCGCGCGCATTACCTCCTCGTGGCTATGCGCGCGCACCCCAACCTCGCGCGGGATAAGTTCGCGTCCGAAAACGCGGCTCGCACCTCGGCTACTGAGGCTCTCGTCGATCCGGCCCGTCCGATTAGCCGCCTTCCAAGTCTTCGTCGTAGTCGTCGTCGTCGTCGTCGTCGTAGTCGTCGTCGTCGTAGTCGTCGTCGACGTCGTCTTCGGCGTCAGCGTCAACGTCGTCGTCGACGATGTCTTCGTCATTCCTCCTCCCCCCCCCTATCTCTCTCTCTCTCTCTCTCTCTCTCTCTCTCTCTCTGTATGTCTGTCTGTTTGGCTGTGTACTGCACCTACACCCACCCCACCGCTGCCTCTGAATACCCAGTCACTCTTCCCCTCCCCGTCCGTCGTCGCGGTCGCCGTCGCCGCCACCGCCACCGCCACCGCCACCGCCACCTTCTCCTTCTCCGTCGCCGACACCACTGCTCCTGTTCATCACTTTGGCTTCTGCTGCGGCTTCTGCTGCTGCCGCTGCCGCTGACGCTGACGCTGCCCCTCTGATGATAGCCACGGGCGAACGACGGGACGCAGTCGCGCTCGTCACTTTTTAAACGTACGACCGTTTCGTCGTAAACGCGCTCCTTCTCCGCCACCTCCCCGACCCCCAACCCCCAACCCCCACCCCACCTCACCGGCCCCACGCTACCGGGACCTATTATAGGAGAAGCCGGAACTTGCTGACGATCGCGAGCGAAACTCATGTGAAACACGAATTTCGTGCCCGTAAAACTGCCGGCAAATCGGTCACCCGACTGACCTTCCTCAATTATCAGAGGTTTTCCGAGATTTCGGCCACCGAACTGAACATCGCTCCTCCCCAATAACCCCACAGCTTTACAGAACCCCGTCTCTCTATCGATCCCTCTTTATATCCACCCGATGCAGCTCTGTTCTAGCGTTGACTTAAAATCGCTCTTCGTCTTCCGTCTTCGTGGGCAAAAACATGTCGTCCCTAGCTTGCCAAGTATCCCCTTGTCTCGGGGCATAATTACTTTATTACACCCCCCTCCCCGGTTGATTAAGGATATTGCCAAGACTTTTCAGAAAAGTCCTAATAAACGTACAGAATCTGTGATCAATGAAACTCGAATGAAAATCATTTTCATCCCACTTCACTTATTACATTCAAATTCTCATGCTCGTTAATTTGTTGTTAATTATTTTTTAATCACTTTTTACTACGATATCATTGGAAATGTGAAAGTGGATTTTTCAAAATATAATAAAAAAAAACAAAAAAAATCGTGTACCTATTTAATTAATCTGGATGGGAATCACATAAATTCTCTCCTTCTCTTGCTCCATATTATGCACAGAATTGTAGTGTGCGATTAATCATATGAGATCTATAAAAAGAATTGCATGTCGTCGTTAGAAAAATTACGGGTACTTGAGCGAGGAACCCGTAATTATCTCTTGTTTTATTTATAATTATAGAATACGCCACTGGTAATGGCTGTTTATTATAATAGTATAGAGTATGCAGAAGGTTTTTAAAAATTTATAATCCATCGCGTCGCCGCATACCGGAATTCATAAATTTATATAATAATATTAGTGTGTGTGTGTATATATATATATATAAAGACGAAGGAAAGAGTCTCGTCTTGCTACGTTATACCTTTAAAAAATGTTGCTTAAAACATATGCTTAAATATTGTAATCTACGGTATTGATTCAAATGAATAATTTTTACAAGCATCTTTATCTACGACTGCGTATGTGTACAAGGAATTGGTAATGGTAATGTCGATTACGACTAAACAGATGCTTAACGACGTTTCAGCAGAATCGTTCGGTAGGCTAATTATGTTGAAACTCTAGACTCTTTTATTCGTCGGTAGAGCGGTAATTTAAAATTTCAAGGCATATCGAGATGGCTTGGATCAATAAGGTTTTATTACCTGCCAATGGATCGCTCAGCATCCGTTTGGACCACTTGGACGTAACCTGCAACTTATTATAAGCAATTCTTTCTAGTGATCATTACTATAAAGCTTAGTCGTAATATAATGTTTTTAACCCCTCGGTCCCTATTCAGAGAAAACTTCAGAGCAACTTCTTTCATACGCGCATGCGTACATCAATAATCAATCAATAATCAATAATAATGTCATTATAAAAAGGTAATGAAGTCAGACATCTTTTATTAAAGACTACCAAGATATGTTCCAATATTTGTTTTGTAAATCTCGAAAATGTTTATCTTTCTGAGTAAAATTAGAGAAGAATTTACAGAAAAAGTCAACTCGAGCCTTTCGAAATTCTTTTTAAATATCCACCTTGAATCGTTGTCTACGTCGGCAGGAAATGGTTTACTTAACAAAGCCAACGTGCCATTCAATAACAAAATAGCCCGCAATTAAAAATAATAGTCGACCGAGGGTATGGAATTACCGCGACCGATCGCTACCTGAATTCAACCCGGAGGATACGCTATTAACGGATTATCGATCACGCGCTCCCCGAAACTGCGCGGCAACAAAAAAAATTATTACAGTTTCGGCGGTTTCGCGTCTTCTGATTCTAAGGTCGTCGCGTAATGTCGTCTCACTAATACGAATAGACGGATACGGGTGCCCAGGTAGGGCAAAACTAGCTGTCCTATGGACTGTATTAATACGGGATCATACATACGGAGACTCGAAAAGTTTGACTATAACGCTTCGATAATACGATAATCGAGGAGGAGGCACACGTACGTAGCGTAGGCGGGAGGTCAGTGTGCGTGGCCGGTGCTCGCTCTTTCGGAATCTCACGTACAGACGCGCTCTTACGGTCTTGGGCAGCTCGGCTTTGCATCCGCTGGACGCATTTGCGCGCATTGTGAGGCCATTAAGGCTCAATGAAGGAAGCGCGTGTGCGTGGCTCCGTGCGTGGCTCCGTGCGTGGCTCCGCGCGTGTTCGAGACGGAAAAACCGGTACAGGTGCCACTGCGCGCCGTACCTCGTCGCCCCAATACGTTTCTCCAATCTTTGGCCCTCGCACTTTCTCCGCCGACTATCGCATTTATTATTCCGCTTATTTAATTGCCCCTCCTCACACCCTCAAGAAACGCGGACTCTCTCTCTCTCTCTCTCTCTGTGTGTACTCAATCTTTTAAGTGCCACCTCGCCGTTCAATAACGATTCCTTTATCCTATCGGAAAACAGAAAGAAAAAGAAACAAAATAACCGGTCGTTGCTTCTTTCTTTTCTTTCACCCCGTTAAGTAAGGCTCGAACTCTCATTGGTTTTATGAGAAATAAAAGACTTTATTCACATATCGAGAGTCTGTTTATCCAACGATAATGATATATTGTAATTTTCGTACTAAATAATGCATTATCATTGAATGCATTAGATTTATCTTAGCCTTAATAATCCATTAAAAGTATATCGAATATTTGTCCAGGGGAGCCGAAGTCATAATAACTTTGGATAAGCACTTACGCACACGGGCTCGTTCACGTATGCACCTACACGCGCATACGAGATTATTCTGAATTTTTTTAACCTAAGATTATAATTTCCAGGCAGTGGCTATATATATATGTATATATGTATATGTATATATTTGAAGGCGTTTTATTTTATACGTACGCCTGGCCTCTCTAATAACTAATAATCGACGAAAGCGATTAGCCGTACTAATGGGTATGGAACGATTTTCAGAATTTCGGTCATTTAACGACAAGATAACGAGAGATAAGGACGATACCGAAGACGCGGACGATAAATAGGACGAGAGAACTTCCGCGCCGAGCACTCGATCTGGCTTTTCCTGCGGAAAACCGCCGGCGAATACGTTCCCGCAACAAGAATACGATGAGGAATTAGCCCTCGCGCGAACTTGCACGATCTACGATCTACGTGGCCTTTATGAACGAATGGACGCCTCAACATCAACATCAACATTCGATTAAACTACAAAAATTATTCTACCTCCGTCGAATAATTTATTCGCCTTTTATGAGGCAAACATATATTTTATATTCTTATAAATATCCGTCTGCGATCCCATTGATCTTTAGGTTTATTTGAAAAAAAAAATATTAAATGCTTACCTGCGTTGTAAAACAACTTTCATCAATTGAACAATTGAACATGAATTACTACAACTGATGAAATTACTATCGATGCACTCTTAATCTCTTAATACGTATATACGTATATACGTATATACACATATAAGTTATCTATATGTATTTGACATACGTACGTATGGGCGAGCGCGCGTGAATTTTTTTACGTACTCGTACATACGACTCTGTTATGATTATATAAATGTTGAATTCATTAGTAATAATAGTATAGCATGGCTCGACCACGTACCAGTAAATTCAATGTAATTCTTCAATATAAATATCGATACAAATAAAGCTATATTTATAATATTTGAATAATGATATACTCTATTGATAATCGTATAATAAAACAAGAATTTTTAGATCGAAAGTCAGAGTTTGTTCACACTAAAGAAGTTATTGTTCAAAACTTTTCAAAATCGCAATACAATATTATATATGGGAATATGTAAAGTAATTTATAATTAATTTAAATAGGTTTACATGTATATATATATGTGTGTGTGTGCGTGTGCGTGTACGTTGAAATTTATTAACAAAATATTATTAAAACGGAATTTCAAATTCCTTAATACGTATTCTTGTATTAACCAATGTCTTTATTCTAATTAACGTGTTTCCATCCAGGCTTTACTTCTATATTCAATACTGACTGACTGATACGTATTAGTAAAAGGGGTTGCGTGGCCGTAAATATCCTTTAAGTTTTCCTTTAAATTCATTGCTCGAGTGAAAATTTCGATCCAACGGATTAATATGTAATTGCGGCTAACTAATCCCTCCTTTCAAATACCAATTAAATAAATATACTCGATCGCTTGGCAATACTTTATTGATGTTAATAAACATATATACGCATGTACGTGTACATAATTTCCTATTTTTGTAAAATGCCTCTGACTGACGTAAGCAGCCTTTCAGCCGTCTACTGGATCCCAGTAAACTTTCCCGTGTGGCGCCATGATCGCAGTGATATGCGACTTATCAGTGACAATTGCCGTTATTCATAAATATATTGTGAAAAGAAAATTTGTCCCCGATAAAAGTTATAAATCTCAAACATTGTTGTTTTTTATACAAATACGTATTGATATTGCGAGCGGTGTCCGCTCTTGAAAATATAATCCACCTTGTTAAAAATACTTTGTCAGTACAGTCTAACACTACTTTTCTTTCTTTTTTCTATTTCACTTTATAGATCGCAATCGACTTTACAATTATATTCGCGCACTGCCGATAATTTCGTTTTTATTAAAAAAAAAAAAAAGCGAGTACGTAAACGAAGAATAATAATAAATACGTTTAAATACGTATCGTCCAATGAAGTATGATCTTTATAAAACATCTTTATAAAAATGTAATTCGGTTTAGTGACATCTATGGCCTACGGTAGACATTACGATTCAGTTCAATTAAATGAATTTCAATAAGTATCGTTACATTAGTAATTTAAAAAACTTCATCGGCTTGATACTCCTCGTAATCTAACTAATTAGTATGCATAAATTTATATTTCTCAGCTTCAAGTTGAAGTGTACATTATCAATATTGAAAATATCAAATTTCTCTCTCTCTCTCTCTTTATCTATCACCCTTTCCTCTTACATGTAATTTGTTGGCTTTAAATCATTTAATTTCTTTATTGCATGTACTCAATAAACTATTCTCAAAGGTTTTTATCTTTCCTACATTAGATACGAGTACAATGAAATATAAGAAAACATTTAATTTTGCATTCACTATATAAATTCCTCTTAGTCCCCTAAAGTGTATTTATATATACATATATATTCATATACATATATATATATATATACGTATATATCTATATTATAATCTTAGTCGTGTATCATTTGTATTAATCATTTTACTTATCTATTTGGTATGATAAAAGCTTGTATATAAAAAGTAAATTTAAAATTTTCGAGATGGTTATAAATAACTAATTCAGTAAAAAAGTAAATGCTTCCGAAAATATAGAGTAATTGTCATTAAATTGTAAATCTTTAACTCTCATCTTATTCCACAGATTAGATTTTGTTCTTACAAAGGCGTTTACGAACTACGAAAATTATCTAAAAATATTCTATGAAAATATTGTTATAACGAATTAAGTGAATTTCTAATTTAGTCATTCTCGTCATTAAATTACTGTCTCGGAAATAAAATAAAAATAAGGCATAAGAATTAATTTCACATGGAGGCAGGCTAATAATCTTTATAAATCTCTGTATTTATAAGCAAATTGGTACTGGGCCTTTCCAATTTTTTTTTCTTTTTTCTTTTATTTTCGCTTTCTATATCGATTGTACTTAATTTTTTGTACTGAAACTAACAGAATCACATCGATTTTAATCAGATTTTCATATTTTATGTCAATGCCCTCTTGACATCGAAAGATTCCTAGATCGTCTGCAGATAATATACAGTAAGTATATTTATCTTCTGAAAATATTGTCCGTTTTTACATACCTGCATTATCACTAGATATTTTTCAATTTCTTTGTTTAACAATTACGAGGAAGGAAAACAATTGTATTTATTTGTATAATCATTTTTGATGATTCAATGAGCGATTTATCCAGTATTGTAATGTAATTTAATATAATTTAATTCGGCATTCCGTTGTTGATAGATCCTGGAAAGTCTTAAATTATTTGTGACAATTAATTGTTTCTTTTTCTTTTATTCTTCTCTTTTATTTAAATAATTAAGAATAATTGAAAACAATAATCGAAGACGTTTCACACGTGCAAATGCTATAATAAAAGATCTAGAACTCAATGTCTAGCTATTCTTACGGTGCATTCGTACAACTACACTTTATGCTCGATTTATTAGACAATCAAGTAATAACTACTTACTATATTTTCTATTTGTAAATGAAAATTTATAACCAATAATATTTCTCTGGATTATTTATATCAATGAATTGCAATTAGTATTATTCAAAAATATCATTATTTTGTTTAATGATCTTATATTTGATAAACTCTGGCGTTCGGAATATTCTGAGCAATTACCGACATTTGGCAGTTATCTGCTATACCGACGGGGATAATAAACCCCCCCCCCCCCCAAAAAAAAAGTTTTCTTCCCGTGCCTTCTTCAGTTTCGAAATTCGTAGTATAAGTTCCCGTGCCTCGTCTTCATTAAATTAATAACTTGACAAAATCTGCAGTGTTTGTTAGAAACGTAGAATGCTGTGAGTGGGCTGAAAAATACGCTTTTAGAGCATTGATTCAAATTCCGAGCATTGATTCAAATATTCTATGAACAATGATAATATCGAGTTATAATTATTTGCAGATTCGCGTCGGTATTGCAGGTCGCATCGCGAGCGAAATTCTGCCTGTCCTTAGAAAATTCAGGCTTTCAATCTTGAAATATGCGTTGAAGCAATGCAGTCTACGAAAGTCTTACGCCAATTTCCATTGCCGGTAAAAACAATTTACGTAATAGACTTACTCCGTAGACGTAATAAATACGTTGTAGCAGCGCTCAGAGGAACATTTGATCGATTAAAAATAGAAATATTTGGAAATGACGAGAATAAACATTTTATATCGCAAATCATATAATTAAACAAGGATTATGATCCTGTGAGTCGTGCTTAATGCGTTCATTGAACTTTATTCGCTTTTAACGAATCAATCGATTGGCTCCGATAAACTAAAGAAAATCACAAGAGATCAATAGTATTAATATCGGAAAAATTCGAGCCGGTAATACGAAAATGCATAAGGTTGTAATGCACATAGGAATGCCGTTAATCAGTCTACGTGAAAGATTTACCTGTACAATAGAAAATATCGAAGAAGCGAGAAGACGTAAAAGTGAAAGCTTATAAATTATTCGTCCCCCGTCGCAGGACAAGACGTAGACGACGATTTAGCCATTGGAAGCGCTGAATTACATGTGTGCAATTACAGTAGCCGACTCGCATCGTCAGATAGCAAATGATTTCTTTCAATAGATTTAATTCAGTGAGTTTGAAAGGTTTTCGTTGCTGCGCTTCGCTCACCTTACGATCGGCGAGATCGACAAATTAGCCTCCCCCTCCACCGACTCTGTCCTCTTATCGTGCGTGCTTTTCAAGAACACTCTGTCCAGCCATCGGATGCACGCGCTAATGAAAAGTTTTCAACTGCTTGAATACGCGTAAGAACGGGAATATACAGCGAGACGTAAGCTCTCTCCCCTGCCATAACCTAACAACTGATTATTAATTGGCTTTGATGCTTTTCTACAATGACATCGTAATGTAATCTTGCAGGATAAGAAATGGGAATCTGAATGTGTCATTGCACACCTACGCACGAATAACTCTAATAATTAAAGTCGTCGCGTGATTATACGTTAGGGTAATTACAATAAAATAAGTAGCATAAGAGGACAATAATAATTCTGACTCTGGATCTGATATTATAAGACGACGACGACGACGACGACGACGACGAAGAAGAAGAAGAAGAAGAAGAAGAAGCGCAAGTAAAATTACGTAGTGCTTGTAGCGTCAGCGTCAGAGTGATAAGAATTCGAGTCGTGAGGCTAGATCGAATTTATTGGAGATTATGAAGGAATTAATGACGGCAGCGGACGGACCGGACATACGAACGAAGCCGCTGAAGGGAATCGCGAGCATTGCGTAAGCGTCTCGTGAGTCGAGACGTACGCGAGAGTTCGTACGCAAGGATTGACCTTGTCCGTCATCTTCTGGCCAGTAAGCATCACCATCAGTAGCAGCAGCAGCAGCAGCAGCAGCAGCAACAACAACAACAGCATCATCATCAACATTGCCGTTAATCTCTTGTATAATTCTCCAAACGGATTAGCCTGTAAACGTAATAACTAACAAATTACACTTCCCGTATGCGTTAATTACTCGTCTCTTCCTTTTCTACCGTAAGTAAAAGACTTAAGCGAAAATGATGACTGCCGACCGGTCGTCTCATAAAGTCTGGCAATTCACAAGCATTCGAAATATCTGCATAATCCATAAATAACGCATAAGCGAAATACCCGTTAAATACCATCGTTCGATCACCGATTGATAGACGTATTTATGTAAAGGAAATGACGTAAATAGAGAGAAAGAGGAATCTCGAGGGAAAGAGAGAGTGATTTGTAGACGGAGTTTAGTGATATTGCTGGAATAATCGAACAGTGCGATAACCATTTGATAAATTTTACTGAATTCAAGAACAATTTCATTTGCTTCGCATTGCTTTTGTTTTCGTTTTATTACATTTAAAACTATAGGCGAGCTTGACTCGCTGTTTAAAAAAAAAATTCGTTAATTATCTAGAAAAAGACGAGCGGTCGTATCGACAATTGTCATATCGACACTTACATACCTTAACGATTATCTGCGAAATTATCCCGGTATATGTGAAATTAACAGAAGAAAATAAAAGAAAGGTCGAATGAGCTGTAGGACGTATATGTCCACGCGCACTGCAGACGCCGGTGAATCTTAAATAACGATTATCTAAATATGTATTCTATAATATGTACAATTGCATTATACAAATTTCCTTATATATTTAAGCTTATTGAGGGCGCGTTGAAGTTCAGAGATACAGAGATACAGAGAGAGAGAGAGAGAGAGAGAGAGAGAGGAGAGAGAGAGAGTCAGTTACTTGGAACCGTCGACTCTTTGATTGTTTAACTTTAAATCGTTGTGTATTCGTGGGGCAATGGCGGCGGTATCATCCAGCTGCTCGTTATCGCCGTACAAGTCGATGCCTTTCGAGAGGTAGCACACGATCACGTCGAAAAGCACTCCGACCAAGCACATGCCTGCAATGAAACGCAAAGAACGTGACGTATGGGCTACGTTGTCTAGTGACGTATGAATTGTGACGGGTTTCGTCGACAAGGATTTTACGGGTCCACTCACTCGCAGCTGTCAGATTAACGTAGTACCGGAAATAGTCTCTGTGGTAGAACCAGCAGTTGCCCTTGGTCTTGCAGGACACGTCCCAGACGAGGCAGGTCGAGTCCATGATGGCCCCGAAGATAATGGGCCCGGGTATGAGGGCGAAGAGCGATACGAGCATAAGCGAGATGCCCTGGGCGAGGCTCTTGTCCCTCGTCTCGACGCATCTGTAGTTCAGGAGTACGTTCCCTATCCTGCCCGAGCAGCCGAGGATGTTGATGAACGTCGAGACGATCGAGAAGAGCATATAGGGCCGAAAGCAGTCCTGCTTGCAAGGGCCAGCCGTGACCACGTCCCCGAGGGGACCCTCGCGGAGGTCATCCGGGTCATCGAGACGCAGGGAGAGAGCCCCCTCCAGGAAGCGAGCCTCGCTCGTCGAGCTCCAGGTCCCGTAGGCGCAGCTGCAGTTGCCGAAAACGGTGTCGTTAACGATGCTGCGACAGCCCGCGTGACAGGCCGAGAAGTACGTCGTCCTCGTGGCCTCGTGACAGACCGGCGCGTACTTCACCAGCTCGCAATTGCAGGCCGCGTTGCACGGAGACGTCAGGTTCATCCTGATAATCGAATCTCAACGTTACGAGCCGCCTTACGTGCACCTGTTTATCAATGTAAATAAGCGGCTTACGTCAATGTATCGGAATTCACCCCGTCGATGCTTCCGCTCTCGCATCCCAGGAACATAAATGAGATCTGTCCGAAAAAATAGCAAAGGCCAACAATGACGTTCCAGAACAAAAGCGGTCTAGCGGATGGCTTACATTTACCAATCACAATTCCTGAGATCAAGAAACCGAGGACCATTCCTAACAGTGTCAGTGGACCTGCGACAAATTTATTATTATAGTTGTTGTTGTTGTTGTTGTTGCTGTGCTGTTGTTGTTATCGTCGTTACAGCCTTAATTTAGCTCCAATATTTCCATGTAATTTTTAAAGTTTCTTCTAATTTCTTACAAACGTAAAGCCACGTGATAATATTTTAATTGCAGGTGAAAACAAGTGGGTCCAAAACTACTTTCACTCCATTCAAGTACACCGAAAATAACGAAATTTATAACAATCATAACAATAACAACAACAACAACAACAACAACAACAATAAGAATAATAATAATAATAATAATAATGATAATGATGATGATAAAGTAATGAGGGTAAAGGGAGTCGTTCTCACCCGTTATTATTGTGCCTCCGCCTGGAGAAGTTTCGAATTGTACTTCCAAGTACTTGGAAATAAAGTTGACGAAAGAAGAGGCGCTTAAAACGTAGAAAACGCCGCTGAATATATTCAACATTAATAATTTATTCATCAGTATTCGTTTAACCGTCCTCGGGAATTCCTTCAAAGAAGGCTTTTCTACAGGATTCGCCGTTTCTTTAGGTTTCGGGTAGGCACTCGTCTTCGTTTTCAGAGGTACTTCGCTTTCCTATTAAGTAGAATTAACGTTAAAATTACCGAGTATCGACAAGAAATTAATTCTTTATATCAGTACAAGATAATTTTCTTTTTTCCTATTGATTTTTGTTTTTTGCTCTTTCAAGCAATGACCTCGGCGTTATTTCTAATCGGGAAATCACGGCAAATACGATTAAACAATTAATTAACTTAAAGAAGAAGAAGAAGAAGAAGAAGAAGAACAAAATAAATAAATAAATAAATAAATAAAAGAAACTCCTACTTAGGTTATTGGGGTTATTGGGGTTATTGGGGTTGAATGAATGGGACGGGAAACTCACGCTCAAGCATTTCTCTTCCTTTTTCGATTTCTTTGGCTTTCGCAGCTCCTGGGGGAACATGCCAAGGAGCAGAGCGAATACGGCCATGGTAATCCCGAGCACGATCCATCCGAGCCACCAAGCACCCAGCCATCTCGGATCCTTTTTATCGATTATGGGATGCAAGCTCGGATCTATGTACAGGTTCAGACAAAAGTAGCCGAGCACGAAGCCAAGTGCTGGGCCGACGGTTCGAAGGGCAAAAGTGAAACCTGTAACGTGTTTGTTTTGCTGTACGAAGAACCGTGGATAAAGACAAAGGGATAAAGACGGAAGAGGGGGCCGCGAATATGCGCCGGGCCGTGAGCTAATCCACTCGATCTAGCAAGGAAGCTTCGAAGCTCAGAGATCAGAGCCATCGAAGCTTATTATCTCGTTTTACGGCTAATTTACCGCTCATATATATATATATATATATATATCATTAATACGATGCATTTGCTCTGAATAGCGCTTGTTAAGAAATTTTTATTCGCTTATCATTCATCGTTAATTACTCACCTACCAAATCTAATAACCGTTATTCAATGTCACCGTTGCTTATTCATTATTGGTCAACGATTACACTCACGGCTTCGGCACATTAATCAACATCATCATAAAATGTTTTTACGAGATATTTGATCCCTTCGCTTTGATTTTATTCCGCGTCTTGCGCCTAACATACAACGCACTCAACGTATTGAGATTTTGTGGCGCAAAATTCCTCAAGCGATGAACAGTTCTGTTGTAACGGAGTTTTGGTAAAACGCGAGCTCGAGTTTTTTTTTTTTTTTTTATAATACTTTAGGTGTAATTGTAACGATGTAAGGTTATTGGAACTTAGGCGCTATTCGGACGTGGAAGGGGGGTGGGGGGGGCGACAAACCTAAGAGCGTAGGCGTATTCTTTTTCTTGGTGTTGTCGTCCATGTAGGTCTGCCCAAGGCCGTAATACAAGGTCGTGCCGATCCCGAGGATGAACTGCGAGAAGAAGACGAGCAAGCGGGGCGCGACGCTGGTATCGTCGAGGGCCTCCTCGTCGCATCTCTCTGGCCACGGCTCCTTCGAGCAGATGGGCAGGAGGTCGCTGTCGCGGCCGGTCGCGAGGATACTCGCGTTCAAGTGCTCCTTCGTGAGGGCGAGCGCGTCCTGGCCGGGGCCGTAGATCGCGTGGGGCAGGGCCAGAACGAGGCAGGAGACGGCGCTGCAGCCGACCCCGATCGCGATCCAGCGCGGCCTGTGCCCCGAGCCTCCGTAATAGATCAGCAGGATCGAGAGGATCTGCGATATTTCGTTCCCCGACAGAATGATGCCTGCGAAGAAACTTATTTATTATTTTTATAAGAAATACATCGATGCCTACAGTCATCGACAATGATCTTTATTTTTTTTTACTTCCTTTTCAATTGCCGACTCTACTTGCAACAATTACTTGCGTATCCGGCGTTTCTAAGATACCTTTCATGTAGCTGTCCAACGCTACATGGCCCAACAATAAATTAATTATCTTTGGAATTATCAGTGCTGACGAATAGTTAAAGGAAGTCTATTATCGCCAGTGCAGATATTCGTGTGAGATTAAAAGGAAATTATTTGCGAATGGATTATCTGTAAGTGCATAACGTTTATATTGAAGGAAAAGCGATTCACTCAACAGCGACTTGAGTTTCGGAAAAGCATTGACATTGCATTGACGTGTTGGGTTTAAACATTTTACACGGGGATAAGGGAACAATACACGGCCTTCAAGGACAAGCGTACTTTTTCTTTTTTTTTTCTTTTTAATTTAAAGCTTATTTTATCACTGGCTTTTGTCGAAAAATCGTGGAAAACGTTAGAGTAGATAAGATGTTGGAAGTAATAATAATAATAATAATAATAATAGGAAGAAGAAAAAAAATATAAACGCTCGCTAGACGGATTAAGATTATCAAATAATTATAATCAACGTTTTTTATTTAAATAATTAAGCGTCTACTAAATTACTCGTCACATTATTAACTCGAATAATTTAAAATATTATTTCAATAATATATGATATAATATATATGTATATGTGCACTGTTTTGAATTGCTGAGTGTAATTTCTGTAACGCTCCTGATAAGCATTAGCATTTCAAAAACATAAACAATTCAGATAAGATTCCCTTAAATCGATTAAATTGGAAAGAAACTGCAATTCATAGGAGGTAAACGATATACAGTCGAGTAAGATTTTTGTAAATAAAAATACATTCTTCTACCTTTTACTTAATTTACTTTAATTCAATTAAATTAATTAGGGCATAATTAATTATTTTTAGACTTGGACAGTCACTATTGGTTCTATAGATTTATTATTATTATATTATACGGAATACAAGGGTGCGTCGATATACCAATGATTACTCTATTATTCTTTCGACGAATGGCTTTAAGATATCGTGGGGATAATGAATTTAAGAGTATTCGAATAAGATAAATGACGGAGATTGGCTTACCGGTGGTGCGGCTGGGGATCTTGAACCTCTTTTCTAACGTTGTCAGGCTAACGACGATGTAAATGAAGGCCATCGACTGGACGGTACCGAGAAGTCCATAAACCACAATGAAGCTCCTCGAGGTCGCGAAGTTTTGCAAGCATTTCGGAAAAATGCCACAAAAGCCACATTTTGCATCCTCGCTCATCCTTCCAGATGCCCGTGCTTATACTGTAAAGGAGAGAGGGGAATGTCGATGAGCGGGAGATGAGGATTGTTCAGCAGCGGTCGGTGGTTGGTTGCCTTTCTACAACTGAATTTCACAACATTTAGATGGAAACTGACTAAGTGCTCTTCGCAACGGTTGGACCAATTGAACTGAATCGATAACAATATATGGAAAAAAAAAAAAAAAAAGAATGGGACAGATGAAAAACAATGGTAAGTTACACGTAAACGCGCTTGCTGTCGGATTAGCCTAATCGAGGTTTTAATTTTAAATTGCTTAGGATAATATTTTGCAAATCTACTTATTGAGCTATAATGTATTTGAAATTGTCAGGCAAACGAATAAAACATTGGAGAAGCAGGTGATGCCTCAATCGAATTCCACTAGAGAATATTTATTATCAAGAATGGCGGGACACTCATGCGAGAACCGAGTCATAATCGATGATTCGATGATGATAATAATACAAAAAAAAAAAAAAAAAAAAAAAAAAAAAAAAAGAAAAGAAAAAAAAAAAAGGAGAAGAAAAAAGAAGAAATAAAAATGTAAAGACCTTATAAGATAAATATTAAGATAATTCGATATCGACGTACGCGTTAATTACACTCGCTATTGCTAGTACATTTATTCTGTGTATATATATATATATATATATAGATATATATGTCGTATTTGTTTGTAGCGATATTATCGAATGAGACGGCGCTATGATATGCTAAACGCCAATAGGATTGCCCTGTACGTGTTACGCACGTGTCTCTTCGGCCAAGCCTTGCAATAATATGAAATATAATTCGCGCGGGCGTTGACGCTGCGCTTCGTTACGTTAAACAACATCTTGCATTTAGTTTTTTTTTTTTTATATCATTAACGACGAAATTGGTAAGTCTGCGAGCGACCTAATATAAGTAATATCGTTATAATTAATGGACAATATTTTGAAATACTGCCTATGATAGATTGCTTTTCCGGATCGAGAAATCCTCTAAGGAAGAATTGGCTTCATCGTTGCATCGATATCCCGAGATATCATTGTTTATTTTGACTTTTATCCCAAGAAGCGAATAACAATTTCGTTTCCTCGATCAACGATCACCGCCCCCTGCCCCCGCCCCCCTGGCATAATATTTACGCGGAGATTACGTGGACAAGCACCGATATTTCGCTACACGACAACGATATCCCGAATTTTCTTTTCGAAGCTAAATTAATTTCAGCCACTCGCCCCGATCAAATATCGTAACGAAAACATTCTTTTTGTGTGCACGAGCCCCTTACAATTCGAGGATAAGATCATCGAGTACTTAATCAATTGAAAGCAGTTTAGTTTAATTTACTTGAAATTTAAATAATCCGATCTATCACAATGGCATCGAGTCAATTATTTTTCAAGATAAATGCAATTAATGAGCGCTCTTACTGATTTCTCATTGCCCAGCGTATCAAATATTCTTACAATTATTGCAGCCCAAGGTCAGTAATTAAAGCCTCCGTGTGATTTGATAATTTCTTATCAAAGGAAATTGGCAATTCGGTGGCAATCTTTATCATTTTTTATACGTTTCATAATAATCGCTATTGACGAGAAGTTAAATATCCTCCTTATAATGTAAAGACTGGCTGTCGTGTTGTATCGAAAAGGTAAATAGAAGATAATTAGAGCTTGTAATAGAAAAGAATATGGATTAATGCGAAAACGTCATTGTTGTCGTCGTGTGCTCTAATGAAGAGTATAAATAGTATTGGTTAAGTAGACGAGGAGCGTAGTGAACGTATTAACGACGTGAAGCAGTAATAATGTAAGATAGCGTAAGGGAATGAATGGGTCGGATACTCGTGTATTATCGTGCAAAGCAAAGAATCTCGTTCGTGTGACAGTTAAGCCCTCTCGCTCCTCGGTTTTCGTTCTTTTACAACGTCATGTAATCGCAATGACTTGTCTACGAAAGCCGAGGAGAGAGAGAGAGAGAGAGGACGTACAATGTTGTGCAGAATCCCGTCGCGGGGGACGATCGCGCTATGGATCTTTCGAGCGGGCATTGAAATCCCTCAACGTTTTACGTGCAAAATAATATCCGACCGGTAGACTTTTTCTCTCTCTCTCTCTCTCTCTCTCTCTCACTCTCTCTCTCTCTCTCTGTCTGTTTCTCTGCATGTTGACGTAGTGTGAGATGCGACCGCGGCCGGATTCAAACGATCCCTCGCGCTCGCGCTTTATTTATCCCTTACCCAATAATGATTCCCTAAATCACCGAACAATTCGTACAAATGTATCTTATGCAGATCAAGCGCGGAAATTGCAATACTTCCACTGTTATTATCGTTAGCTATTCAATACCAACATCAACTTACATTATATCAAAAGTCTATAGATCAACTTCACCTACTGTTTTTTGGTACTTTTTGTTACGATAGATGCGCAGCAGCAGCCACCGCCACGACCGCCACCACCACCACCACCACCACCACCACTTTAAAAGTTCTATATTTACTTATATTTACGTAAACATTGCGTACTATTGTTTACGTTAATAAAGGACAGATTGCTAATTCTTGAATATACAAAAGCTTTGGTGCACGTGTCTTCCGCTGCTCGCTTGCACTTACTTAACCGAACATTAATAATATCCTCAGGCGTATGCAAAAATCATTGATACACAGAGAATGCACTGGTATTGTAAGGTAGAGTAGGTAAAGTTCACTTGTAGCGTAAATTGTGAATTCGTTGTATAAATCGTTCCCGATTCCCGGATAAAGACAGTTGGTGCCGCTGGGTGGTTGGGGGGGGGGATGACGATTGCCGGGGTGAGCAGCTCGGATCGAGGATCTGGACGCAGTCGAGTGGAGCAGATAAATAATTAGATCGAATGCGCGAAGGTTATATTGGTTATATTGGCCAAGTAAGAGAGACGTCGCGTTGAGCCGAAATGTAAAGCATCATATGATGATGTACGAATCGATGTTGAGGGACATTATGGTATTCTCGTTTAAGAATTATTGAAAAGATCCACTCGACAACGCGATGTCCGCGCTTTTACTGATCAAGGGAGGTCATTTATACAAATCGGTGTTTAACAAGCTCTCCAATATCCCGCGGCTCGCTCCTATCGATGGAAGCCAGTGTTTGCCAGTGAGAGATAATTCCCGACATGTGTATCACCACGGCGAGATGCATCAACAATTAAAGTCAAAAGAGCACAAGCGTTACCGTCAATCGAGACACGCGAGCCTCGCCGTCCTTACGCGCGGCCTGCAACTCCTGTCCTTGAGCGCTTTGAACGCTCCAACGGAAACGGAAGCGACGTCCCTGTCTCCCTCCGTTCTCCAGGAGAACGCTCTGCCAGATAAAAGGGGGGAATGCGTGAGGGGAGGGAGTAGGGTGGGATAGGGGTTAGGGGGTAGGGGGACTAGGCTAGCTAGGCTAGTTTTACCCACTCGCCCGTTCTCTCTCTCTCTCTCTCTCTCTCTCTCTCTCTCTCTCTGTCGGTGCTTTACTGTCTATTTAGCGCTCCTCACCGCCGCGAGCCGTCGGACGATCAAAACTGGACGTGTACTCGGTGCCCGAGGCACTTCTGTCCACACCGCCTCTATCTCCGATGTGAGGCGATTAGGCGAATAATCGCCTAAATAGCTGGACGAGGAGAGCGTGTCCCCCTCCCGTAATCGTCATGCCGGGCTTCCTCGGCGAGGCAGCCGAATGACGTGCGTCATTCGGATCGAGCCTTCGCGACCACCCGAGGGACGGACCGTCCTCGGTCTCACGAAGAACCCTCGGCCGGCACCGTACCGACCCCTGGTGCACAACTGCCGAAATACCCGCGCGCGCGCGCACTCCGGTACTGCAGTAATCGACGTTACCGACCACCACTCGGCGCAGCCCGGCACGTGGTGAATGATCGTCGTCGGCCGGCCTCGCCTCGGGCTTCCCGTCGGACAAGCCGTCTCCCCCGTCACCGACCACGTGACAATTCAACACGTACTTTCGGATTCCACTTATGCGGACCACTTATTGCCCCTGCCCGGAGATTAACATCCGCGCTTATAAATGTAATCGTAATTATAACCTCGGGTTTTCTAGGATTCCCATAATATCATATTGAATTCTTAAGTAAAGCATCGTAAACGTCGAATTTCGAATTCTCAGCCAGCGTTACGTAATTTGCAAGTTTTCGCGCAAGCCTGCGTTCCCTTAATAAATCGTCTCTCGGCTTCACTGAAACATTAGAATTTCATTAGGATTTGTAATTTATAATAATTCCTCGTAAATCAAAATATATACTTCAACGGTATCGTATTCATAAATAATAAAGAACTTAGTAGTCACCGACGATTATTCCCGTTTCTTTGTATTGTGCCTTTTTTCTACACCAATATAATAAAATATTGGCTCCGACATTTCTAAAAGTTTTGTTAAATTTTTTACAATGTCTCGGATAAAAATATAACGAATTTGTCTTCGTGTCATTTTTTTTTTATACACGAATGAATTTCTACTTGTCTATACGAAAGCAATTAAAAATGCCTCTCCTCCCCTTCCCCCCCCAATAACCCCAATACCCCCCGGCAGATATTGGATATTTATCTTTAATACAATGTATTTAATGCATAAGAGGTGCAGATTGTGTAAATGTGCATTATTCGGCTAATTGTATCGTGGTGAAAAAGCGAGTCTCTGAGTACATGGTAGCGCCATTAGTATCGGTGTGTAATATTTTTCAAGCATTCGAGAGGAAGAGAACAAAAGAAAAGACGTCGTCTCGCCATCCCTCGGAGACTGACGGCAAGTCTGCCGAGCGAAACCGTACACATGCGACCGAAAGACAAAAATATAGATCCGAGTCCTCTGCCTGTCCAAACGCATTCTGCATTATGTCTGTATTTATAGACGACGAATACGGGCAACCGCCTGCATTACTCTGCTAATTCAATGATCTTTTGCTCGGTGCTGAACAATGGGCTCGATTTATATATTTTTACACGCACCCGTCCGACTATTTATTTTAATACTTTATTTAAATTCTAGAACAATGTGCACTCGAGTTGTAAAAAGGAATATTTTTATAATAATTGACCTTCTCGAGATTTACGATGTCGGATCAATGTCACTTTAAAACGTCTCTTGTAATTGCTGAAGATAATAAATTCGAATTAGTTGTGAATTTCAATTAAACCGAGCGCTCATTTTATTTCTTCCTCGTGCGCTCGACATTACAAAGTAAAATTATATAAAAACCTAATTTATATTTATATATATATATTTTATTATTAGGACAACAGACTGTTTGTGTATAGGTTTGTGTTAAGGTGTAATAAAAGAAAATGCAAGTTTAATTCTCTCTGAGACAATATATTTCGAATTTTTCTTCTCATTATTAATCTAATGCTTCGTTGCATATTCTGAATAGGTATCGTAGATAACAGGCAACATATGCGTATATATATATATATATATATATATATACATATATACATATATATATATATATATATATACATTAAATTTTTTATCCTAATAGATTATAGGACGACCAAGAAAAAGTCCCATAGCGGATAGGCCTAATTTATCCAGCCACTCTAGGGGACTTTTCTTTCCTCCGTTTACTTTTTTTTTTTTTATCCTTTATTAAGTACAAGAGTAATTATTATTAGTTAATAGCAATAATATTATATAATACAAATAAAATAATCAGTAATAATAAAATAGTAATGATAAGAATATATCAATAATAATTAATTAATAATAATAATAATAATAATAATAATAATAATAATAGAATTGTATAATAATTAATTAATAATAGTAATAATAATAGGAAATATTAATTTAAAGTTTCTAATATTTCTAAGTCGCTCGAAGTCGCGCTTGTCTTTAGTTTTATAATACTTAATAGCTAAAGAAATTTGCTCTACGCATCATTCGTCCTTGGACACGAACGAGAACGTGAAAACGATCTACATATCCGGCGCCATATGTATAAACGCTTTACGTGAATTCAATTATCTTCGTCGTTATTTATGCTAAAAGAAATCAAGCTCCATAATCGCACTTTATTCAATCAAGTACAGACTTCGCATCGAGCTCTCGCCGAAATATAAGAGAATGAAATAAAATAAAAAAATAATAAAAAAAAAAATGATTAATAATAATAATAATAATAATAATTAAAAAAAAAAAAAAAAATGAAAAAATGAAAAAACAGAGCAAGATCGTCAAGGCCTCTAAGTTTAAGACTAGACAGCCTCATTTGTATTTTCCTTAAATCGCTCCTCCACACACGCATTACTTCCGTCCAATCTCCTTCTTACTATTTTCCTTCTTCCTTCTTTAATGAACCCGAGCCTCCGATCCTTCATTATGCTTTATCTTTATGAAGTTTTTCTCGATATTACTGACTAGTTTACTACAACCAACGATATTTTCCAGGCACGCGGTGATTCTAGTGCATGTCGTCATTTACAATAGTCCCCCTTTACATTGATAGATCATCCATCATGGCAAGGCACCGCGATTAGTCTTATATCCTACGATCATCAAGATACAAGTTCAGTCCTTTTCATCGGTAAGGCAACAACAATTAATTGATTATCACGCTTCTGGCCTGTAGTGATAAATTTATATAAAAAAAAAAAAAAAATAAAAAAAAAATTAAAAAAAAACATTGTCGCTTCAATATAAGTTTAAGCGTCAGGTAACTTCGATCGCCCCTGTTACGATGCATGGGACACACCATTGGTATATATTGAGGTTATGAAGTAACGAAGGATTTTTGAAAATACGCTACCAATAATCTTAAAATTACTCGTGTTACTGATTACGTTATTGATGCTCTCTCTCTCTCTCTCTCTCCTCTCTCACGGTCTCGATAATACGATCGCTATCTCATCGTCGTCTTCTACATTATAGAGAATTATAGAAATATGTCTCGACAAAATATATACGGCCAATTTTGAAAAATTTTGAAATATCAAATGAATTTCTTTACTTATTTATTAGAAATTTTAAGTTATAAGTGATAAATGTGCGTGAGTGCGTGCGTGCGTGCGTGCGTGAGTGCGTAGGTGCGTGCGTGTTTTAAAACTTTGTTTATTTTAAATATAAAGAGAAATAATGTGATTGCCATGAAAAGCCGTATATTTTCAGTATTTACATAGAAGAGCTAGTTGATTAAAAGTAATAGTATTATTGCAGCTATTAATTACAAATTGAAAGTAAATAAATAAAGTTCGGCAGGTATATTTCAATAATCCAAGGCTAGTTCACGCTCGCTGTTTATCATCGAACAGAAAGAAGTCACTTCTCAACTAACGATAAGAAGAGAATAGATTTATCAGACGATTGTCTCTCTCACACGCATTCTCTCTCTCTCTCTCTCTCTCTCTCTCTCTCTCTCTCTCTCTCTCACGTGAGCCTCGAGATTCGGAAAATAACAGTAATAATAAAAAGCCTAGACTGCAGATATTATTCGAACGTGTTTATAAGAATTATAAACTACGCTTCTACTCTCTGTGCATCCACTCGCTCGCCCATTCGCATACCCCCACACCCCCACACCACACACCCCTGTCTCCCACTCTCCCTATCTACTACGCATCTTCGCACCTTTCGCTTCACCTCATTCTCTTTTGAGTTACGCCTCTTTTTTAATTCTTATTATGTTTTTTTATTTATTTATTTATTTTTGTATTTTGTTGTTTTTTTTTTGTTTATATTTGCTTTTCTCGTATAGTTTACCTCTATTTAATCGTTGTATAAATAGACTAAGTGCCTAGTGTACTAAATAGTGTATACTTGTCTTTGGGAGACGTTCGCGAATTTCGCGACTCGGTGCACGCAATTTTATTACAATTTCTTTATGTTTCATTTGTATTTGTGCAAATCTTTCTCTCTATAGCTCTGACTGAAGGGAAGAAGAAATCAGGAGGATCGGGAAGATGGAGATCAGGTTAAGCGAGAGAGAAATAAGGATACAAAGTGATACCGAGTCGCACACGACTAATCTTATTGCCTGGTATTTCAAATTGGGGTTGTTTAGACGTTTTATTTTTGCCCCTTCCCGCCCCTCCCCCTTCTACAGCGCCTTTCAACAATCATTAACTTGTTAATCTTTAAAAGAATCAACAATAAATTGAATCGAAAACGTATATATTCCAGTTGCGTAAATCAAATGTCCCTTCAAACCTCTCGATATTTCTTATTAAACGTAGTTAGTTATTAAATTTACAGTTCAGCGGGGAGCGAGTTCTTGTATTACTGTCACTTTGAACATTTAAACGATAAGCAGAATTTTCGGTATTTAGCTGTGAGTGTAGTGTTTGCTGCCTTACTCTGGCGAATGACGCGCTCAAAAATTAATTTCATATAAAAATGTCTGTCTGTGGCCTCGCCCCACTCCCCCGCCCCACCGACCTTCTTGTAATCCCACGGAGATAACTTACCGCAGTAATAAATTAGCTCAATGCAGCAGTTTTTAGCCTTTAATATTCGTTACTACAAAGAACGCGAATAAAGTTCGTCGCGTTCGAGACTCGCTGCATCCGCTACATCCGCTAAAACATTAATTTATACAATGTACAATTGCAGCAGCAGCAGCAGCCGCGGCTTTTATTTTCCTGACAGCCTTTACTCATCCACGCACGCATACACGCGCGCACACACGCGCGCACACAAATAATCCATGATTATTTTTGCACATGTACGTGCATTGTCTTAACGTTGTCCCGATGCCTCGCCGAGTCGTACGCATACCCCTCCCTGCCTCTCCATCCCTCACTCTTTCGATGTACTACTACTACTACTACCGTTTTCGAGTACAGGCTTCTAAAGGCTCCAGATCTAATCCTCCCCGCAGCCCAATAACCCCAGTTCCCAAACAAACTTTAAGTTACAAACGTACAAGCTTGAGCGACCGTGAGCCAGTAGTAGCGGTAGTAGTAGTAGTAGTAGTAGTAGTAGTAGTAGTAGTAGTGGTAGAATCAGTAGTAGTAGTAGTAGTAGCAGTAGTAGTAATAGTAGCAGTAGCAGTAGCAGTAGCAGTAGCAGTAGCAGTAGCAGTAGCAGTAACAGTAGTAGCAGTAGTAGTAGTAGTAGTAGTAGTAGCAGCAGTAGTAGTAGTATTTTAATCGGCTACGGTATCCATTGAATTAATTTATTAAGTGCACCGGACGTAAAAGAGTTCGCCGTTAAAGAGCGAGCCATCGGGGAGGTCGCGAGCCCCGGATCGCCGGTTTTATTGAAGCCTCGCCTCCTGGGGCGTCGTCTGGTAAGGAAGTCCGGGGAAGGCAGCGCCTGCGGCCGTCGCCGCGGACGGCAAACCCCCGGCACCCGGAAGCGTCGCGTATGTGTATGGCGTCACGTAACTCGCCGCCGCTGCATTAGCTGAAAATAATAGAAAGACTGAGATTAGATTGCGCTCCGGTATATTTACTTGACGTCAGATTAACGTAAGATATCGTCACTAAGACGGGTGCGAAAAAAAAAAAAGGGCACTGAGAAATCAGCCTCTCGACTTATTGCAATTTCTTTAATATGATTATGTACGCGAATTGGAGCGTGCGCTCAATTGTTTTACTACAATTGTAAACGTTGTTTACAAGAAATTCGCACAAGTATTGAGCGCTGATTTGTTTTTTTCGGCCCAATAGCGACGGTAGCGATTTCTTAGTTTCATCGTGATCCAATGACATTTTAACGGCTCCTAAACAATTAATCGATCATTAATACTCGACGTGTATACCGAAAGTATAACCGATACTATTTTGCGGATTTACTTATGCATTTACTTGTACATTTCTTTAACAAAATACGTAATACGCGTGGTAAATACTTTACTTATTTTATATTTGAAAATAATCCCAAGTTTTCTTTCTCATATAATCTTTTGTTATAATGATATTAATAGTTCAATCGATAACGAGATTAATATTGAAATTACATTTTCTTTCTCTCTCCCTTTTTTTTTTTTTTTTTTTTTTTTTTTAATCCAATAATCATTGTTACTTTTGGGAAAAATACTGTGCAACTACGACAGATAATCGTAATTCCCAAAAAGAACTTCTAAAAAGTAACAATTCTTTATTTTAGAATAGAAGAAGAAGAAGAAAAAAATCGTCACCGTCGTTCTAGTTTTAAATAAAAAAATTTAACAATATTATTAATAATGAGAGGAATTAGAGAGCACGAAAGAGTAATTTTTCGTAAACATAGCTTCGTTCGGCAAGACAATTAATAACTAAAATGAATGCGTATAATAGATAAATTAAAGCTACTATTAAGAGTGAAATATTAAAAATTTACAAGAATATATTAGCATAATTTATGGCGATACAACTGAGGTAATGAGACAATATAACTGATCTACTAAAACAAATTAAAATCTAAGAATTCGTACGTACATGAGCGCGTGTGCATACGTGTACGTGCATGCGCTCGTGCAACAGTGTAACAATGCTCATTGCCAGTGCTCGAATATACATACATACGTACACCTCCGTGCACATATATGCATACATATATATATATATATATATATATATAAATATGCATAGGCACAGAGGCACGAATGAATAATTACAATCGAAGCATTAATTGTAGTGAGATCATGTGATATTTAAATGCCCATTTCTGCGATTGTTTCTTCTCGAAAAAAGCTTCTCGTACTCTCTCTCTCCCTCTCTTCGCCAATAATCATTATTATCCGGTCTTAACACGATGTCGTTGCACTACATTGCCATTAATTAACGCAGGAAGCAAAGGATTCGGGCTCGAATTCGAGTCGCCCGTTAAAACTTTACAGGGGAGAAAGTTAATATTAATTTAGTAAGTAAGAAATATTAAAGTTTTCCAATACTTGAGAGCTGAAGCTTTAGATTTGAAATGGCAATTGACAGAATCGGAGGAGCGACGGTTAGTAATAGTAATAGTAATAGTAGTAATAATAATAATAATAACAATAATAACAATAATAACAATAATGATAATAATAATAATAATTGTAATAATAATAATAATAATAATAATAATAATATTGAGTTTTAAGGTTAAGACCGGATCGCAGCTTATTTTACAGCATAAATAATAATAGTGAGCCCGCGGAGAGCTTTATATTGCAGACAGAATCCTTTTACCGCTACCACCACCACAACAACAACAACAACAACAACAACAACAACAACAATAATAACAACAACAGATTCCAGGCGAGATGCCGAGAGGAAAAACTGCACCAATTTCAATCGATGCGCGTTTTTCTTTAGCTCCCAGCCTCCATAAAGATGTGCGAGAGCATGCATACGACATTCTCCTACCCTCCTGCCCTCTGCCCTCCTGCCCTCTTACCCTCCTGCCCTCCTACCCAACCTTATCTGCGTTACATCTCGCACTAAAGTCACCCATAACGTTGTGCTACGTTGTGCCATTTACCCTACGGCTAATAACCCCAATAACCATCGACAGATACGCGACTTTTACGCATCTCGATCATTATTACTATTATTATTTTCTTCGACTATTTAGACTCGTGCAACTGAATAATGCTCTTCTATTAAGCTTTCACCGGAATTAAGTCTTAACCGAACAGTATGGAACAGATTGTATGGAAACGTTGTAAATGCGAAGGGGGAGAGACGAGATTTTTTTTTTTTTTTTTTTTTTTTTTGTTAACAAACATTCCTTTATTATCTCTGATTGTTTTATTATCGTTTTTCTTTAATTTTTTGTTCAATATTTCAATATTTCTCACTGTCTTTTTCTCCATTCTAATTAAAGTGCTGTCCCCGGCCCCTAAAAACCCTCTCCCCACCCCACCCCAATGACCCGCCATTGTGCGATGACAGAATAAACGTACGCGCACGTACGAGGAATGCGTTTATTTACCTGCAATGCAATTACGAAATTTCGTTGTCACGTAGAAAGTACTGAGAAACATAATTATCGTGAATATCGGCAAGTGTACAGAAATAATAGTAATGCCATGCGCTTCAAAAATACAATTACGATACATTATTTATTCACCGTGCAAATGTGCATGCAAAGTATTATTATAATAAATTAGACTTTGGTGAGAATTATCTACTGAAAGTTGTCATTTTCATAATTAAATAAAGACTAATGAGAAGCATATAAATAATTGTAAATTAAATGGCTTTCGTAAATTAGCGCTTAAGGTTTTCTATAAATAAGCAATTTGTAATTACGCAGCTAAACCCCAATGTTTACTTAATTTCAAATTAATTCCAATACCTGAATTTCATATTAAATCATTAAGTAATCGTCATTGAAAATATAAAACGTCAAATAATCTTTGAACCATATTGGCTGCTCTTCAATAGATTAGTAATAACAATAATAATAATAACAATAACAATAATAATATAATAATAATAAACAATTTACCTTGCTAAGCGCAAAGTATTTGAAATAAAGGTTAGCAGTGTTCGCGTACACGTGTTATACTTTCTGGAAAATGGACATTGAGCTGATTAACTTATTGAACCGACGTTCGATATTGAATATTAAATTAGAAGCTTTTAAAATAAAAATGAGAAACGAAAACGAGCTCGTCGTTTAACTGTTTATAATATTTGCTGTATAATCATAGGTATAACGATATAATTCGAATAAGTAATTATGTTATTAGTTAAATGTACTGTACGTAGCCGAGGATACGTGTTAGTTAGTATAGTACTACGTAATAAAAACTGTGAAACTACGTTCTCTCGTAGTTCCAAACTAAAATGAATAAATATTAAGGAATAAATAAATCAATGATAATAAAAAAAGGAATGGAGCGGTATTTAATACGTGACGGTTATTGCCAGTACTACCCTTACTAAAGCAATTTCTCTCTCCCTTCTAAAAAGAAAAAGGAACAATAAGACATTGGTGTATGTATGCAAGTAAGAGAAGTACGTGAGAGAATTATAATGTTAAAACTGTATGGACGATGGAAGATGTTATGTTATGTATGTATAAGAAGTAACGTGAGAATGGTTAAACCCATAACCGACGTTCGAGAATACCACGTGTCACTTTGGTCGTTATCGCGAGGTAAGTAGTTGAAGGCAGAAGGAAGAGTCCTTATCGGCCGGCCGACTCGCGAAGCTTTCTTAGCGAAGAAAACGGAAGGGGAGATGAGACGTTAGCCAGCGCCGAGCCAATAAACGCCACGTAGCTCAACAAATTAATTATCTCGTGGGTCTCGGTCGTGGATCCCGGTCGTGGATCCCGCTCGTGGATCCCCGCTCGTGGATCCCCGTCGTCGATCTCGGTTGTTGTGCTTAACGCGACGGCCAACTGAAGGCGTCGTATCCGATATCGGCGAGGTCACGTGGCCAACTCGAACGCCCGCGAAAACAAACGATCAGGACGGGACAGAAGAGATTTTCTCCAAGGATCGTCCTCGCGGGGCCGAATATCCAGAGCCGAATCTAATTCACGGCCCGTCCCGGTCTCTCTCTCTCTCTCTCTCTCTCTCTCTCTCTCTCTCTCTCTCTCTCTCTCTCTCTCTCTATCGTCCCCCAACCGCTCTCACACTCGCTCGTTCGCTAAAGAAGGTACAGCCTTCCCCCGCCGTTATTCGATTCGTCTCTACTACTTTTTCATTCGCGATTCTATTTTTGTTGTTTTTTTTTTTTTTTTGTATTAGGCTACCGTTGCCGCGCAGCACCGAAGGCAGAAACTGCGGCAGCAGCGCCTTCTCCAGGCGATGGTGCATCAGCAGCGCCGTCGGGCTGCCGTTACTCTGTTGCTGTTGCTGGTGATGGTGGTGGTGCTGCTGCTGTTGCTGCTGATGCTGGGCGGCTAATCTCAGATGGACCCCGTGATTAACGAGCTGGGCCTGCTCGGGCGCTTTCGCCCCTATCTTCAAGGACATACCGGCAGCGGCTGCGCTCGTGTAGGGGTAGGCCTCGGCGAAGTTGTAGGACGTCGCCGGGTAGGTGGCGGCTGCCGCGGCCGCGTTCTGGTACTCATAGAACTGGGAGGCTGCGGCTACGGCCGCGGCGTGGCTCAGCTGGGTAGCGGGCAAGGGCACGAGGCCTCCGGGCGCCGCTGCCGCGAGGTAGGGTGACTGGTACACGTAGCCGGGCGGCACCCTGAAATGCATTTCCATAATTAGTCGGCTGCCTCGATCGCTCATAAGCCATAGATTGTTTTGCTTGTTTTATTTGTGTCGTTTTATATCATTGGTATGGTGGGTATGCTGGTGGGTATGGTGGTGGGTATGGTTATTCGTATGGTTGTTTGGATTCGTATGGTTAGAGGACCGTGTCGGCGGTGTCGATGTGTATCAGTGTTTCAATGCTGGGCTAGAGCTTAGTCTTTTCTCTAACTACTCTTTGAATCGTTTGCTCGATTCCTCGATGTATTATTATGTTCGTTACATTCCATTCGGAGCTTCGCTCTTACGCGTAAGAACGAAGCTCCGAATGAAATGTCTTTTGTGCATTGTTATGAGAAAAATGTACGCCCTCATCCCAATAGACTGAATATTCCATACCGAATGGCAAGTGTATTTTGCAAATCCATAAACAATAACGCAATCATTATGCTTTTCCCCTCTCAATAATGACATTATTACCGCCGATGTTGTTATTGTTGTTGTTATTGTTGTAGTTGTTGTTGGTATTTAAAAAAATGAAGTGCGGGGGTACATTTTTCTGCGCCACATTGCAAAATGTAACAACTACGTATTGTACAAATTAAAGTTGCTTGTGTTTATCAGTGAAAGCAAAGTCACAGTAACGAAAAAGGCTTAATATCTAGATCAAACAATTCAAAGAATATGATAATTTTAGTGATAGAGCGTTGCAAAGAGCGTCAATCATAGCCCGATTTCTTTTTCTCGTCATTCCCTTCTACAATATATTTATCTCTTTTTTATTCGCTTGGTAATGGAAGGTTGGGAATAAAACTAATTCTTTGACACAACGTTAGGCTCTAATTTAACGTTTTAAAGATAAAAATTACTATTTTCTTTTATCTGTTACGTAATAAATGGAGTCTGTTAAAGAAATTCGTGAATCAGTATATTTGTTTATAATATGATTTCATAATCTAATGTATTCTAATTCCATCTTTATAATAATATTTATAATATTATCATTCGAGTGTTATTTAAAATGTTGTTGCTATTATAAATAGATTTTATTTGGACTAAAAGATATGCAAAGGAAAATGTTACTCTTTCAAAATAACAAATAGTTAATATTTAATTGCTTTATTCTATTGGTGTTATTTAATAAGTCATGATAAATACTTTCAACGTTCTTACAATGATTTCCTTACTCTCGGTATAATTACTAGAATTCAATATTTTATTCATAAATTCTCGTAGACCGTAAATTTAAGTGCAAGCGCTTTAATTTAACCAATAAAAATGATTATTTAGACTAAGGTATATTACATAATTGCATTTGTACTGCGGTCAGAGTATTCAGGAGAATCAGGTTACACTAAATTCGATCATTTTAAAGATAAATCAACGGATTGCCGTATTGTTTAATACTATATGGACAGAGTGGAAATTTCACTTGCTTATATCGGTAAAAGCATTATTTTTACACGTTAAATAAATAAGGAAATATCGAATAAATGTAGCGTTAGAGACGTTACTGTGCTTTTAAAATGATTGTATTATAAGAACTCGTCGAGAGCTTTAGACTTCAAGCTTGTCCAAGTAACATATTCCGGTGACATTATTTTCAGTTGGAGTTTCTAAAGATAGACAATATAGTGTAGGGTGGCCGGGGGGTGGGGGGGGTGGGGGCTGGATGGGGAGGACGGGATACAAAATGCGAGTGACTGTGCGAAAGCGCAATGAGACAAGATAAGCTTCACATCTCGAAATCGGGCTTCGTGATTCGACGCTCTAAAATATATTAAAATTAACAGAAATGAAAATAAATAAATAAAAAAATAAAAAAAAAACAAAAAAAAAACAAAATAAAAAATTAATAGTAATGGTAATAGTAATAGTAATAGTAATAGTAATGGTAATGGTAATAATAGTAATAATAATAATAATAATAATAATAATGAAAAACATATTACAACAAGAAAGTAATATTAGAAAGAAAAGAAAAAAAAAAAAAAAGAAAAACACTGTGATAGGCGAATACAAAAACAATCAAAGTCCGAAGTCGCTAAATAAAAAAAAAAAAAAAAAAAAAAAAAGGAAAAAAAAAACCAAGAAACAGCAAACCAACGACAAACGTGTAGTAGGTACTGCATGAAAAATACTTGTCGGCACACGGCACACGGCACACGATTATCTAACACCAACGTTAGTACCTTAGTCGCGATAGTAACTTTCAGGCAGGACGGACAATCTTTATTGTATTTTTTTGTGCTTTCATTGTTTTGAGCTGTTCGGTAAGGCCGTACCCGTTACGCTAACCCCGTATTCGGCTTTCTTCTTTCTTTCTTTTTCATTCTTTATTTATTTTTCATTATTTTTACGAAAATGGAGATCTTATCGAGCGGCTCAGGCTCCCGTCGCCACCAGGAAGTCACAAACGTCTGGCCGGCCAATACAAAGCCTGGCGCGACAAAATTAACATCCTCCTTTATTATTAATGCCCGTAATATTTTTATAATTATTACATCGCTAATGATTATTGGCAAGTGAAGCTATTGGCAATTTATTCCAATGCTTCGATTAATCGATGTATCTGCGTATTTCGATACTCTAACGCAATTAGACGATGATCAAGACAATTTCTAGGTATTAATACCTATGCAATTGTACATGTAATATATATATATATATATATAATTACAATAGGTACAGGAGCACTTAGTAATTTGAGTTCGGAAAAATCGGTGAACGAGAAACGGTGTTCTTCTCTCCGTTGTTTCACAAAAATATACGCATTACAACAAAAAACAAAAAAATTATCCATCAAAATAATCGCATGCACTCTATGATGATAAGACATTTTCTTTTTTTTTTTATAATCTGCTCAAATTCATTTTAGCCTCCACAGCCTGAGTCTTTAAAAAAAAAAAAAACAACAAAAAAATGCATATTTTATTAAAGAAAATATTTTACTTTCTTAAAATCTTGAATTAAGAAGCGTTAAGCGTATGCACGTAAGTGCGTGTGTAGTGTGTTAACGAGCCGGTAGAGAAACATTATTTTCAAATTGTAATCCCGGAAGAGAAAGAGGATGATATTTTTGTTTTTTTTTTCTAAGATGAAATAATTTTCAGATCAATAACAACCTATTTCTTACTGGGTTTCGTCAAAATAATTTGCTTTTGATCTCAAAACGGTTTCGTAACTAATACACACACACACACACACACTCTCTCTCTCTCTCTATTTTTATCGAGGACCGAATGATACAAATTGATCAAAGGAATTCGTGACGCAATGTTAAATGTACACGTATTTTCTCTTGAATATGATCGCGAGCTTCGCGACAATAAAGCGATACATTTTAGAAGTAAAAATGCAACGTATCCGACGCCGCCATTGTTTTTATATCAATTTTAAGCATTATTTGTACGTAAATTTCGATCGGACACAACAACTATCGGACAGTTTAACTAAAGCTAAAATTAAAATCACAGGACGTTAGCGAGCTCGTTTGTATAATATATGTGAATCGTCTTTATTTTTATTAATAACAATACAAAATGTCTATCAAAGAGAGGACTTTTTGGAGGAATTGGACCGATTCTGTAGGTAATGATAAGCTTCCATAATAGAAAGGAGAATGAAATGTAGGTATTATTAATTCAATATCTCCTATGATCCATAGTCCCGTTTTATTGGTCCATTTGCTTATTTCTATTCGACGACTGGGCTACGTATAACATTCGCTACAAATATCTTTGTACGTAGATAGTCCCGTATTTCTATGAAAATGAATAAAAACCATAGACGCATTTAGGATTGTCTGTGTCTCTGCGTTAGTCAATTCCGTTTCATTCATACATATGTGTGTGTGTGTGTATGTGTGTGTTTTTATGTAATATACATATATATATATATATACTTTCATGTATATTCAGAACGTGGAGATTGTTTTTTTTTTGTTTTGTTTTTTATTTTACTTAGCGTTCCTCAGCCGAAATGAATTAAAGTCAAAAGGTTTGAGCGAATTTACCGACTCAGGCCATCCTCATCGTTATTTATAAAACTTCGAATGCAGATGATTCAGGGCGCATTGAGATTGAAATTATTATACGTTGCTATTTATTATTTTGTAGGGGAAAGCAGATGTTTCGAATAGTTTATCGAGCTGAGTTCGAAAGAGCCGCGGTCGGGACAATAAATTATCAAAAACGATCGAGATCATAATTTAAATTGCGTTTCCATAACGTCAGAACGGTGAAATGTCTTCTCTGCCTCTCTCTCCCCCCCCCCATCCTCTCTTTATTGAAAATACGCGTCAGCGCCAATCGACGATAAAATTCTCAACGTAACTGTCGCGACATTCCTCGGGGCCGCTTCGCTAAGGACGCGCTCCTCCAGTCAGGAAGGCATACGCGCGCGAATCGACGACCTGATTCTCGCCGAGCGCGAACCAAGACCGATCGACTGGATCGCCGTGACGACACCCCCGTGCGCACAATCGCTCGAGCATAAAAAAAATCGATCCCCGCGTTACTGTGTATCCGTCCGTCTGCCGAAGCTCGGTACTTCTCCTACAGCAATTACATACATAACGAGCACGTACACAGGCTCGCCGGTCACGTAGGCCTTCGCCCGTGTCCACCATCCTCCGAATCGATACGCGTGTACCGGGCCGCTGCCGCCACCACCGCCACCACCGCCACTGCCACTTTTTTTGTTTTTGTTTTGCGTCTCTATCTTCAAGGAGCTTCGCGTGGATCATCGCGTGGATCGTCATTTTTGCCGACACAACGGGCTGCAACTCTTTGTTGTTTTCGATAGTGGACGACCGATGCCACGGGCCACCGCCACCCTGTACGATCAATAGGTTCCCGCGGGGAACCGAAACCGTTGTAAGGAGTGAGAGGATTCACTGAAATCGTCTGTGAAGTTTCCGTCCAATTCCTCAGCCGATCCTCGCGGCGCTGCACCATTGTCGAACGCAGATCTGATGCGACACGTCCGAAAGGCCATTTTGTCGCCAGACTCGATCCGAACAACCTGTATTCCCTTTACTTTTATTTCGTAACCGAGAAGGAAATCAATTTACGCGACAACCCCTAGTGCCGATACTTCTCCGACACCCGAATCCAGCAGAATGCTTTTCATTATCATCTCTATTTACTTAGTTTAGTGATTTATTTGTTTGTTTGTTTGTTTGTTCTTTTTTTTTGTTTCCTTCAACCGAACCTCATTAGCTTAAGAGGAGGCAACGCTTGTAGGAGTCGCTAACTGCGAAAGTACCTCCGACTCGAATGTAGAACGCGTTTTCGTTGAAAGCGCACGTCAAAGTCCCTGCGCCGCTCGGTGATAAAAATAATAAAGATTAGCGGTAAGCGATGTATGATTTATAGATTTATTCCGTTAGCCGAGCGGCAATAATGTACGATACATTTATATAAATATCTGTATTAATAACCGTGACAGCTGGCATTGGCGAGGCTATCGCGGGCAGACAATATCTTACCCGCCCCCCGCCCCCCCACGTCTTTCTTAAATAACGCTAAACTTTTACGTTTATTATTATTGCCTTCATTCCCACGTTATAATAAAATCGCGTACATTATTAGTCTGTTGTTCTGGGAAGCGAAAGAAAAAAAGAAAAGAAGAATAATAAAACAAGATCCCCTAACGCTAACAAACGGTTTTGTTAGAAGCGCCGGTCAAGGCCTCAGGTTTTTTTTCTAACGAACGTCGTGTCGGTGGTGTAGGTGGTGTAGGTGGTGTCGGTGGCGATGGTGGTGGCGGTGCTGGGAGTTTGAAAATCCCGGTTATAATTGACGCGAAATCGAAAAGGGATCGTAAATCACGTCCGTCCGAACAACATTTCGGCTCAATTATTATTTATTTATTTTTTTTTTTTTTTTTGACCGCCGGGTAATTACCGAGGCGTTAATCGCACCTGGCCAGGTCGCGAAAGAGCCAGCGCCGACGGGCTCGCTTTTATCCCCGACATCACGAGCCCCGAGCGGTCGGGCGCCACCCCCGGGGGCCCTCCCACACGATCGAATATATCTTTCCGAGGCATCTCCGAGCTCGTCCACTACATTATGGATGACTCGCGTGTCTCCATTCGATGGCAAAGGCCATTTCGATCGACCGGACACGAAAGACTTTTTAGTACTTTGTTCCCGTTTTCCGTGCGGTTTTTCTCGGTAACGATATCGACTCGGCTCCTCTTCGATTGCTTCCTAACAAAACCTGCTACACCCACTCCCTCACCCTCTCCCTCACCCACTCCCAATCCCACTCCTACCTCCCCACCCCCCCTCTCTCTCACATCTGCGTTTTAGATAAGAAAGGGATGCAAGCAAGGGTGGCCGGAAAGCTCGAGTCGGCTCTTGAAATCGTCGATCCTCGCGAGGCTCGATAATGCCTCTCGATCATTCTTGAAAGGAAATCAAACGGACTCGGTGCGGATTTTTCTATTCCGGCATTTATGAATCAGCGGCGGGCGGCTATCGAGGCTAGTGGCGTCGGCCGAATCGCGAAACAATGTCGATGAGATAAGGAAACGCGCTGGAAGTAGAGTAAGAGCGACGGCTGACGATATTCAACTAGGATTATGCCACGAGGAACGAATACGCTCAAAGTAATCGTTTCGAGCCAATGAAGCGGCGCCCGACCAGCCTGCCTCCTTCTCAAATTGGAAGAATTATATATATATATATATATATATATTATGGGAGGTCTCCATCTGCCTCCCTTTGTCCGAGGGAAAGTTCAATAGAGCGGCCGAATAGTAATAATGAAATGTTTCATACAATACGGGAATACAGTGGGAACGGAGTGGGGAAGAGACAGAGAGAGAGAGAGAGAGAGAGAGAGAGAGCCCAAGGCCGAAACCATGACACATCCCCGCGGACAATTGAATTTTCGAATGACTCGATTTTTCACCCCCGGCGTGAACTTAAGCCGCAGTCGTGAAAGTGTCGGGAGAGTCCTGTCGGCATACGCCCCTCGATTTCCGGGGCAAAGAAGGCCGATCGCCATCTCTCCTATGCCCCACTAACCACGTTCCAGAAATCCGCAATTCGTAGCCCCGATACGTAACCCTTATCCGCTCGTAAAGTTCGGCAGTTGGCTCGGTTCCATTAATTTTCGGAATAATTTCCCCGAGTCCCGGGGGCTGGCATCCGATACGCGTACGCACACACGCCCGCGCACGCGTACACGTACTGGAGACTGGAGCTGCGTCGCGCGGCTAGTAATTGCGGAATGGTCGGGAGGAGGCATTGGATCGATGCCTCTCGTACTTTGGCGTTATTTGTCTTTTTTTCTCTCGATTAGCCGAGGCTATAATCGGATCGACATTACGATCATTAGAATCGATCGAGCCTGCAGCCCGATTACCATTACCGTCGAGAGCATTCTGGTCCATTGGCTATGTGTACGAGCTACGCTAAGCCTCCCTTTGAAAATTCCGTACCGTAAGCACCGTGAGAAGTTCATTTTTATTCCTTAGCCTGTGAATATTAGCGGCGCATAAATATATCGACGCCAGCGTGTGCAATGACAATCTAACTCGGCAGCGCGTAAGGGAGAGGGAGAGAGAGTGAGTGAGTGAGTGAGCGAGTGACTCGATACTTATATTGGCAAAGTAATTGAATGACGGCAGGCGCAAGGCTATCACGCGACAAATACATTTATAATTTTTCACTCTCGCGAGGCTAATTACGGAATTACGGGCCGCTCTCTTCCAACCCGGTTCCTTAATTACATCGCTCGGAATGCGCTTTTAGAGACGTCGATTCCTTTGGCCGCGGGCCACGACCCCGTACCGAGTGTCCGTCCATCCTATCCCTCGTAGCCCCCTCCCCCCAGTCCCGAGCATCGGAAGAACCCCCGGCACGGGTGGCTGACTTGACTCGTCGGTCGCGTGCGCGCACCTGCGGCTACATTATTACGCGATTAGTGTCCGTTCGTATGTAATTTGCCCCGAGACGGACGTGTATGTTCCTACCGAGTCCGTCAGAGGGGTCGAGGTTGTCCGAGGCCCTCATTTTTATCGGGCCACCCTCGCCTCGAACCACCGAACCACCACCCCCCAATAACGTACGGCCGCGCTGCGCTGTCCTTGCCTCCATCTCTCTCTCTCTCTCTCTCTCTCTCTCTCTCTCTCTCTCTCTCTCTCTCGCTCCCCAACGCACAGCTCGTACCTATTAATCGTCGTTCTGAGAGGGACGAAACTCGATACGCGTTATCATTGCGCGTTTAGAGTAGTAATTAACAAAAGTATATTGAGCTTTTGAGCGATATTCCGGTAATATTGACAGGTATCGGTTAGTGGCGAGTCGAGCGAGAGACGAATCGCTGATCCTTTAGCTGAATTCCATGCGACGAACAACAGAAGTAAAAAAGCATTCGCGCTCACTTGGCCGACGAATGATTTTCTTTATATTGGAAGAGCGATATCGCGCTCACGAAAGGTCTGTACTATTTTTAAGTGGCGGGTCGAGCCTCAACCCCCCCCCCCTCCCCTCCCCAATAACCGCCCAAGCCCCGTGGTTCCCAGCTCGATTGGCGAAAACGATTGTGTAATGAAAATCGAATGGCTTATCTCGCTCGGTTAACATTGTTCTTTCCTCTTACCGATTGATTTATACCCCGCGAGGCAAATATTTACATTGAAATAATTGAGCAACTGCCTTTAAATGTTATTTTCACTTTAGGCATTATTTTCATGCGGCTCGCTTGGACCGCAGGGACTCGCGGCGGCATGAATTATTCGTCCTGAATAAGGGGCCTGCGGGGCAACAGGGACCCGATGATGCCGATCGCTGTAACGCCCGCCAAACGCGTATCGAGTAAGCAAAATCACGAATGAGGATTTAAAGCGTTAAAGCGATCGTAACGAATACGATCGAATCAAAAGGTCATTCGTGACCTGTAGAGCTAGATCGCGAGCTGGATCACGAGCTGTGGATCACGAGCTATGGATCCGGTGCAATAGCTACAGGCTGAACGGCCGCCAGTTGGCAGGATTTCTCGGGGGATCGCGGAAAAATCAGCGGCTGCGCGCGCCATCGGACCGTAAAAGCGGAAGGAACGTGCGCCGGCGCGCGAGGATAATCCAATGGGATGATCCGCCAATCCCGGCAGACCGGGGCTTTCCTCCGCCCTCCGATCGACCCTCCCGAGGCGGCCGCTCACACCCCCCGCGTGGTTGCTTCCCACTTCCGATGCTCCTGCGCAGATCGTCCCATTCGCGCGGAAATTACACCGATTTTTTCCGCTTACGCTCCCCGCGAAAGGATCTCTCCTCCCTAGATCGCGAGCGATCCCGTACATCGACGAGGGGCAATTATCCGATTAAGAGAGACGCGGTGCCTGCCAGGAGTCCTACTTCCCCTTCCTCTTTGCCTGTAAATTATACGACGATCGTTACAAGCGAGCGAGGATTTATTTATTATACTCGAAGCGGAATCCTATTCTACCGGGCGTCGTAATTCCATTACGGGAACCCGAGACTCGACATTAGATTATTATAGCTTCATTACAGGGCAAATAACGACATTCTCATAATTCACAATTAATAACGGCAGCGAATTACAATTGGAGCCGAAGTCTTGGATTAGTGGAAATCCGGGACGGAATAATTAACTCGGCCGATTAAAATAACGTTCATCGACTTGCGAGGATCAATTTACATTGAATTGATGAAACGGGAGGGATTTGGGGGAACAGTCCGCAGCTTACGATCGAGCGGTTATTGGGGTTATTGGGGTTATTCGCTAACCAAAGTCACCGCCACCAAGACACCCGTCCATCGTACAAATCAGGAAGAATAGTCCTCCACCCCCTACCCCCCGTTCGATAGCCCTTCGATAGCCTTCGCCCTTTAACCCGTACGCGTGTTCGCAGGTAAAAAAAGGCAAAGGAAGAAAGAATAAAGAAAAAGATATAAGAAAAAGAAGCAAAAAAAAACAAGCCCGTGGAAAGTGTACGTAAACGGGTAGAGCGGAGTATTGCACGTGCCCGTCGTGTCCCATTTTTTTACGATCACTTGTGTTTACTGATAAATGGCAAATTTCATAAATACTATTACGAGACAAAGAAGGACTGGCAACAATCTAACGTATTCGTTAAATATTATTAAATTTACACATTTGTCTGACTTGCGCCTAATGGCGTTTATCTAATATTTAAGGATATTGTCTATATTAATGTATTAATGTATTATCAATTTAATTCGTTATAATTTCGTAATTCTACGCTTTTTATCTGGAAGTTGTGTAAATACATGTATACGCGCGCGCGCGCGTATATATATATATATATATACTTATACGTATGCGTACGTACATTTATTATAGGCACATTCCTTGTGAATTCGTGAAAAAGAAAAATATGAATAATCTGCTTTTAATCAACTATTGGTTATAATAAACTTTTTAAAAGAACTATAAAAGTCAAGAGTTGTAAAATACTTTACGATTAAAGTTACGAGGGTACGAAGAAAACAAGTCTTTTCTTTCTTCTTTTTTTTTTTTTTTTTTTTTTTTTAATTATTTATTAAAATAGATAGCAATGTTATAGCAATGGGACACGAGCGGCGTGTTTTATTATTTTTTGTATCGCGTATTTCAATAGAATTTTTTAATACATTTTCCGAATCCGCTATAAATACGCGGAGCAAATATTTGATGGATTATTATTATTATTAGTATTATATCCAAGTCAATGTTATTTATTAAAAATTATCGCGTTTCGTTTCAATTCAATTAGATGGGAAACGCGTATAATGTATGCTTTTTCTCCACATTCAACTGAATCCAATGAATTTCTTTGTTCCTTGAGGAGTGAACATTTTTTAGAACATTTTATTGTTGTTTGTTGTTTTTTTCTTCTTCTTCTTCTTCTTCTTCTTCTTCTTCTTCTGCTTCTAAGCAATAGACACTTTTGTTTAACCGGATTCGCGATAAATATCAACCGACGACTTAAAATAACAATCTCAAAGAGTCTTATTTTAAATTTCAGAACCTAAATACCGCCAAGATATCTCGTGGGCAGCAATCCACTTCCGCAAAACTAATTATACCCAACAAAATAGTAAATCAATAGCTAACTAATTAAACGCTTCTGTAATAAATAAGTATTCGTCGGTCGAATGTCGATCGAGATTCGCTTGAAATCATGACTAAATATATATATATATATATATATGTACTTCGCTTTCGGCTGATTTCTTCGGCTTTCTTTACTGGTTTTAGTGGACGAGGGCTATAGCGAGGGCGGGAGAGCATTTATTAATTCATTATTTCCGAGCCCTATACATTACCATCGACGTATTTGTACGCTCGGATTGTACGATCTGCGTCCATGAAACGATTAATTTTTTTTTATTTTTTTTTTTTAATTAAAACCTAACAGAAGCGCCCTATGCTGCCACGGAGCCAAGGTATGAGCTTACGAACAACGGCGGATTCCTTTTAAATTGATCTATAATAAATAGAGTGGCTTCGGAATAATTTCAAATGATGAATATTACGCATTGGAGGCGGAGCGGGGAAAAAAAAAAGTTTTCGAGTAAAAGTGAAGTTTTGTAAAAGATCCGCTTGGGAATATTGGGAGCGGAGTGGTTTTTAAGAATTATTAATAGCTAAGCAGTCACTTAAGCTGCGAGCTGCTTGTCATTTATGTAGATGTAAGGGACCGAGAGCGAAGAGGAAGATAATAATGCGCGCTAGGAAAATAAGAAGAAAAGAGACGGCGGAAGTAACGTAGAGGCGAGACGAGGGCAAAACGAATCTGAGGAAAGTGCGCTGGATATTGGCTCGGTGGCTATTCGGGTTATTGGGATTATTGGGCGAAGGGGTCTGGGGGGGAGGGGGGACGAGGGTCAGAAGAAGAAGCGAGTAGACATGCCGATAAGAAAGAGATTTATCTTATTTATCGTAACGGCGCTCGGTCTCGCCTCGATACTTTCCGAGTGTCAAAGCATCAGCATGAGATTACGAGTGCGGCGGCGGGGGACGGCGGTGGCGCCCGCGGTGCCGACATCGCCAGTCACGCGCGAAGACGAGCGGCGTCGCGGCACATCGGCAACCAAGTCCGCCAAAGCTTTCGTAACGGATCCCTCACGAGACGCGGGGGAGGTGTGCCGCGGCTCAACTTTGCACCGCCGTGCAATGAACAAGTTAACGCCACCATCCGGGCCCGACATCCGGCCAAAAGTCACCAATTAAATGCGGCGTTGCGATCTTTCCGCCGCCACCCCCCACCCCCCATAACGAAGACGAAGACCAAGAGCAAGAGCAAGACCAAGAGCAGACCGACAAGACTTTCCATCCAAGACAATTAGCGGAGTATCGGGCGGCCTCGCATCGTTAACGCGCCATTGGAACAACAATGCGCATAGAGGCCACGAGTTCGGTTGCGGAGCCGGGGGATGTGGTAATGGTGGTGGCGGGGCGGGGGGAGGGGTGGCAGCGGAGGGCTCGAGGAGTCGAGGGGGGGTGGCGCGGGCTTGACGCGACAGGGACAGGTGGAGACTAAATAAAGCCGCTGCGGATCTGGACCGTAGCCAGGGAAAGAGAAGCGGCTTGTGCTTGTGCCCGCGACTCCAAGATGGCGATTTTTTCGGGAGGGGCGGATGCGTCGTGCGATCCGGGGGACGCGCTCGAGACGCCCCGGTGTTGAGTTACACTCCCCGAGGAGAGGCGCGTCGTCCCTCACGGGCGCGCGCGTACGCAATGAGAGGAAGACCGAGATATACACGTATAAGGGGGAAGAGAGATGGGGCAGAAGAGATAGGGAGATAGATAGATAGATAGATAGAGAGAGAGAGAGAGAGAGAGAGAGAGAGAGAGAGAGAGAGCGCGCGCGCGCGCGGTTTAAGCGTGCGTGCGTGTGCCCGTGTCTCCGCGAGGACGGCCCGACCAAAAAAGACCCTAATGACCGGCCACCGACGTCGGCTTATTAATAATTCGCGCTCCCTGGAGGGCCGCGGATGCGCGGCCTCGTCCGTCCGGAACGGGTGAAGGGACCCGCTTTCCGGGCCTCTTTATCTCGGATTTTCACTGCACTTGCCGCGATGAACACGGTACGCGGGGTGGCGGTGGCGCTCGTGGTGGCGGTGTCGGTGTCGGTGGCGGTGGCGGTGGAGGTGGAGGTGGAGGGGAGTAGGGAAGGCGGACCGACGGTATTCACGCGCACCGCCGGTCCCTCCGGCCCCACCGGCCCCCACCGACCCCGGGGACGCGTCCGTGCGCATGCTCGCCCGCCACGCCGACGATTATTCTTAGACCGGCTTCGTAATCGCGGCTATCTTTCCGCCTCCGGGCTTTTTCCCTCCTCCGCCTCCCCCCGCCCCTCCACGACTTCTTATTCTTCTTCTGCTTCTTATTCTTCCGTCGCAATTGCGGCCCCGAGCGCTTTTACAAGGAGACGTGCTGCATACTGTCGGGGCAGCGTGGTGGAGCTGCGAGGGGGGGAGGGGGCGCCGATAGGCCAAATCGAGCCGAATCACTATCGGTTCCCACTGTCGTTTACGAGCGACTCCAATCAAGAGTGATCGCGAATCCGCGATGATTTTACTCGCGCTAGCGATAGCGCCGCTTCAAAGGCGCTGCTGCTCCCGCTCCCGCTCCTGCCCCCCCCAGCTGCCCCCGCCAGCACACTCTGCTCCTCGGTCTTTTTCCCAGGTTCCCCCGTGGCCAATCGGCTACGGTTGCCAGAGTTCACGCCTCCGGACCAAAATAAGCTATATCTATGCACGAGCACATTTAAATTTATTACGCTTTCGTGTTTGTTCTAGTTGAAATTTCACGTGCTTTCATCGTGAACGCGCAGAATCGACAAACAAAGCGATAAAAACTCCCTCTCGTCCGAAATATTATTTCATCGGACATTCGGGATTTCGGCTCCTTAATTAAATCCCAATTAAATAATTAAACCGTAAAAGCCAAGCTGGCCCCGCGACCCCTGCCTCGCTTTCATTAGGGACGCTAATATTGCTTTCCGTTGCCCCACTCCCCTACTGCGCGTGGTTCTCATCCATACCTCCTCCATTATGCGGAATACGACGACGATTCCGAGGATTACATCATTTTAGCTTTACGCGCGCCTTCCAATGCTTGTACTCGATCCGTGTTTTTATAAACAATAGGCCTGTAACGCTGGCTCATTATTTTTACATGACTAATGTGCCCTGCGATTTCCCGTTACGCGATTTATATTTACCCTTTATATTTTACATAAAGTGTCACTTTCAATGAAAAGGACTGCCTACGTGTATACGTATGGATATATATGTACGCGTCGTGCACCCCCGTGCACCCCCGTGCACCCCCGTGCACGCGCGCATGGGATAATTAATTTTTAATGTATAATCTTATAACCAAGAGTTGGACACGCGAATATCTCGCGCTCAAAAATATTTCGACGATTCAACGCCGCTCGCTTTCGTATTCCCTATAAAACGATGTCTGGCCAATATTTCGACTTTGAGCAACAATAAAACATAACTAACCTAAGGTTGAAAATTCTTCTTTCTGAATACTTAATTCCCTGCCATTCTCTCGTATATCTTAACCATTTTACATATACTTATTTCAATGTTAGACATACGTTGCGTGTATTTTTAGCCGAAACAGCTTCTTTTAGCAGAAACTATTTCTCGTATATTCCTGTGCATATAAAGAGAAATGCGTAATTCGTCAAAATAAAACATCTCGCTACCAACATTTCTTGCTTATCTTACCTATACAGTACACCGACAATAATAATAATTATTATTAATTGCCCAAAATCTGGGAACCAATAATAATAATAATAATAATAATAATAATAATATATAGCATTTACAAAAAAAAATTAATGAATAAATGAATGAAAATAAAGTAAGAACAAGAAAGAAAGAAAGAAAGAAATAATCCTAAAGAAAAAAGAAACGATAATTGCGGGGCATTCGATACCGTGGGCATGGCCTACGCAAACATCGACGTAATTAACTTTAAGGGCATTGCAAGGAATTCATGAATGAAATGAAAGGAAGAAAATAATAAGCACACTGAGGTTATAAGTTTATCCGCGGCAAGTATATGCGCCTCTATGCTCCTGAGGGTATATACTTATAAATTGATTGCCTTATCGATCTGCTATAACGTTTCTGCGCTTGCACTATTGTATATTAAAAGACTTTTAAGAAAGTAGAAAAAAAGTAAGAAAAAACAGAGTGATCACGATAATAATAAACAACAACAACAACGACAACAACAACAATAACAACAACAATAACAACAACATCAATAATAATAGTAATAAAAATATAAACAATAGTAATCATCGTCATCGTCATCGTCATCGTCATCGTGATACCAATAATAATAATAATAATAATAATAATAATAATAATAATAATAATAATAATAATAACAATAATAATAATAACATTGCGAAAAATGATGACGACGACAACGACGACAACGATAACAATAATAACAATAATAATAACAACAACAACAACAGCAATAGCAACAACAAAAAGTAGAGGAAAGTACATAGAAAATTACAACGCCAATAGCGAGACCAATACGTGTAGTGTAAGCCTTTAGCGCACGCACACACACACACACACACGCACGCACGCACGCACGCACAGGCGCGCGACAGCACCGGTTATTAATTATTAAAGGTTAGGCGTGTAATTCTACCGCGTCATGGGGACGGACGGTACACGTACTGTGTGCTTCCTGCGCGTTGGCGCGCGTGCGCGATAAGGAAGTGTAGTTATTGCCCTGCCGCAGAATGAATTTCTATATTTATTAAGGCTCGCGCGAGAAGCGATCGCAGATTTGTAGGTCACGATGCCGATACGCGTTCGATCGATCGATCGATCGCAAGCTCTCTTCGTCATTCCTCCTCCTCCTCCTCCTCCTCCTCCTCCTGACCACCCCTCCACCCACCTATCAACCTCTAGCATGGCGAGCGGGGATCCGAGGATTCCGAGCAGAAGGTATCATCCGTCCGCGGCTTTCGGTCAAACGGGACCTCCACCCATCGCCCCACCCACCCCCCGCCCCTCTATACCCGACTGCCAGTCCAATGAAAATTTGGTTTCGCATGGGCCTCGCGTACGTTAAGTCGGTCGGTCGGTCGGTCGGTCGGTCGATCGGTCGGTCGGTGGCTCGCGGACGGCCTATCGCTCGGTTTTACGAGACGACCGGTCTTATCGAGGGTTACGCGGCTCGCTCGCTCGCCGGTGCAAGGGACGCGCGAGTCCGGCACGTCAACGCATACGCGAGCCAACGCAAGTCAACGGTCGGTACGACTCTCGATTGATAAACTCCGGCGATAATAAAAGTCCGGGACTCCGCTCCCTTGCGCGTCGAAAGCTTCCTAGTCACCGCTCTCCTCCCTACAATGACGTTAGCGACATCTGCTGCGCACTCTCGCGCGCGCGCGCGCCCACCTGTGCGCCCTCGTAATTATTTATACAAAACAAAGGACGAAATCGCTGTTAATTTAAGACGTTCCGAGCGACGTTGTGAATTAAAGGAGGCTTATTTTAGTCCCGACTTTAAATAAAGCTCGCCGAGTCCGGGCTTCCAGTAGTGCAGAGAGAGAGGGAGAGAGAGAGAGAGAGAGAGAGAGAGTCCCGAAGGAGCGAAAACAAAAAATAAAAATAAAAATAGGCGCGCATAGTACACGAGACAGGAATAGAACGAGATGGACGGGCGGATACCGTCGGAAATCCAAAAGCTCCTCCTCGGCAAGGATCGATTATTAGCCAGAGCTCGGAAATCGATAAGGGGTACGCGTACTACGTACGTATGGCTACGAGGGAGGGGAGGGGACGAGTAGTCGAGGAGCCGGCCGAACGTCGACGGCAGAAGACCGCGAGCGGATGAAGAAGAAGAAGAGGAGGAGGAGGAGGAGGAAAAAAAAAGGACACGCCGGCGCACGTAAAGTGTGGAAGGAGGGGGGGGGCGGAGGCTCGCTGAAAAATTGATGCGCATGCCGAGGCCTCTACTTCGTCGTCCGCTGTTGCTGTTGCTGTTGCCGTCGCTGTCGCTGCGCCCGACTGCGCCTCGCTTCTAATTCGGCGCGGAAGAGGAGCCACCCGACAGGGGGAAAAATAAGTAAGGCGGAGAAGGGGCAACGGGGACGGAGGAGAGCCGAGACTGATTAACGAGATCCGGGCAGAAATCGCCAGCTGCCGAGGAACGGATTCCCCGAGGTCCGGGGCCGCCGTCGACCCAAGCCGATCCTCGTCGTCTGGAGCAGCAGGTGAGGGGCGGGGCGGGCGGGGGGAGGGGCTCTGTCAGCGGTGCTCTATTCCGGAATGAAGGATAAAACGAGAAAATGGGTCCACCGTTGCTCCCCGAGCATTTTCAAATACGATAAGACAAGCGAATAATAATAAAAAAAAAAAAAAAAAAAAAAAAAAAAACATTTCAATTCACACAATCATCAACGTAATCGCAACTATAACAATGCCCAATCGTCGGTACTTTATGCCTTTATATCCATTCGAAAAATGTATGCCGGCGCAGATACGCGCCCGAGCACCGGCTACGTAACTAAATAAATAAATATCCGAGCGCGCATTGACGGATAAATGAACGAACGAATGAACGAACGAACGAACGAACGAACGAACGAACGAATAAATAAATTAATAAATAAATAAATAAACGAGGTAGCGAGCGAGCGGACCAAGAAAACGAAGCAAACGTCTTAAGATAATAGAAATAGTGATAGTAATGGTAATAATGGCATATGAATGCACAAGTAAAGGAAACGAGAGAGAGAGAGAGAGAGAGAGATAAGTAATGTTAACAAACAAACAACCCCTCGAAGCGAATCCGACAAAATCCGACAAAAGTATAGGCGCGACAGGAATTAATAATACAGCGGGAGCGTCGTCGAAGAGGCGAAAAAATGAGCCTGGCGACGATGCGTAAGCAGGTGCGGAAAGAGTTAAAATGAAAGTCTCGTGAATTATAACGAATACGATAGTACTCGTTGGTGAAGGGAGCCGAGGTAAGAGAGCCGACGAGCTTCGCGCCGAAAAACGGGACTGATTACAACGACGTAGACGACGACGACGACGACGACGACGACGACGACGACGACGACGACGACGACAGGGAGAGCGACGAACGAAGGCTAAGTACACGAGATGTGGATGGAGTGCGGTGGTTAGAACGTTAACGCCGGCCGCGATTGTAGAGTTATACCTCTCTCTGGCGATTGGGTATCGATAGCGAGTGGGTCAAGTACGTTTATTCCGGCTCGTTAGCATTACACTCGTGCGGAGTGGAGCCCCGGGTAAGCTTTCGCGGAGGAAAGAAAAGAAGAAGGGAGGAAATAAAGTATAAAAAGAAGAAAGGGGGAGGGGCGATCGGGGCGAGAGAGCGCATTGCCCGTCAACGTCGCTTTCGTTTATTCGTATAGATTATTGATTACATGATTATTTGATTATTTGATTATTAATCGTTAATTGTTACTGCCGTTAATCAGTTACTTATGTTAAGTAATTAATTGTCATTCTCGTATTATGCTGATTAAGATTTTAGAAAGATAAGAGAGTAAAGGTGTGTGTCATGTACAACGAACAAAAACGTAAGAAACAAATTTTGGAGGGGAAAAATAAAAGGATGAAAAAAAAATAGAAGTAAATAGAAGACCAAGAAAAGGAAAACGTGAAAAAAAGTTATTTGTAGAAATACAGCAACAAAAAAATAAATAAATAAAAAAAATAAAGATTATAGAAAGAGTAACAAACAAATTCAAAGTCTCTCAACTCAATCTCAATCACGTCAAAAGTAATATAAGTAGTAAGTAGTCTTAATATTATAATATCAATCACCAACCACTTCATTTCAAGTAGTAAAGTAAACAATGAAAAAGTAAATTACAAAAAAAAAAAAAGAAGAAAAGTATTATACACAACCAAAAAAAAAAAAAGAAAAATCACGATCCTCACAACTAATAAGAAATTGCAATATGTATATATATATAAGGCATTATAAATACGGAAAGAATAAAAATATTCGTACGTAGGTACTTCTTGGCTTCGTATTACGTGTGTGCGTGTGCCGCGAGATTTTCCTCTCCCTCTCCCTCTCCCTCTCTCTCGCTCTCTCTCTCTTTCTCGCTCTCTCTTTCTCTTTCTCTCTAGCTACCTCTCTCTCTCTCTTTCTTTCTCTCTCTCTTTCTCTCTTTCCCTTAGATTCATTTTATTGCTCACAAGATCATTACTGTCTTTCCTTTTTTTTCTGTTTCTTTTCTTTTTTTTTTCGTTTTTTTGTTTGTCATTGCAAAGAAATCATCGGTGAGCTTTTTCAGGTAACGCAACTCCCGAGGCAAAAGCTGCGCGCCAGGATGCTGAAACGTCATACATTATTCACAATTATGAAAATTTGTACATGAAAATACATGGTTTTATTTGTTAGAAAATTGTGAATTCTTTTCTTTACTTTTTTTCTTATTCTTATTTTATCGCGTAATTCTATCGTATAACACACACACACACTCTCTCTCTCTCTCTCTCTCTCTCTCTCTCTCTCTATTTGTTATAATAAAATGCACGATGGACTATTGAAATTTCAGAAACTCGAGTCCGCGTTGAATTTAACAAGATTTCCCGTTACAGAATCCATTCGTCCGCGTTTAAACGCAACCGAATGCGTTTATCGAGAGAGCGAAAATTATTATAGTACGTTACGTATGCTTAGTAAAAGCATACGTATTAAGAAATTCTCAACATTCATAAAAGGCCGAGGACAGCGATCTATTTAACGTACACTATCGTATAAAATGTATTGGCAATTGAGGAGAAAATAATTCGAAAGAGAGAAAAATCGTCTTTAACGTCCCTTAATCGGCGCACTCTGAAAAAAAATCTTTGTTATATATATCGAAAAAGAAGAAGAAGAAAAGAAGAAGAAGAAGAAGAAGTAGAAGAAGAAGAAGAAGATGAAACAAAAAGAAAAAAAAATTTAGCACAATTAGAGTTGATCAATATATATATCTTTATAAGAATCTATACATGTTGAGGTTAGGATCTCATTTGTAATTCTATTCTTTTAGATTTTTTTCTTTTTTTTTAATTTAATTATATCGTTTCATTAGCTTAAAAGTTCTCTAATAAACATTAATAATCTCATTACTGTAAAAAAACTTACCCATATTGCCCGGGTAGAACTGCGGGATATCCGGCGCGAATACCAGCGGCGAATGGATATGCTGCAAAAAAAAAAGAAGAAAAGAAGAAAGTAATATAGGAAAATCATTATTAGGATCGCGTAAAGCTCTTAGGATGCGTGTACACATATATTTACAGCGTTTCTCGCGCTCAACCATCGTCATTCTCCAAAGCTTTTAATATCACTTTCGCCAATGATGATCTCGCCCAGCTCGTTAAGTACAATGGACGCTGCAGTTTCTCATGGACCATTTATAACTGCGTACTCTTTCTTATAATATAATATATTGCGACAGGATAGAAGTGTATCGTTTCATATACTCTGGCTATGTATCTTTAATGTAGTGAGGGGAAGGAAGGTGTCGGATACAGGCACGCGAGTCAATAGGAGAAATTTTAATTTACGGAGCTTTTAGCGAGAAAAAAGAAAATAATTAACCAACTCGTAGAGATGCACGTGGTCGACGACATTACAGCCTCCCGAATTGCAACGTCGAACGATCGTCTAAGAAATGTCGACCAATGAGCAAATCAGAGCACGTGTTTTAATTTCGAAAGATGTTAGCGTCGTTTGAAAGGTCGTATTGAAGTGGTCGTATTGAAGTGGTCGTATTTGGTGATCGTGGTCGTGGTCGTGGTCGTGGTCGTGGTCGTGGTCGCGGTCGTCCTACCGTACCAAGTGTACGTATACGTATGGGTATACACGTACGGATGATCCTCTGAGCGGCGGAGGCTCGCGACTCTGGTTGTAGGGCATTTTTAGACTGAGGGCACGCGAACGAGAGGAAAGATAAAGCTAGGTCTGTCGAGATGAGAGTCTCGCACCTACGAAGTGATAATAATTGCGCTTAGAACCCCTAAGTAAAAAGCGATTTTCTTTATTACGCGCGAGTTCGCGCTCGCCTTTCGACTCTGGAACGCGGAGCGGCGCTTGGCTAATTTTCGCGAATTCCATAGAGCGATATATCGAGTCTTCGCTATGCTCGCCAGTCGAAACTCGAAACTCGAAATTCGAAACTCGAAACTCGAAATTCGATTCGCCGTCCCCTTACTTATTTTACAATTTAAGGAACAAAAATAACGGAGTTGATAATGCGTAAGTTGATGTGCCGCTGCCTCCGCAGCGCTTCACAACTGCTTCAAGTTAATCGCGACTTTTGAAACGCTCCCAAGGATAAGACTTGGCTAAGCTATTACATGCGGCCAGACATTATTACTTCCCGATAAATTACACGATAAGGTTATTATATTAAACTGCCTCCGTTCGAAATAAATTCCCTCGAAAGCGCTCAATCAGAATTTTAATCTATTTATGAGAACGGCCACGACCACTACCACGACCACTACCACGACCACTACCCACTGGTGATTAAGTTGTTATGGTTCATATAAATTTGTTATTTATAAATAGGGAGATGAGATCAACGCGGGAGCGAGAAGCGCATGAGTTACAGATCTGTACTTAGAAAGCGTTATTTTAGTGTCGTCTTTGTCGGCTTTTGTTCAGCCAATGCTCGTCAGATGGACACGGACGGAGAGTCCCGGACGCTGCTCGCCCGTACTTAATCCTAAGCCTCACGGTCGAATCTTCCGTTTATAGATCCGAGTTAAATAGCATAGAGTACGTACTACGGCCAATTGTACTTCATTTCAATATTATCAATAATAATTCACGAAATAACGTAAATGAGCGCCTGTACGGGGTTCCAAGCCGACGTACTTCGCGAGCGCCTTGTCGACTCAAAATACCCCATAAATTATTCGGGCTATTAAAAGATATACGTCTAAATCTAAATCCCCGATTGAAATTCATTTTACAAAATTACCCACAACATCAAAAGTCCCTTGCTTGTATAAAAATTAATCCTGCACATTACCAGTTAATTACTAGTCAATTACTAGTTAATTAATTTTGGCCGTTTCTTGGGCTACAATTGCTTAAGAAGACTCTCAATTAGTTAATTATATAGTTATGCTTTACTAATTATAACGATAATTCAAGGTCCACATTATAAATAAGTATCGCGGATTTTGGCCTTTTTCTAACGATTCGAGTAAACTCCTGTGCCACGGACTCGGTTATTTATAAATTCTCTATGCCTCGCATTTGCACAAAAATTTTGCTCTTTATCATTATATAAATGAACGAGTATTATGCAAACCATTGATAAATACATTATGACGTCATTATAAATAAATTATTGATAAAACTGTAATGCGTGTATAAGCCGGCAAGATTACGATGCGAATAATGATTAATAAATAATTTGTTTATTTGAAGTGAGGAGATTTTAATAACGATTGAGAAACAATAGTAAGAAGAGACTGAAAGTCGAAAGTCTTGGAATGAAGAAAAAAAGTTCGAGGCTGAAAGGTTATTTATTAGGCAACGTTGCGTTAAGTTTCGCGTCGAGTTGAGTTATCGCGCCGAGTTTTGTATAAAATTTCACAATTAAGGAGATAAAAGAGTACGAAACGTTGAAAACATATTCCTGACCTTCCGGAACGTAACGCTTAAGGAAGGAGACTAACGTTAGTAGACTAACGTCGACGTTAGTGATTTTGGCTTAGCATCAACGACGCATCACGACAATTATAATGGCCAATGCATATAATCGCCAAGCGCATTGCGTCTCGGATAAAGAGTCGGAAATAAACTCGTTCGCGTGAAATATAGATTGAGTGAAAGATCTCGCGGGCGGAGGGGATGAAATGAGGAAGGAAAAAAGCCAGTAGGAAAAGGTTCGAGGTTTGCTGGTAAATTTCGAGATGATTGGATGTGTCGTTAATGGCCCGAGGAGATTTTTCGAGAAGAAGAAGAAGAAGAAGAAGAAGAAAAAAAAACACCCGCAAATGTAGTTAATAATGATTGGGTGACGTTTTACAAAAACGCAATAAAACGTTTCCGCATTGAAATAAATGCTTAATTAATAATTAAAAGGCCAATTAAATCGCTGTAAATCGCTATCTCAAAGCGCATAGAAAGTAAGGTCTAGAAAGTCCAATAAAATTCATCTAAAAATAGCTTTAGATTTGAAAAATAAAAAAATAATAAAACTGATGCTATTTATCACCTCGATTTAAAATAATATAAAATGTAAATCTTGGCTATCGAGTTAAGTAAGCGTTAAAAAAAAAAAAAAAAAAAAAAAAAAATATTGAAATATGTATAATACTGTAATTTATCGTCGCGCTGTAAATCATCATTAATTAAAGATAAACAGATAATAAAAAGAATCCGTGAATGAAATAATAATTAAGTAAGTAAGGCATTGGTTAAGAAAGAATACCTTTTTTTTTTGTTATTTCTTTTCTATTTAAACGGACATTAGCGCGGAAAAGAATAGGAAAGAAAAAAGAACTTCACTGTCGCTTTCTAAAACTCAATTTAAAGATAAATATATATATACATACGTATATATATTATTCGTTCGTAAGCCGCCCCCATTGTACTCCTACGCATCCATACGAAGAAAAGAAGAAGAAGAAGAAGAAGAAGAAGAGCATTCGGAACGTTGAGACGGGCAAACACAGGTAGAGTTCTAGCAAAAAGGTATACATTCGTATAAAGCGGAAAGGGTCGATGAAATGGGCTCGATTGATTTCATCGAATAGGCATTCGTGCATGCACACAGCGAAAGAAGCGGAGATTACCGAAGCTTGTCGGACTAAGAGGCACGAGCTACAAGCATGCAGTAGGCCACACAGACAGACAGACAGACAGACAGACAGACAGACACGTAAGGATATTCATTAATCTTCGCATTGGCTCGGGTGAGAGACGCCGAAGCAGATGTGATAAAGCTGATAGGGTCGGCGGAGTGGGGGCTCTGACTGATTTCTTCTAGATTGATCCACCCTCGGCTCGGTCCATGCATCGAAGTAAAAAAAAAAAGAAAAAAAAAGAAAAAAAAAAACAAAACAAAACAAAAAAAAAAAAAAAAAAAAACAAACAAACAGGTCGGGATTGGAAAAAGAGCAGTTTCGGGGACTTGAGAGAGAGAGAGAGAGAGAGAGAGATGTAACAGGTGTTATAAGCCAAAGATTCTAGGGCAGATGACGTAATTAAGGCTGGAGAGACTCACCCGTTTGGAGATTGCCCCTGGGCTTGGCGCCGAGTATCGCCAGATTGACGTTCGCTTTACGGCCGTCGATTATGGGGTTCGGATCCTTGCAGGCGCGCTCGGCCGCCGGCCTGTCTCCCATGATCACCTGGAGTGCACACAACCAGAAGAGCATCGCTTTAATAACGACACGCTTCCTCCCTCCTTCTTATCCTCCTACGCGCCCTTCTCGCATTCGCTCCTATGCCCCAGAATTGCCCTCGGTATCGGAATTTCGTCGGAAGCTCGCCTCATACACGAGGCCATACGCCCCAAACACAGTCCGTCCTTACAATCCATGTATACATACATGTATATGTATATATAAATTCTCATTTACTCTCAACTTTGCCACTTGTTAGAGCAAGATCATCGAAGAGCATCGAAGAGCAGCGAAAGTAAGGGCAAATGGGTCGATTTCGTTATTATTGGAGGTGGCGGTGGGTGAAAAGCGGGACAATTGAGGGAGTTTTCGTATTGTCGCGCCTATGATGATAAATGGGCAAGGGCGCGGGCCCGCGGTCGTAAATACCTTTTGCGTTCTCCCTCGGGCTAAAGACGAAAACCGTCTGGCCGTCCAGCCTCTCCCCTCAACCACCTCCCACAGCCGACCACCGCGATGCCAACACGAGGCGCAACGAGGCCAGGGAGGAAATTTATAATTTTAAAGACTACGGTCCCCAGCGGCCAGATCACGCTTAACAACAACTTCTTATCGTTCGTAGTTAGAATTCGTAAGTGGCAATTATTAAACGAAGCGGCAAGACGATCGCCGTAGAGGCAGAGGGAGGAAAGCCGAGTTACCCGCCCGAAGAGCAATCGACGTTACACCTTTTCTCGTCTACTCGAGTGTCGCCAGTAGGCGTATTTTTATTTATTTTTTTTTTTTATTTTTATTAGCGCAGCGCCGAATCGTAGAAAGTCATTGGGAAGGCGCGCGGTTAGCTCCGGACGCTTGGCCCGCTTAGTCGGCTTTATCGGCTTTATCGCTACCGGCGATTCCGAGGATGGAATACCTAATTCTACGATGATAGCGGAAAACGAGAATCATACCCTTTTCTCGTAATGCGATAAAACTTGGTCGCACGACGACCGCGGCACGTAACCACCGCACCAAGCCGACTCTTACGATTATTCAAAAGCATAGGAATGTCCCGAAGAACCTCCGTTAAGTCAACCGGTCAATTAATTAGCCCCGCGAATAATTAATAAATATCAATTACGTCGCGAGTGTTTTATCGATCGTCCTCCGCGGTGGCCATACCCGGCCTGTCGGCTTATGCTAATTAAATCGTCGCAATAAATTCTATTTTAAAACATTCTCCCGAGTCGGTTTATTTGGCAATTTTATGAATTACGGCGCCTCTAATTATACGTTTACATTTAAAAGGCAAGCGTCCAATAATCTCAAAACGATCTGATGTGATAATCACGGACGGTAGCACTCGGGCTACCGTTTGTAAATTGTCTTTTGCTCGAATCCCCATCGTCGTCCCCCCACCCTCGACGAACAATCTTCCCGAGAGATGCCGGCGCCCAATCAATTTCGCATAAACGTCTAATTTAGATAAAAATCGCCGGCCTACGGCTTCGAGTATACGAATGCGTAATATACGTTGCTTGTCCGTAAAAGCCGTACCTGTGCGTGTGTCTATGGGTGTGCGTGTACAGAACACGTTGAGAATCGGCAGCAAGCAAACAATGTTATTCGGATATCGCCGGCTTTAATTTATCAGAGTTGTGATAATGCAACCGAAAAAAAAACTTATGTAAAAAACAAAAAAAAAAAAAAAAAAAAAAAAAAAAAAAAAAAAAAAGCACAATAGTCTAGGATTTATGCGCCACTGATCGGCTTAACGTGACCCAAAGAAGAGGAAAAACCCCAATCAAAAGTCTCGACGCATCAACCCACTATCCAAAGAAAAACACCAAAATCAATGCAATCAAAGTTTACGTATCAAACAGCCCATAAAGAAGAGCACGTGGTGGAGGGAACTTACGAATCCGTATCCCCTGCTTTTGCCGGTCTGCCTGTCGGTGATGACGACCGCCTCCTCGATGTCACCGTAGACGTTGAAGTGCTCCCTCAAGCTCTTGTCGGTCGTGTGGTAAGGCAGTCCCCCGACGAAGAGCTTCGTCCAGGTGGTGTCCTTCTGCTGGGGCGTCGCCCCGGCGAGGGCCCCGAGGCCTCCGACGAGGTCCTCGGGCCCGGGGGCCCCGACGGCGCTAAGGCCAGCGGCAGCCGGCATCAGCATCCTTAGCAGTTCGCTCCCTATGTCGCCGCCTCGGCCGTACACGCGATTAGCCTCCAGGTCAGCTGGAGCTATATCTGCTGCGAGCCGCAGCACGACTGGATCCACGAAAAATTACCTACGGTCTTCCGACCCACGAACTCCTGGCGCGCGACCCTCTTACTCGTTTGCACGAGCCTGTCTCTTACGCCTCCGGTCCTTTACGAATCCGCTGGCATTTGTGAATGCTCGATACCTGGAACATTAAGGGACATTGCAAAGCTTATTAATCATGCCTCTTCTTCTTCTTCTTCTTCTTCTTCTACTTCTTCTAATATTCTAACTAGGACTGGGTTCTCGGGGCTTGGGGGAGGGGGATAAAGCATCATTGTTCTGCTGCTGCTGCTGCTGCTGCTGCTGCTGCTACTACTAATGCCAATGCTAATGCCAATGCTAATGCCAACGCAACCTCGTCTTACTACTAGACATCGTCAAATTTCTACCGACATGCACTTTATATAACCTAAATCTCTTCTGATCGTCTAATCGGGCATTGAAATCGAACCGTTGAATAAAAGGAGAGAAAAATTCATGTTGAAAAAATAAAATGTAATTGTTTCGATCGCAAATCCAAGGCCGATACTCCTTGTCTTATCTATTATCATAAAATTGCAGTCGGAACTTTAATTCGTGGACTCGAGCTATTTCGTATATCATTGCAATGAAATATAATAATCGCTCGCCTCGCAGTAATACGTCACGCGTTGAATAAGCAGCGTTTTTTATTTCTTATTTTCTTTTTCTTTTCTTTTTTTTTTTTTTTTTTTCTTTTTTTTTCTGTTGTTTATACGTATTTTCACTAATACATTCCGCGTAGTAAATAAATAAATAAAAGAAGAAAAAAAAGAGGGGGAAAAAAAATCATTGCATAAAATTAAGCCGTTGGTAAATGCAAAGTCACAATATATTTGTTGTTGACCTAAGTAACAAAGCAGGATTCATAAAAACTTTCGTATCGCTAGTAAAAGATATCGCGAAAAAGAACGAGAATTGTAAAAGCTAATACGATTGTGTGCACAAACGCCAGATAATTTTTACTTTACCAAATGTAAATTCTACTTCCTTCCTTCCGAGCCAACAACACCACTTATCGTTATTCCTATTTCCATTGCTCTCATTATTAAGGCAATAATTAAGCTCTACTTAAAGAAAATTTATTCATTTACTTATTCATTTACTTATTTATTTATTTAACAACAAGTTACGTTTAGTTGGCCGATCGGACGATTATTATAATTAAATTAAAGCGGAAAATTTATGTTGAAGCAGAGCAGTAGTAATAGGATTATTCGTAGCGCAGCCGATAAAGCTCAAAAGAATGGAAAAAAAAAAAAAAAAAAAAAATTGATAATCCAATTATTTTGTATATGAATAAATATCAATCGACATCGAACTGAAGCAATTTTTGACGAAATATTAAGGATTAAAAGGAAATGAGTACGGGCCATGGAGGTTTTGGTTTTACGCTGATGCCTCGATTCGTTATTCTCGTCATTAACTCATAAAAAGAAACAACAAAAAATTCATGAATTGTCGATCCAGAGTTATAATTAATGTTCGCGAGTAATGAAATAGAAGGAACGTAAACGTAAAAACTATTAACGAAACTCCCTTTTAACTGGAGAACAGATATTTACCAGTGTTGTTTCGTTTCAAATATATAAGTTAAATGATTTGGCTGAATTTTATAGAAATTTCATTAATTCTATGGAAACGAAATGGGACGTGATTCTGTGACGTCAGGAGCTGAATAAACTTTTGTTTATTAAAAGCAGGGGCATCGAAGAGTTCGTAGTCGTGGAGATGGAGGTTATTTGAATGTGAGGGAGAAAAGAAACGGGCAATAGGAGGAGTGAAATACTATTGGCGCAAAAGCAAATGATAACATTAAAGCACTCGAAGTAATAATTTCCCATACAAATATTTTGAGAGATAATTTAGGGCGATCCTGGCCGCGCTATTATTTACGAGGGAGCACTAAAATTCAAGATAATAACGGATTTAAAATAAAATGAATGATCTCCTCGTGTTTTGCGAGAGAGAGAGAGAGAGAGAGAGAGAGACACACACGCACACGCACACGCACACCCTGCAGCCTCCGTATAGAGGCATTTCCACGGCCGTGTCATTAAAGACGGAATTAAAAGGGAATAATTACAGGGAGTCCTTTGGAAATGGTGGTGGCCAACAGAATCTCGCCGTAGAGTCACAACAGTCGACACTCGGTAACTCGGAACGCCGAAAGAACTATGATTTTACACCGAGAAGTGAAAAAAGTTGGCTCTGCCAACGCGTAATATAACGCCGCGCGCGTCCCGTCCCGATTCCCACGCGTTCTGAATCTTCCTGGCGCTCCGAGCGATTTCACACGCATAGGCGTCCGTACGTCCGTCCGTCCGTCCGTCCGTTCGTCCGTCGGCTCTCCTCATCGATTCTGCCAGGACAACGCGGAAAATTCTATGACCCCCGATGAAGAGACGAGAGGGAAGGGCTGGCTAGGAAATGTAAGGGGAGCCCTCGTAGGGAAAGCCAGTGCCAGCCGGATTATTTTCCTTCCCCCTCGGGGTCAATGATCTACTACGGGGCGCTGCGAGTCGGGGAAAATCGGGCCTCGAATTTTCCGAGCTCCGTCGGCCGAGCAGCCCTCCCCTCGTGCCTACGCATGCACATGCACGCGCCCGCCTGCGCGCACACAAAGACGCGAGAACGTCATCACGAGGAGCCAGGCAGCGTAGCCCCGAGCCGAGCTCCGGCGGCGCTCCATTACGAAATCGACGAAATATGCCGGCGCTCCCCATCCAGTAACCTACATATCTGCTCGTCCATCTCTCCCTTTCGCGCGCTTTCGGGGGCTTCATTGTCGTATCGCCCCAACAACGGCGCACCAACCCTCCGCCGCCCCGTCGCAGAGGGTCCCGCCACGCTTGCGTTCTCCACCCCACGAGTAGACACCCCCCGTCTGGCCCTGTGGAACAACGGTAATGCCACTCGCTCCTTCGCATACACGGAGTGACAGAGACAGCGACGAGGGGCGAGAGGGAGAGAGGGAGAGAGGGAGAGAGAGAGAGAGAGAGAGAGCGCGCGCGCGCGCGCCACCACACGGCCTTGCTTCTCCCTCCGCCGACCCGAACGTACTTTGTTTTTCCGTTCGTAGAAGCGGCCACGCTCATATTTATAAACTCGGACGGGACTTTCTACCTGACCCGTCTAGGGGATCGTCGCGCGTTCAATTCGGCCGCCCTCGGCGGAGATCCCGTACCTCTGAGCGCTCCTGCTTTCGCTCGCTTAACAGTCAAATCTTCAACGGCGTCAGAGAGAGAGAGAGAGAGAGAGAGAGAGAGAGAGAGAGAGGGGGGGGGGGGCTACGTAACAAGAGAGTGGGGGGATTTTCCAGAGCGAGAGCCGCTTCCCACTGCTCCTGCTCCTGCTGCTGCTGCTGCTGCTGCCCTTCTCCTCATCCTCCTCCTCTTCCTGTTGCTGCTGCTACTGCTGCTACTCTGCCCTACGCAAAAAAATGTAAAAACTACTAACCATCCGAAAGAAGGAGACCCGCCGGCCAGCTACAAGAATACACGCACGGCGACTAGTATGCAACAACGTGCTCTCGCTCACTGGAGAAAGGCTCCTCCGGACCACTGTTCCCTGAAAATGCACGGCGCCAATGTTTACAATATTAGCGAGGAGAGCCGAATACTACTACTACATCATCTGCCGGTTCTTCCTCGGCATCTCTGGATGCTTTTTTTTTTTATTTTTATTTTTTTTATTTTACGGGAGCCGCTTTTCTCGGAATCGTACGGAATATTTATTAAAGCTCCGTATATTTCTCTCCCCTGAATCAGCGGGGACGTAGTAGAGGGCGAGCGAACTCCTCGCGCCGATTCTCTCGTGACAATGCCCGACACGAGTGTAGTACGTCAAATACAGCGAAGAATACCACGCATCCTTGGTCAAATAACAGCCCCAATGTCTCTCTCGCCCTCTCGCCCTCTCGCGCCTTCTGTTCCACGGGCACGCATCTGCATCATCGGCGCATCCAATAACTCTCGGCCATTAAGCTTACGCCTCAAAAGATAGGGAGTTTTTCATTATTGACACTTAACGTTAAGATCAGATCGGCATCTACGACTACGGGTACGACTACGGCTACGGGTACGACTACGACTACGGGGCCCTCTCCCCAATAAGCCCGCGTACCCTAAAATTCCTAAGCCGAATCAAAGGAGCCGAATCTAATTGAACGTAACGTCTGTATTGCCGTGTACGTGAAATACGACAATTCGAGACGGGAGGCAGACGTCGCGGCTACGAGACAATGGACAAGGAAGATATAAGAAGAAAGAAGAAGGAAAGGAAGATGTGAAAGAGGGCCCAATTAGCTGAGGAAGGCGAGGAAAAGCTTCCGTAGTTGTAGTTGTAGTTGTCGTCGTCGTCGTCGTCGTCGTCGTCGTAGTCGTCCTCGTCGCCGTAGTTGTCGTCCCCTCGGGTGGAGAAGTCGACTCGAACGGGCCTTGCCTTGCCTTGCCTTGCCTTGCCTTGCCTCGCCTCGCCTCGCCACGCCACGAACCAACTCTCGCACGCACCCCGTCGAGTCTCGGGCGGGCGCTGGCGGCAGCTGCGCCACGAAACCGAAGGAGAGCGGCCGATGGAGGGCTCCTCCTACCCTTGCCCTCGCTGCCGAGACCGAGGGTTCTCGAGCGGTCGAGGGGCCCCGTTATTCGCAGGCACGTACTTTGGCAGCTGGGGCCCGCTTTTTCCGGGAGGCGAGCGGCCCGGGCTCTCCCAAGCTCACCTTCGCTCGCCGCCCCTTTTCACACTTTCCACGGATGCTTCCGGCCCTCGAGGGGCGGAGGGATTGTTAAGGAAGGGTAGTTACGCCGTCGGCAATTTCGAGGAGATCGATACCCGGTACGTTCCTTCGCATTTACTTCGTTTTCAACCTAGCCGCAACGATTCTTCAACGATTTTCCTCTCCCCTCCCCGTCGCGCCGCGGTCCCTATTTTATCGGGGCTCGATCGTCCCTAAGGGCATTATCCTCATCCTCGAGTTTCCCTCTCCCTTTCCTCGGATCACTTTATTTACCGACTCTCCGCGGGCGCCGATCTCTCCCCCCTCTCTCTCCCTCTCTCTCTCTCTCTCTCTATGTCTCGATCCTCCTCCTCCTCCTCTAGAGCCCGATCGTAAATACGGGAATGCGCCCTCCCGCTAGACTCTGAGGCCAACGCGAAAGTCCGTCTATTTTTAAACCAAACATCATTGATAATTAAAGACGCACATCTCTCGCGCTAATGTATAAACAGATAAGAGCCAGCTAACTGTTATTTAGCCCGAGCTTAAGGCTGCTTTCAAAGACATTGTTTTTCCTCTTCTTCTTCTTCTTCTTCTTCTTCTTCTTCTTCTTCTTCTTCTGCGTCTTTTTCTCCTCCATCTTCTTTTAGCAGATATAAGCCGCAAGAGAAGCTCATGACGTAACGCTAGATAAAACTAATACGGACTGCGCGCAAAGCGTATAAATAACATTTTACATAATAACGCGGCATGGGATTCGAGGGAGCGCACGAGGAAGTGGTCCAGGTGACTCGTCCAGGTGGATGTCCTCGGGAGCCTGACATCTCGGTCGTCGAAGGAGACCGTGACCGAGAAGCGTTTCCCTCTTTAATGCGCGATAAAACGGCGCACGACGGCTATGGTGCACGATACCCGCTATCGGGGCAAAGGAGATGGCGGGGGTGGGACGTCGGTGGCGAGACGACGGCTAGCTACTACGACTTCCCAAATGAAAATAATGAGCGCGCGGAGGATACGAGTTCGCGCGAAACCCGACGAAATTTTCTATAAATAGAGGCGCGAGCGCGCGCGCGCGCGCGCGCTTTCGACGCAGGCCTCGAGACTGCTCGCGGCCCTGCCCTGCCCTACCCCGCCCGGCCCCGTCCCGCGCACCCCCTCACCACCTCGACCATCTCGTTGCCCATTGCCGCTGGCACCCCCGCCGCAATCATCGGCAAGGCCCCACGTCGCTCGGTAGCTTTTTCCCGCGGAAAAACCACGGACTGCGCAACGCCGATACTCTGGCCTCCCTCCATCCTCGTCCACCCGCCAACACAACCACGACCAGCAGCACCACTCCTCGCGGCGATTAATCTTCTTGTTTACGTTTGGACGACGCGTATCGACGAGGGGGAGACGAGCCCAACACGAAACGCGGAATATACTCGTCGTTCCAGATTTTGCGATGCTGCGCTAATGTCTCGAGCCTCTCTACGTTATTTCTCCTCCTCCTCACCACCACCACCACCACCACCACCACCAGCAAAACCGCCGCTGCCGCCACCCCTCCCTCCTACACATCACTCACATATCGTACACAGCAGCGCTCTCTCTCTCTCTCTCTCTCTCGCACCACGATCTTTTTCGATCGATTGTAACGACTGTTTGAGGCGAAGTCTTAGCAAGTCCGCGTATTCGTAACGGAAATCATTCCATGATCGAAGCAAGATTCCCTCGGCTTCGGCCCGGAAGATCAAGTGACAAATCATCATAGCGTGGCTATTTGCTTTTCAACCCGGAAGGATTTATTATAGCTTAATTACCTTTCGGCTATTACAATACATAAACGATTACGTAATGCTTCTACGGGAATTCGCGACTCGATTGCGCCTTTTCGTTACGATTTCGTAAAATCCATTGCGATGGGAAGCAACGGCCGCTCAGAAGCATCTACCTGTTGTCTATTTTATTATTAGACAAATGTCTCTTGATCCAGTGAGTCCGAAAGTATCTGGCTGCGCCATGTCTTAGCAGTTCATTGTGCGCGAGGTTTTATTTAAACTGGTGTCGCGAGGGCAGTGCGGCCACATTAACGTTACAGTAACGGGTATCGAAATAATTGCGCGAAGCGAACGTTATTTTTTAGTACAAAATGCGCTAATAAAAATTGGAGGCTGCGCAGTTAATGCCGTGAATAAGGAAAAATGCGCTGGTTATCGGGTAACTCGTAGGCTTGGAGCGAGGTAAACAGTTTAGCTCGAGGCAACGTTATAAACAGGAAGCGTATTTGAAATAGATCCTTCGGCGGTACGTCGAGGCACATCCATGCGTTCGGAAAGAATCCAAACTATTTGGAAATATGGCCCGACCGACGGTTAATCCCGGGTAAAGTGGCCTGGTTTTTTTAACATGAAAAATAGTAGGGCCGGACCGGGGGCCCATAACAAGCCCATAACAAGCCCATAACAAGCCATCCATCCCCATACGACAATCAAAGGATAAATGATTTTGTGCGTTAAAGCGCGTCCGTTTTCGCCGTACGGCTCAGCTTATAAAGCTGTATAAATAACGGAATATTTATGGATTTAAGCTGAGCTTGGAATTAGTTTAGAACTCGGCTATATTAAAATATCCGGTGAAATTTATCGCGATACCCCCCCTCCCCCGCTGCCTTTGCATTTGTAATTTATAATATATAATTTATACTCTTTGGGTAACGATCGTCGTTTCGATTCTTCCCTCTTACTTACGTAACCGGAGAGTCGATGAATTTCACGAGTCAAAGGAGCTTTCGTTTATCCAAAAAGCGCTTAATCGCGCCCAGCCGATTTATTATTATCTACTTTTCTTTTCTTTTTTTTCTTTTTTTCTTTTTGCTTTTTTTTATTGCCGATTCGTAATATTATTGGATAAAGAAGGCTCTATCTTCTGGAGGAAAGAGCTGGAATTCGTTATTCCGACACGAGGATGCAGCCAACAACGATGTCACTTGATTTTACCTATCTAATGCCTTCACGGAGTGGCCTATAATTAGATACACCTGTTTCGTGCGGACTAAATTCAGCCAGTCGGTTAAGGGTGTCCGAACTTCGCGGATCGACGGGCGGGAGTGGTGGTGGTGGTGGTGGTGGTGGTGGTGGTGGGGGTGTGTGCCTGTGTGCCTGTGTGCCTGTGTGTCTACATGGCGAAACGAGACGTGTAGGAGGAATTTCCGTGGAAGGAAATGTAACTGGGAAACAAGAATTTTCCATCAGACTTGAGTGGCGGCTTGACGACGCTCACGCCAAGAGATCGCTCGCTCGGCTCTCGGCCGATGTCGACGGGGGGGCGGGAGCCGGCAGGAGGACTCACGCTCTCGATTCCCGTGAAACCTACGCCCCCTTTCTCCCTTCCCCCCCCCTTGCCGCCAACTACCAACCGCCACCCGGGTACACGTACGCGAACGCTCGAGTCACAGTGTACGGGGAATAAGGAAAAAGACGCGGAGAGCGCGCGCGCGCGCGCGCGCTCCAAGACTCGTGGGAGAGGGCGAGGCGAGGGGGGGACGGGGGGTGGGGCAGACGCGTCGACAATCTCGACGCGCGACCCGCGAGTTTATTAATAAATGCGCCGCTTTCGCAGGGGGAACACGTGCCCGCCTCGGGGCGTCTGCGCAAAGCTCCAAGGAAGGATTCACGAGGAGGTTTGTTGGTCCTTATAGAAGCTCTTTCTCTCGACGCACTGCCGATTACGTTCCGTCCGTCCGCTGTGACCGGTGAATTCCCGCCCCCGCCCATCACTCACTCTCTCTCTCTCTCTCTCTCTCTCGAGGGGGGTGGAGGGGTGAGAGGACCGGACTCGTCGACGTGTTTTTCTTTCATTTTCGGGCTTTTCCTTCCGTACGTTCGATCTCGCTCACTAGTCACGAATTCGAGAAACGGAGGTTCTTCCAGTAACAGACTTACAGACCTCGACCTTATGCTAACCAACACGACGTAAGCTCGACGTAAAATGACCGTGTGGCGGGACGAGGCGGGCGAGGAAAGGGTCGAACGACACAAAAGACTCTTTTTATTTCATAAAAAGCCGAAGTGGGAGAGAGGAAAAAAACAAGCGGGCCGTTCTTGTACTTTATTATACTACTTTCACTCTCTCACTCGCTCTCGTTTTTCTTTTTTTTTTTTTTTTTTTCCTTCATTTTTATTTATTACGATGCGACGACAAGGTCTCTAGGGTCCAAGAACCTGCGTTGAGAATGTTCTAACGCTGTTGATATAGCGTACACCGTGCGTGTGTGTACAGTGATAAGTAGAAGCATCGCTTTTATAGGGCGGACACGAGGAAGTTAGTGAAGAAGAAGCTAAAGAAGAAGTTATAGAAGACGAGGAAGAAGCTATAGCAATATCTTATCAAAGCCTTTGACGAAATAATACTATGATGGGAGCGTAGGTACGTTTGGGAGGGAGGTCGTAAGTAACGGCTCGATAAAGGTTCTTAAGGCCCGAAACAACGATTCAACAAGTTTAAACGGCTCTTAACGATACCCGATAATTAAGGTACGCGTTTAGCCGCGCGCGTCTCATACGCCTCGGAAGTATAGTAAAGGGAAAGAAGGGGCGGGGGGGAATAATGAAAATTGTAGGAATTAGAAGGAAATTCGCTCGATATTCAGACTATCTATTAGATATTCAGGTTCATTAGAAGAGCACTTATGGTCGAGCGGGTAATAGTCGTCGTCGGACGTACTCGGGACATAATAGACCCGAGCGAGCAAATAAAATCGTCGCGACGGCGCAGGCATGCGTGAATCCAGAATATCGCTTCTTTTTTTTTTCCTTTTTCTTTTTTCCTTTTTTTGTAGGCGATTTAATGGTATTAAGAGTCATGCGATGCGATAATCGGCCGTTAACAATGGAGATAAAGCGCGGGTGAGGGGTGTGGTGGGGGAGGGCATGGGGTGGGGGCAATGGGGGGGGTAATGGGGGGAGGGGGCGGTGGAGGAGTCGTCGACTAGAATTGTTTAAACGTTCGGAAGATTTGAGGTTGGAATATTATTACGTTAAGTTAACCTATAAAAGACTTTGGTAATTTGACTGTTTAATTAGAAGCGATTGTCGAAATAATGTGACGTCAGGATGGGGATTATTATACAACAAAGCAAGCCAAACGTGGACGACACGGCTTGAATGAGGTTGCTCTAACGTGGAAGGTGAAGAAAGGTGGAGTAAAGGGGGGGGGAGGCGGGCTCTCGGCCGATCGGCCTTTTAAACTATTTCGCGGAAATAAATAAAGGATGATTTAATAAACGGCGGGCGTGCGCGGGTGCGGGAAGGGGCGCAGAATAAATGAAAGAGAGAGAGAGAGAGAGAGAGAGAGAGAGAAAGGGAAGAAAAAGGAAGAAATTAGGCGAGCCAGTGCTAAAAATAAATGCGTTCGCTCTGGGGTTATCGGGGGTGTTAACTCGGAAAAGCTCCGAATTGACGCTAGAAAACGTCGAATACATTATGGTAGAATGGTATTGGAACAGCATCGCGTATAGGGGTCAAGCATCGAGAGGAAATCCCTGGGCCTATCTCTATTAATAAAGTTCGGAGGGAGAGAAAAAGTTGGTCTCCCGGAGAGAGAGAGTGAGAGAGAGCGGGGAGCGGGGAGCGGGGAGCAGGGAGCGGGGAGCAGGGAGCGGGGAGCAAGTAATAACGCGAGCCATTAGCGATAAAAAGCGCGTAAGCCTCGCGTAGACGTACGTAGTGGGGCTCGTAGAGGAGAGAGCCGACCGTTTAATGAAACCTTGGAGAATAAAGTTTATTATCAATTGGTCTGAGGAAAGGTCGGCCGGCTACGGATGGCTGACGGAGAGCAGCGAGATAGAGATAGAGATAGAGGTATGAGATAGAGACAGAAGCACGAGAGAGACAGAGAGAGAGAGAGAGAGAGAGAGACACGAGTCGACGTATTTATTATCATTATCGAGCAGCGTACTTTGGAAACGTACTCGCACGCGCATTAAACCCGATGATTAAATTGCAATTAAGCGGCTGCGGGTACGGGTACGGGGAACGGTGGGAAAGCCGAGATAGGAAGACGAGCGAGGATTTTCCTGGTGCTACGGTTAATATATTTATTGCCATTATCGTTAATAAACGAGCGGCTCCCGTGAAGTATAACTCCGAGCGCGTCCATGTGCTCGTTTTACGGATGCTGCCGCCGTTGCTCCGGAAAGCACATCCGAGCGGGAACGCGGACGGACCCGAGCGCGGCTTTCCACATTCGAACGTTCCGAGGAAAACGTCACTCGCCGATGCGCATTTATTCATCCATCCGCGGAGGACGTAGCCGAGCTCTCCCGGACGTGGAGTTTCGTCGTGGCCGCTCGTGTGGACGGGACAGGGGTTGGAGCTCAGCGTCCCGAGGGGTTTGCTGGCTGGTCGTGGGGTGGGGGGGGGGGGGTGAGAACGGCAACGGAGCGTGTCCAAGGTCCCAATACATAGTAGTGAGTATGAACAACACAGAAGCAACAGAAACAGCAGCAACAGCAGCAACGGCATCACTTTGGGAGAGGCGACGCTCTCTTTTTTTCTCACACCGCCTCTCGCGGCGCTCCTCGCACACTCACCGGAAGCGATGATCCCTATGGTCCTTCTTCTTCTTCTTCTTCTCCACCTCCGCCACCTCCGCCTCCTCGTCCTCTTCCTCGACAGGGGCTCGAGCCTCTGCGCGCACTCCTTGAAAAGTCCGTGTCAGTCACTAACGTTATTCACCAAGGGGCGCCCGCGCACTGCGCCGTCTCCACGTGCAAGTACTGCCGATCGCGTCTTATTCGATCCTCACCCTCTCTCTCTCTCTCTCTCTCTTTCGCTCTCTTTCTATTTCAGCGTGCGTGTACCTTCCTGCGTCTCGACGTGCGTGCGCGCGCGGCCGGTCTGTCGGACTCTGGCCCGGGAAGTGGAGAAGCGCCGCCGTCGCCGTCGCCGTCGCCGTCGCCGTCGCTGTTGCCGCCGGTTCAGCGCCGCGCGCACCCCCCATTGGTCCCCCTCCCCACCCGCTGCGCGCCACTCGTTCCGTCTCGCTCTCTTGCACTCTTAACGCACGTTACCCCGCTCTCCTCCTCGCACTGCCGCAAAACGGCTCTCCCACTCCCTTGGTCCGTCTCGCTCCCTCCCCCCTGCGCTCGCAACTACGCAGCCCCACTCCGCAACAGCGCACCCTCGCCCTTCCCCGAGCGCACTTCTTTCATCGGCACGCGGGCTTTTCCGCGGCGGCGACGGCGACGGCAGCGGCAGCGGCCCTCCACTCGCTACCTTCCTCCTTCGTGTTTTTTACCTCCTCCTCCTCCTCCTCCTCCTCCTCCCTTCGACCCGTAACCCCGACGGGCGCTCGCTCCGTCCCTCGGAAACGGAATAGACGATCGGCCCTCCCCACCGACGTTTGCCGTTTCCCTCCACGAGAGGCAGGGGAGGAGCGAGAGTGAGAGAGAGAGAGAGAGAGAGAGAGCGAGAGAGAGAGGTGGCCGGCCGAGGTGCCAATCGGCAACGAATTCTAAACACTCAGCTGGCACTTTAAAGCTCGCTCCTTACCAAATGAACTTGGCAAACCCGTCGATCTAAGCCATCGGGGCTCCCTCCCCGCCTCTCTTCGTCACTCCTCCGCGTCGCCGCGCTACCGACGAATCCGAAAGTACGGTTAAGCGCGTACGATGATTATATAATTCGGCGCATCGGCTGATTATGACGACGACGACGACGACGACGACGACTACGACGAGGACGACGATGATGATGATGACAAATCGTCTCGGGACGGACGATCGTCTTAAACCTCATAAGAGAGGCTGCGCCGCGCGTCGCTCCCTCTAAGCTCCGATCATAATCCTAAGATTAAGGAGCTACGCGTGTTGGCCGTGGCGGCGGGGAGGGGTAGTCGAAGGAAGAGAGAAGAGTGGCTTCTTTACTAGCGCGATCTAAGTTTCTACATGTACTTTCGTAATAATGCTACGACGAGTTTAACGGACCTCACTCACGAGTGTCTGCCTGCCTGCCTGCCTGCCTGCCTGTCTGCCTGTTCCGTCCCTCTCACCCTCTCGATCGGCTTAGCCACGCGGTCCGACCCTCCTGTCTAAGCTTATTATTTGCTGCTTTCGGGCCCCGGAAGAGCTGCTTGCCGTTAAGAAATCAACTCGGGGCAAATGACGCAAGGACAACGGCCAAGAAAAGGAGTTAATTGTACGATTAGATGGATCGGAGAATTACGATCGGATGGATCCGATAAATTGCTCGGCGATTGCCGCCAAAAACTCTAAAAATAATATGCCCAGGACTCTGAGTGATGCGACAGACTTCATAAGACGAGACTGGCGAGGGGCTATTGGGGGGCGGGGGGGGGGAGGAGGGCTCCAGGAGCCCTCGACGAATTCGGCTCCCCGCGTCACCAAGGGCGGAGGCCATCATCCCTTTAAATAGGACGGCGGCGATTCTTAACGGCGACGAGGAGAGTCCCTAACCGAGGGCCGATCCCTCCCCGTCCCGTGACCGCCCTCCGTGAAAAGAAGCGGCAAAAGAGCGGCTTTCCTGACTGGCCGCGATCTTGGCTCCGCGACCAGAACTGCTGCTGCTGCTTCTACCGCTCCTGCTACTGCTGGCCTTTCATAAAGAAGCATCAGCTGTTCGAATTATGTATTATCGTTGAACGAAAGCCGGCAGATGTTCGACAACCTGGAACTCGCGCGCCTTCTCTCTCTCTCTCTCTCTCTCTCCCTCCCTCCCTCCGCCTCACGCTCGTTGCCACTCGCTCAACATCCCTCGACCCCGCGCTCGACGCTCGCTGTACTCGCAGGCAGGAACGCCCCGAGCACCACACATTTTCACGTCCCTCCCGCCCGCCCTCCCTCCCTCACCGTCTCCCCGTCCCTCCCGCCATCGCTCCCTCTCAGCCCCTACCTATACATCCTTCCCCAACTGGTTTGTTATTTATTTTTTGTTTATAGATGCTTGCGGCGGTGGCCTCGACTGCCACGACTGCCACGACTGCCACGACTGGAAAATATCCAGCCCCATCGATGGCGCGAGCCTCTCCCTCTCTCTCTCTCTCTCTCTCTCTCTCTCTCTCTCTGGTTGTTCGTCAAATCTTCCTCCCTTCGTTGTAACAATTAATTTCGTATTTTTTGTAACGCCGACCGAGCATTCGCTTCCCTAGGCCGAGAGCGCGGCTGCTGATAAGACGCGTATGCCCTCGGACCATAGCAATTCCACAATTTTTCATCAACAATGCATTTTATTCTTATTCTTATTCTTATTCTGCATCCGTAACGTCCTCAACGCTCGGCCGATATTTAATAAATAATCTTTTACTGCATCGTAAATATATATATCCGTATATTTATCACCGCATCTGTCTCTCTCCTTTCGATTTCCCTCTCTAGCTATAGTTACGGACTTTCTTTTCCCTTTAATTCTCTTCAATTTCAAAACTTTCTTCATTCTTACGAATAATAATAACGCAACGCATTGGACTTCTTATTTAAGCGGACGTTAAAATTTATATCGATATCTTTTATTTTAAAAGCACATTAAAGCTAATGTCCTCCAATAAATGTTCCACGTCCGCGGCTCCCGATAATTCATTGCCAATCTATAATAATAAATAATACTAATAATACTAATAATACTAATAATAATACTAATACTACTACTAACTAATAATAATAATAATAATCCTTAGAATTAAATAATGGATTTCCATTGAATTTTAAAAATACTTTATAGGTCAACACATTAACACATTATCGGAAGAAAATAGCGTCTGCTCGAATGCGTAATCAATATTAAAACATTTAAAAATACTTAACATTTATCATTTTTTTGCTCGCGCACTCGAAGAAAAATGGACTTTTTCCATGCACTTGGGCGTCGATCTGATCTTCCGATGCTATTGCGTAAGAAACTTTTAATGAGCTTTTACATGTATTTCAAATTTTACCCAGATACGTATATATGTATATATATATATGAGCGCATAGACGTTAATTTGTATTGTAAAAATTGAAAAATAAATCGATGGACGATCAATTACATAAATGCGTAATATCAACGTTCTAAATTGGAAAATTAACTTTAACTAGCTTTTGATTAGCTTTTAAAGGCGTATACGTGTGCGTAGGCGAACGCTTATGTAAAGGAGATGTACTGCGGTGCATATCTCTAAGTGAGATGGAGATTATAAGGTCAGGAAGAAGCTTTTTATCGATAAAAAACAAAAAAACGAAAAAGAAAAAAACGAAAAAGAAAAAAAGAAAAAAAGAATAAGAAGTGAGAATATCTTGAGGGAGAAGGCACGACGTCGTCGTTATCTGAAGCGCTGCTGTTGCAACACATGACTTTTATTATTTGAGCGAACGAATTTTTATTAATAAACTTGTACACGGCCATTGTGATGGGAGACGCGAGAGCTTCTTAAATGCCAAATATTGAATTTGAAAATTGCGACTGGGCCCCTCTCTCGCGCAACGAAGTGCATTTGCGAGGAAAACGACGTGGCCTGGGAGCTGCCGGTCGAGAAAATGTAGCCGCGCAGGCCAGGACGAGAGGGTTATTGGGGTTAGTGGACGAATTCGGTATTAATTTCCCTTCCCGTGGCTTAAAATGTTTTATTTTAAAAGTAGACTTGGTGGGCGGGATGGCGGGTTCGGATGGGCTGATGGGCTGATGGGGGCAGGGGGAGGGGGGGGTACGAGGCGCTCGAGAGCGTCGAAGAAGAAAAAAGCGGAGAAACGTCCGGACGTTGACTTTGACGTACGACAGGGCAATTTAGCGGGCAAAATTGATATAATGATTCGCTTTTAACTTGACGTGGGCGCGTCAATGTACCTTAGGGTCGGGATGTGGTCGGGGGTGGGTAGTAACAGCTCTTCTCGATGAAGCGTAGTAGCCACCCTTGACGCCCTTGACGCCCTTTGACGCCCTTTGACGCTGTTGTTCGAGACCCGACAGGGGAGGAGCATTAGGAGCCGAATTAGGAGAATCGGGACGAGTTCGCCACGCGGATTTCCAGTTCCGCGCGTCCGCTCGGCGAGTCGATTTCTAACGGTGCACGGGGGTTTTGCGGGGGAACCGCGCCGAGGAAGACGCGGCTCGACCGCAAAAGGCGCGAGCACGCCAAACGGAAACGCGACGGACATTGTCCGTCCGCCCGGGAAAAACCTGCATTCCCGGAAAGCACCGGGGACTGCTCTTATTTGTAAATAAGCCGCAAGACTCGGCCTGCGGCTCTGTCCCTGGGGATGGGTTCCCCGATAATTACATTTCCCCCCCCCCTCGGTATTATCATTTACCGGTCCTTCAATAAACCCCAATAACGATACTTAATCGGCCTCGATTTTGCAATTAATTAAGCGGCCGGCTCTCGATCATGCGCAAGTAAGGGTCGGTCGGACCCTAGGCCCCGCGACAATGCCCTAAAACAAAAAGGAGATTGAGCAGCCGCCGGCCACCCCGTTCGCGAGCCTGAGAAACTCCAGAGTCCATTTTGCCCCGTAGTCAGGGACTGCGATCCGGGCCCTGGTGTCTCATGCAACACTGTCGGCTAGTGCAACTCTGGTGCGCGCGCACATTCCTCGCAGTTGCCGCGTGGAAGCTTCTGTGCCCGATAGAGAGAGTGAGAGGGAGAGAGAGAGTGTGTGTGTGTGTGTGAGAGAGAGAGAGAGAAGGGAATAAAAGAAGAAGAAAAAAAATAATAAAGCCGAATGTTCAATGCGCACACTCGTGAGATCTGGTTGCCAGGCCTAGATTAAGAAAAGTAACTAAGTGGAGAGGGATTGCGAGCGAAACGGAAAGAGTTGGAGCAAAAAGAGAGAGAGAGAGAGAGAGAGTACGTGTCTCTGTTGCCTGACTGCCTGCCTGCCTGCCTGCTGGCCTGTGGAACGCTAAAGAGTAAAAGAGGAAGAGAGAGAGAGAGAGAGAGAGAGAGAGAGCCAAATAAGGATCTCGTCTCTGTCGCCTTAAAATCTATCTTTCACAAGGGTGAACCGAGTAAACATTTTTTTCTTATCCTGCATAGGGACGAGACGGGGGAAGGAACGAAGACATGATTTTAAATACAAATGACTCGAGGTGCAAAGATCCGTTAGGCCATCCATCTATCTAATGACTTTCAATTACTTTTAAATGTTTAAGCCCGATCTGCATAGCTTTTACTACTAAAATTAGACTCTGGTTTGAGAAAAAAAAAAAAAAAAAAAACACCGTCATTTCACACTGCTTGTCAATAGAAAGAAAAAAAAGAAGAAGAAAAATATATCAAAAACGATAATTAGACTCAATTCGCGGGAAAAGCACTAGTTTTTCGTAATTGTACATTTGTAATATTGAAAGATCGAGCAGCAAAGTTCCTTATTCCATTGAGGTCCTCCGACGTTAGCAACTAAATCCTACGAGCGCACCACCACTTTTTTCATGAGAGAGAGAGAGAGAGAGAGAGAGAGAGAGAGAAACGGCGAATAAGCAACGAGACTGACGCGTGTGCACGTGCGCCCGTATCGCTTCTCTCGCTCTCCTTCGCCTTCTTTTTATTCTCCCTCTCTCACTCACTCTCTCACTCACTCTCTCACTCACTCTCTCTTTCTCTCTCTCTCGTGCTTTCTCTGTTTTAGAGAAGACAGCTGTAGGGCAGCTGGCAGCGCGTGCCGCAAACCTATGGGGTCCCTTTCCCCGTCTCACTCTCTCTCTCTCTCTCTCTCGCGCGCTCGCGCGCGCTCATGCACACTCGCCCTCCCTCTCCCTCGCCCTCTAACCACTCTTTATCATATTCAGTGTGCGTCTCTCTCGTCGGGCCGTCCGGTGGGCCCCTGCCTGGTATGGGTGCCGCTCGCCTTGAACGGGAGACCCGCTCAGCACGTTGCACGTACATGGGGTATTTTGCGCAAAGTGCGTTTATAATTATTCCTACGTGAGGAGTTGGTTTTTCTTTTGGCCGCTTTGCATTGGGCGGCTATTGTTTTTTCGCGAACGGGATTACCCGTGAGGGAGGGAGGGAGGGAGTGGGAGGGAGGGGGAGGCGCATACCTCTCGCGAATTAGCCCGTATTTATAGAATCAACGGGACACCGAAATCCAATGGTTCCGAGCCTCAAACTTTAATTGCACCTTTCGATAAAAATTATTACATTGTTTTGATTAACGAGAGTGTCGCGAGTGGGCGTTAATATCGAATAGCCGCGGGCCGGCCGTTGATTTACAAAAGTGAATTTTCATTATCTGGCCTTAACGACTCGACGATTTCTGGGGCATAAAACAAGTCGAGTTAATTGATTGGCTTCAATCACTCGATCCAATAATCCTTCCCGTAACCACTTCTCTACAATATTTAATTGTCTGGCAAAATTATACATCCAGTCTTTTGGAATTCTCCTTATCTCAATGAGAATCAACAAACTCGTTCCTTTAATCCGATCTTTATCTAATCCTTCGATCATCCCGAGACCAAAATTATTACTCCTGAGCGCGTAAACCTTTTTTTTACGTCATTCGGGTAATATTAATAATATTATATAAGAAATAGTAGTCATGTAACGTGACATTACACGACATTACAACACCTTATGAATATTATAAAATAATATTCGTAATTGAAAACTTTGAAATTATTTTATTGCATCTTTTATTCTTTTATAACTTCTTGTCTGTCGAGAAGTTGAAATTGTCGGCAAAAAATTTAATTCGCAACGAATTCAGTTGTAGGAATTTATCAAATAACAATATATCAAAACAATATTGAATATTTTTAAATCACGTGTCCGTTAAATATACCGATATTAAATAATCCTTTAATTATCCGTTATCGGCCATTAGATGTAACAAGCAAAGCGTTTCATTAATTTCATCAACAGTCAACAGCTTTACACACGTTGATTCATTAATAGCATTTGATCTAATGTCTCTATGAAACAAATTAAAACATATTTCTCCACATACTTGAGCGATTCGACTCTTTTTAATATACTGGAAATCAAAATTTCTATGTATTGCAATGCATACTTATATAATTACTTATAAAAATTGCGCCGGTACTGCTATGCCAGTCTTGAGCAACAATCGATAACAATGAATAAAATAAGATATTTATCATTACCGTCTTAATTAATTAATTAATTAATTGATTTTACATTATGTCAGATATTTATGTATTAAATGTATATGTTTGGAGGTACGATTAACTTATAATAAATAAATTAATTTTCTTTTACAACCAAGCTCTGTAGAGAATTAATAAATACGATATTTATATTATAAATACATTGTCAAGAAACATTTGAAGGACAATCCCAATAACGCTGATATACTACGAATAATTTGCATAAAATAGTTATTGTAATAACTATCGAATAACCGCGTTTGCTATTAAGGAAATAAGCATTTAATTTCGAAGACGAATCCCTCTCTTAGGTTTACAAAGTACCAATTCGAGTATCATAAACCGATCGAGAACTCTCGACAAGTCTCTTTTCCACGTGGCCAACAATAAAAGAGGTAAAGCTGCTTGTATGTATCTCCTGCGACCGACTAATTATGCAGGCCCCGGCGGCTCCGTGCTAACTATGCATACGCGTACGTATGTATGTAGTACCTGTTGAACAATACGACCGAGCCTGCTGAGTTTAGAACCCATCGTGTAATCTTTCTCGCACCCCCCCCCCTCTGCCCTCTACCCCCTGCCCACTGCCCCAACGCCACCGCCGCTCGCTCACGCTCTCTCTCTCTCTCTCCAACTTCTTTTTTTTTCGCAGGCGACGCAGCTCGCTACCCTTGTCAAAAATTCGTACGAATTCGCCCGGTCAAGTTACTGGAAATAAAAATATTATATTTCACCAATCATTATTTTATAAGCCTTCCGAATAAACCGATCAAATAATCGCGTGCGTCGGAAGAAGAAGAAGAAAAGAAAAAAAAATCTTCAATGTGCGAATGTTTAAATATATTTGATCGAACGGGTTGGTGGTGCGAGGCGGGACGGGACGGGTCGGGACGGGACGGGACGGGGTGAGGAACGATGGCTTTACGTACGGCTAATCCGTGGATCCTATGAAATTTAGGATTCCGTGTTCGTTTGGCGATTGCCGACTCGAGAGCAAAAGCAATTTCGTCGGCTCGAACTCGTCGTAACGCGAGAAGCAGAGCTACCTGACGTTAAAGCGTACGTGGCGCATTATATTTGTTCCGGGGCCGGCTGGGGCTCTGCATGCCCGAGCTGCGGTTCCTCATCCGGCTCGACCTACGCAAACTGAACCGGAAATAGTCCTGAAGCATCCTAGAGGATACGGGGCTATTGAGTTTCAAGCTCGGCTGCCGAGATGTCGGCCAAGGGGATGGGAGCCGCCGCCGCCGCCGCCGCCGCCGCCTCCGGCTAAAAGACGTTCCAACAAGGCGGCGGAGGAGAAGGGGTAGGTGGTAGGGGGTAGGGGGTAGGGGGGAGAAGAGAGAGAGAGAGAGAGAGAGAGCGAGAGCCGTTCCGTAAGTGCAACCGCGAAAAAATGTTCAACGGGGGTAAGATGTAAGGAAGGGGGAGAAGAATGAAGAGCGGATGGCGTAGACGAACGAGCGAGGAACCGGAAATCTCAGGACGTTCAACCCTGTCACCCGGTATATATTTAGATTTAAAAGGACCCCGATACGCCAGCGGGGATACGGATATCTAATCTGATGTTGGAGATCGTAGTGGAATTGTGTGAGCGGGGCTCGAAAATTCAGTCCCACGCCAAAGTTATGTCGTATCGCCGGCTATCATTGGCTACTGCCGGCTACTGACGGGTACTGCCGGCTACTGACGGGTATCGACGATCAATCTTATCGGCGAATTTCCACGTCCTTAGAAATAAATAAAGTTAATGCGCAGCTGAAAGAGAAGCTCGTCTCTGCAAAAACGTTATGCAAAGATGACGAGGCGCCCGGCACCTGGAGAAAGTTTTGTCCTCGTCGGCCCCACGACACCACGAGGGACTTACCACTACTATTACTACAACTACCACTACTGCTACTACTACCGCTACAACTCTTGATCTTACTTGGCTCTGGAGGTAGCTATGCAAAATAGAAATACAAAAGCGAAGGTCACTCAATGGCTTTATGCATAGACGTATTTGCCGACTGGATCCTACCATACTATAGCAAGTAAACCTAAGGGAGACCGACAAATACATTTGTAGGCATTCGTTGAAGTAAAAAGCTTCGATGTCACGCGAGGGAGTAGAAGCGAAAGTCCTTTACGAACGTACTTTATTGGCGTATCGCCAATGAATTATCGAATAAGCGTGTCGAACGATTCGGTTGATCCGATTCTTAAATGCATTTTCAGTTGAATTTATACATACGGAATTAGGAGGCTTTGAGGGCATCAAGAGCTTCACGGAATTCAGAGAGGCGAAGTGACACTTTGCAATTAATTAATTTATAAATGGCCGTTTCTATAAATTCCTCATGATAAATCAATTTCTTTTATCTTTCTCCCAGCGAATGCATAATCTCACGTGGTTCAAACGAAAGGATAAACAACGTATGTGAATGCCAAGCCCCGGCTTTCTTTATGATTTAGACAAACAATGAGGAGGGCTTAATGAGCACGAGGAGTCACGGAATGAATGGCAGGTAACGTATTCGCTACCCTGCGTACGTATTCGAACTAGAGAGTGTTAAATTAAAAGCGAGCTCTACATCTCGAACATAACCTACAGATGATTGATGACCAAAACTTAGTTATACACGTTGTACCGAGTATACGTGATCCATATCGATAGATACGATCTGTCTGTCAAAAGATCATTTGTCCAGAATACGTCGAAGTCGAACGAAGCTTACGAAGAAAGTATAATAACTTCAGTCCAAGCGCTTATCCGATCCTCTGCTTCTTTTAATTAAATATACTTGATATTTGCCTTGCAGTCCCCATTATCTGACATACAGATATAATGTATCAAGTACTCGTCGTCGACGACGTACCCAAGGGAAAGCAGGGACGAACGGGGACGAGTACATGAAGTTTTAATTAATTATTGCGAAAGTGCATTGCGAAAGGATTTCGCACGGGCTGATCAATAATAAACCTCGCCAACTTCTAAGGATTGAGCTTTATACGCTTCCGTCAGCTTTGTCATATATTTTATAGGCGAATTGTCGCTCGTCCAATTACAATTTGTAATATTCACGCACCCCCGCACCCATCCCCTAATACAGCGGGACTTGGCTTGTCGCGAATAGAAAAATCATCCATTCGATACAATGAGCAAATATGTGTTAATTTTTTTTTTTTTTTAAAAGGCAGGGAAGTTTGTTCGAACGAAGCCCGATATCTGGTAATAATCGACTGAAATCCTATAATTTAGCTTCGCTCGCACTTCGCGGCTGACTTTACGTTCTGTCGGGATTATTACGAGCCTCTTCTGGCAATTAAAACATGAGCTTCTCGGCGAAGAGAATGGCACGCACGAATCAGTGGGTGAGCGCTCGTAAACATTTTTTTTACCCTTCAAATCTCAGCACTTAAGGCCATTTCAAAGAGCTCGACATTACTTTATTGATATTACGCCTTTCCTCCTCCTCCTCCTCCTCCTCTATCCTATATACATCCCGTATACGTCTTGAGCTTCGTTACTATTTTCACTTACGCATACACTTCTTCCTACAAATTTTCCCCGTCTTCCACGTGCAATAATTATACTCTCCTCTCTACATCTCTGTCTTCTTCTTCTTCTTCTTCTTCTTCTTCTTCTTTTTCTTAGTTACACAGCCTTTGTAATTGTAACGTGGTCCATCTCATTAATTTTCATTACTTTTTAAATAAAATAAATTTCCTACCCATACCGATAATTTTACACTTATATATTTTACGGAGCCATTCGTTTCACAGATTTAGAATGGGAGCAGTTTATAATTTTATAAAATTTGACTACTTTTGCCGGTAATTTTAACTATATATCGCATTGACAAGGAATTTGAAATTGTAATGTAAATTTTTTTGCTTTGTATTGTCGTATGATTCATCCGCTATTCATTAATCTTAAATTAATTAAGCTGAAAAATCATTTACTATTTACCAATAAGGTAGTTTTTGATATACGTACATCTGTTTTTACTTCTTTGTTTACAAAAGACCAGTTGACGGAAATTTTAAATTTTTTTAAATTTGATTTCATCATTTCTAATGGATATCAATAGTTGTTGTAATTATATAAACAAAGTTCTAAATAAATATATATATATATAAATTTTTTTTTTTTTTAACTTAATTAGAATTTCATAAGGCATGTATTATGTTATGATATAATTTATGTATAAAATTTAAGGAAATTTTAATTTACTATGTGCAAATACAACAAATTTAATCGAATTGCTCATACACATACAACAAATATGAATATATAAAGAGACCGACTATCCTTGTTTAAAGTATACAAAATAAATATACAAAAATACACATACCAGTGCTTTAATTTAAATAAATAAATTATTAATAACAATGTGAGGTAGTATAACAAAATAAAAATACAGAAGATCATAAAATTGATAAATTAAATACTTTATTTATATGAAAAAGAATTAATTATAACTTAATCTTGATGTATATACCCATTTCTTTTATTCTTCTAGATATTATTTCAATTTAAATAAATACAATTGATAGTATTATTGTATTAAATGTTCAACGATGACTGCCTGAGAAAATGACAAAATCATCACTCTTAACACAATGTACTAATGAAAGCATTTTTTTTTTCTCATTAAATATTGAACACGTAAATATTCAAATGTATTGTAAGAATATAATTTTGATAATTATATTTAATTATATTATTCGCGTTAATTTTTATAATTTGTAAGAATTTAATTTAATTTAATTCTCTCTTTTTATAAAATTATCTGCTATTACTTACATTGTCTTCTCTGCAATAAGTATAATCAATTTAGAAGGTTAGTATTGGTTAATTTATTTTTTAAAATTCATCTTGAAATATGTGGCCTTTTTTTTTTATATATAGCAATTCGCATGTAACGTTATGAACTTATCATAAATCTCGGTAATCTCTGGATCATTGTGAAGACGTTAAATTTTTTGAATGTGCACCATTTTTAAGCGGCAGAGGCATAAATCTTTTAAAACAAATATCGTTTAACTAAATATCACCGGTTAATCGCTCTTAAGTCTTTCTAACTCGAAAGGCTTTTTTTTTCGTTCCTCCTTTATAATGTGAATTAATTTTCTGTTTAAAAACTTCCTGGTTTTAATTGTCGACTCCAAAAAATTGCCAATAATGCAATAATTACTCAAAGGGGTGCATTTTCACGTGGTTGTGAATATTAACCGATTTCATGAATCATTGTTTTCGAGGGTACGCGAATCTCCCGAGCGGATGAGACTTTTAAATGTACGGATTCCTCTTCGAACGATTTGCGCGACTTGAAATAATAAATATCGGAAGAAATAACTTTTGCGAATGTACGCGCTCCCTTTTCTCATCTTAATTTATTATTTATAAAGCTTTTGTAATATAATTCGGCACTCTTGGCAACGGCGGCCAGCAATGAGCTTTATTTATTAGAAAATAAAATTATTAGAAAATTAATTCTTTTCAATGACGATTCTATGATTACGAAAAGGATAATGTGTAAGAATAGCGTTCTTACAAGTACTTAACGCGATCTCGATTACTTCTGGATTTAAGCAACAGCGTGTACAAAGTATACATCTCTTTCACAATAAGACTTTATTTCATTAGTCATTTATTTGACAAACTTATTTTTCTTGTTAATTCGTGTAGGCCCTTTTGGATGTACGCGTGCACACGCATGCATTAATATGTACATTAAAATTAAAGCAGCCAGTCGAAATCTAATGTTTTACGATACGGCAGCCTGACCTTGTGCTATAATCTGAAAAATCTTAATAGAAGCTTATATAGTAGTAGGCCGAGCGAGCGCAACTCTATTTCCAATACAATCGTTATAACATCACATAGCTTATTTAGTATATAAAAATTTCGTGTTCAAGCGAAGATTAATCTTAAAATAGCTATCTAAATGTAAATAAAAGCAGAGGCTTGATTATTTTGTGTGGCAAATTTCCTTAAGAATTCTCATAAGAATTACCGAGGCAGACAATCGTTAAAGAATTATTAACCGGAGGTATTAAGTAGCTATTTTTTTTTTTTTTTAGAATTTTCCGTATAAACATTGAAGCACCTGCGAAACGAGCATGGCTTTGGTTTGAAAAAAAAAAATAAAATATGTTTGAACGCTCAGCCACTCGAGCCTCGATTGTAATATCCTCGTCGTCCATGACAATTGAGCAAAGAAGACATCGTCCCTCACATCTTATCTCGCGCCTCGGAGCTTTGGATTTTCTAACCGATTATGTTTACGTATAAAAACGCCGGAATAATGCCGCAATCGAATTTAAATACGAAAACTTTGCCGTGCAAAAGGTCTTGTGATTGAAAGGAGAAGAATGGGCGTAGGGAAGTCGGTGCCGGAGCTGCTGACGGGCTCTGCGAATGTTATAATAAATTTAGAATGGAATTCTTCCATTTAGTAATTTATATAAGCGTCTTTTTACGAAGCCTACGACAATGTTACCGAATAGCCTGACCGACGGATAATTTATTGCTCTGACGAATTCGTCAAAGCAACGCGCTTCTTTCCTGCTCCTCGCCCTCCCTCTCCCCTCCCCCCAACCGCCCTACTCCCTACTCCCTCTTCCCCCCATCCACCCTACTCCCTACTCCCTCCTCCCCCCAACCGCCCTACGCCCTACGCCTCGCGGCCCTTCCTCGCTCCCTACGATCGCGAAGGGGAGCGCGGGCCGGCGGAGATCGCTTCGGGAAACGAGAGAAAGGACGTAATCGACCCACATGTTATTCGAGGCGACGAGGAAAGTCCGGGAAATCGGGCGAAATTCCTAATCCACGCACCGGAGCAGCACAATTATCCCTATGAACTCGGTAGCGTCGGTGTACACCTAAATAATATCTTTCGAAACGTGCCTTCGTAATTTTAGCCCTGACGCAGAGATCGAGCATGCGGAGACAACGACGACCACGACTACGACTACGACGACCACGACTACGACTACGACGACGACGACGACGACGACGACGACGACGACGACGACCACGACTACGACTACGACGCAGATACGCTGCTACGAAAGGCCACCTGGGATCAGGAAAATAAGCCATATTAATAATATAGGATCGGTCCTCGTTAAGGTGCCCTCCCCCCCTACCCGCCCCTCCGCGCCACCCCAATAACCCGGTCCTTATCTCCAACAACATTGTCTGACCGAGAGAGAGAGAGAGAGTGAGAGAGAAAGACTCCCCGGGGATAAAAAGACCGCCGCGGAGACTACGCCGAGGCTACGTCTTGAAAATGCGAAGGGACACGTCGTGGCTGCACTGGGCTGTTGCATCCCGCGTGAAAGATGGCCCCCTTTGAAGTATAAGTAAGTACCGCACCCCTCCCCCCTCTGCCCCCCTCACTGCCGCCATGGGCTCGTTGCTACGGAGAGCGAAGTCAGAAGGGAACAGTATTCCGCGTTCGCTCGACGCTGGCTACCTCCGAGAGCTCGAAATAGACCCTGGCAGCTCGACTGCCGATCTTCTCCAAAAATAAGACGGCGCTTTTCTCTCTCTCTCTCTCTCTCTCTCTCTCTCCTTACCTCACTAGTTGCGCGCGTTCCTCCCGCGAGCGCACAAGACTAAGACGACGACGACGACGACGACGACGACGACGATGCTAGGGAGTCGCGCCATCTCCTCGTTTATTTCTGCCTCTCTCGTACGCACTGGACTCGTCAAATGTCGGGGGGAGGGTGGGGTTGGGGGGGGGGGTTGTTAAGTACGGTCCTCGAGGCACTCTCGAGCTGTCTTCGTCTTCTATCGCTCTTTATCTCGTCCGTTTTCGTCGTACGAAACGGTGGTATGCCGGATTTCTGGTCGATGTTGCGCTCGGCGACAACTGTACAATTACCCGAGCAATTGTTCAAATAGTTGTAGTAGTACGGGACTCGTTCGCTGGAATGAATAGTTAGTGACAACGGACGACAACGGATCCCAATAACCATTTACGGGCAGCATTTATTTAGTTAAGCGGCAAGCTGTATTTTCCTTTTTTTTCCATTGATTCGCAGCTTAAAGTTCTTTCGATTCAACGAGTACTGCGAGAGAGAGAGAGAGAGAGAGAGAGAGAGAGAGAGAGAGACCCCATTCTCTGTACTTTGACACGGAAGATAACAAAATTTTTATATCGGCATCAGCCCGCCAAGATATTATTTGTTTAGTTGCTAGTCATTTAACGCCTGAATAACTTTCTGAGAAAACTCGTACAATAGGAGAGCGGGAGGAGAGCGGAGCTTCATTGTAATGTCAGCGCTCACGACAAGTATTACGAATAATTTGTCGTCATTATTATTCTAATTTTATTAAACATTTCAATATTGGTACGGTACATTTTATTTCCTTCGCTCTGTAGTCCTGCCTCAATCCATTTATCTTACGGTTAATTCATCGGCGATTCACCTTTCGTTCTTATATTTATATAAATAAACGAACGCGTAACAATAACGTAAATGTTTATAATAATGTATACGCCGACTAAGGAAAAATCAAAATATCTTTATCGGGCTGGAGATTTAACTTTTTTTATAATTCAATAAAAATACGTTTTTCCTTAACGTATGTCATAAATCTTAGATTCCTCGACTCCAACGTACGTCAATTGGTACGTAATAATAAATAATTATTTTCTTTTTCGCGCATTCTATTTTAAAGATATTTACTATTCTTACATATTTTCCCGTATTTGTTTATAAATACTTATTCATTTCACGAATTCACTTATATAACAAAATATTATTTAATTACTCGTTTTGAATAAGATGTAATTTTTATTTGTTTATTTATTTATTTATTTATTTATTTGTTTGTTTTTTTTTCATCACACCCTGCACATTTGATACGTAAAAAAAATTCTCATTCTAATTACTCTTTTTTTTTGTATGCGATGATTAATGTGAATATTCTATACATCGTTTGAATGCGTTATAACGGTGAGTATTTTATACATCGCTGGCGAATTATTCGATATTATCGATTGCTAATACACGCGTCTACTTTTATAAATCTTTTTCATTATTTCCTACGATACCCTTTAATTGTATATTATTTTTACAGATTAGAGGTTCTTACTCAAGAAAGGTTCTACATTTTAAAAAGACAATTAAGTAGTATCTAGTGACAAAATTGAAAATTTTCTTTTTTTAATTTCATTGTAATTATTTCTTTTGTGGGGTCAAGTGCAGTACAATCATTTTTTTAGATTTAAAACGAAATAATTTTATTTATTTCTAAATTCATGATTTTTTGTTTACGATTCTTATTTTATTATAATATACTAATAAATAGTGATTCATAAAATTTGGTTTAATAAAATTCTTCTAAATAAATTCGATCAATCACGATCCGAGAGTACTTTTGGTACTACAAAAAAATATACGCTTAAAGAAAACTGGTAAAATACGCTTTGAAATTAATTTTATAATAGAGATAGATTGCGTTTTTTTTGTTTTTTATATACATAATTTCACGATGTAAGCACGTTTATTACAATAAATGCATACATTTAGTTTTACTTTTATAAAAATTGGAGTACAAAGTAATATCATTAATTTTTTTTTTTTTTAGTATAAATATGCGTACTTCGTTTTTAATAATTGGTTTATTAATGTCAGCTAATATAAAAAAATAATAATTTAATCAATGTTACTACGGTTTTATACATTTGGCCATAAATAATGCACTAGACTTTTTAATGTTATGTTGACGTATAAATTGATTCAAAATTCATTTTGTTTGCCAATGATACATGTTTTTGTATAAAAAGTATTTATTTTTTTGGCTAAATCAATAAATATCAAATAAGCCATTAAAAGTTTTTAGAAAAACACGCTTTTATGAATAATGCCCATACTGGAATTACTATGTACATAATAATAAGCCCGGATGATTATAAATGAAAGGGGAAACTTGGTTTGAAGCCGCTTAAAAGAAATTTATTCCCGTTATTATGCAAAAAATTTATATTTCTGCTATAGTAATCAGTAGGTTTGGGTAGCGATTGCTCAAATCGATTATTGTAATGATCGAATGTCTCTTTAGCCGAAGGATCGTAAGAATCATAATAATTAGCCGGATATTGTTCGAGAACTCCGTTAATTTCGTTGAAATTACCCTGTGTAAGCGGAACAAACGAATTCGTCGTCGTTGTCTCTGTTGTAAATTCAATATCGGAAACATTCTGTGGATATCCTTGGTAATGATGTTCCTCATTGTAATACGGATAGGAGAAATTTTGTAAAGCCGACGATGTATTGAGATTATAAAGGTTCGGTGGATTGCTGGAACCAATAGTCGTCGTCGTCGTCGTCGCCGTCGTCGTCTTTGTCGTCTTTGTCGTCGCCGTGCCTGTTTCAGTTTCCGGAACATCATCTGTACCATAACTGTCCGATATAACTTTGGTGCTCGTGATGGTAGTCGATCTCGAGGTCTTAGATCTTTTTGCGCTCGTAGTCATATCGGGTTTTTTTATCTTACGCGTCGTTTGTTTTGCCCGGAAAACATCCTTTTCATTTTCAAAATCAATTTTTTCAAACAAATTCAATGTCGTATCCTCGGCCATCAAGTCTATGTTTTCCATATTATCACGAATCGTTGCGAAACTTGTCGTTGCGTCGCCACGTTTTGTGAAAGGCACTTCTGTATTGATTGAAGTCTGTAATACCATTGAATAAAACCTCGTTAATTGATTTAAAGTATTTAAAGTACAACGAATAACGTTACAATAGACAATACGGACTCTTTTACCTGATAGATAACTCGTTATATATATTATATTCTTAAGCGCACAATAATAGACAAGAACAATTGTAAATATAACGGATTGAAATAATTATTTTAATAATATTAATACCAATTCAAATTTACTTTTCTCCTAATGAAGCAATTTAATATTTTAAAAAGTATGTGCGTATATACGTATACCTATCAATAGAGCCATATTGTTTCGTCTTTGACTTATGTATCGCGAGAGCCGGGTAAAAACGGAAACGAATAAAGACATAAAATTTTCTTTTAAAACAAATGAAAAAAAAAAAAAAACAAAAAAATAACAAGGAATAAAAACGTACGTTAATGTGTATTGCCATTTTTACCAAGCCTGAGCAATAAATAACAATAGTTGAATTTCCGTAAGAAGTTGACGAAACAGTTTCGTTAGAAATTAATGATAAATACAAGGTGAATTCTGAACACGTCATAATAGATCATTAGAATCCGGTATATTTATTGGAGTCATAAAATGTGCAAGTAATGTAAGAACGCGTGCAAATGAATTCTTACGCTTAAATTATAAATGAGCGTACGCACCCTTGGGTTATTGGGGTTTTCCGGTTGCATCTTGTTCAATAAAACGTTACGATTTTCGTTGGTCATCGTATTGTCGGAGTCGTCGACAAGCACCAGGACGTCGCCCTTTTGACCCTTATTCGGCGAAGCGGTCTCCACGACCAATTTATCCGGCGCTGAGACGGCGTTTACGGTGCCGGTACCGTGGAACCAGTTGAACGGATTAAGGGCGGCGACGAGGTAAGCCAAGGGATTTTGAAAAAAGGACCAGATCGGTAAGGGCTCGTACACGGCTGCCACGTAAGGTCCCCATCTCCTGCGTGGATAGTTGTAACTCACTGTGTACGTAGTTGGCCCTAGTCGGTTATTCGCGATGACGTCGTTCCGGGTGATAGTCGGTGGAATAGACTCCGGGAGGCCGAGGCCCGCGAGGAACGAGAATTTCCCGAAAAATCGTGGATTACGCATTACTGGCTTCCTCGAAGTAGATTTTATGCCGTGCGTCCTCGTTATGGTCGGCAAGCTCGCCGTTGTCGCGTTTGGCATCGATTCTGGTATTGGTACACCATTGACAGCGCGACCTTTTCATATTAACGGTTTTAATTTTATTTACAGCCAACGTCGGCCTTTTATTCAATAAACATTACTAGAGGCTTACTTTTCAAAAATTAAGAAAACCCTATTTATACCTTTTTATTATGTTTTTGACGACGCAAAGAATAACATTTACGTATTTTATTACGAATGTCTAGATTTGTTAAATAAACAAATTTTGTGATCTAGTGGACCGAAAAAGAAAAACCCCGATAACCTTCTCTTTACTTTAAATAGCGTATTTATGAAAACTATCATCTTTCATTACGACCGACTAGTGCGAAAGAAGAACAAGGTAGTAATTTGTTGTAAAAAATAAATACATTAATTTCAGAATAAAGTATTTATTGCGGTTATTTTATTATAAAATTTCAATTTATATTTATAAATTTACTAAAAGTATTGACTGTCAATTATAAATTACGCATTACATTTAAGAATTTTACCAAAATTATGTTATAGAATTACTTTTTATGCATTAATATTATCGTAGACTCTTTGGCATAATTTTTAAGATAAATAATAAGTATAAAAAAAGCGTCTTTTAGATCATTTAGATACAGATTTTAAATTTAAACATACATTTGTAATAAAATTAACCTCCTACGTAATAGAGATTAATTATATATAATAAATCTTAAATAAATCATAGGTAAAATGATAATAATTTTATAAATAAATTATCTTTGCCTTTTAATTATGAGTAATGGTGACATTGCGAAGTTTACATATAACTTTCATTTAATAAATATATAAATAAATAAATAAATAATAACAGTTTGCTTATTTTTCAATAATTGAATTATTTATTCCCGCGAGGCACATTGAATAAGAATGTATATGTTCTAATACTCACTTGAGTTAGAATAAAGTATAATTAGGAGAAGAAGAAATCTAGTAAAGTATTTAGTTGTCGACATTTTTACTCTTTCGCGTTCGGTGAGAAACTAGAGAAAATCCGGAGCACTTGGAGCAAAAAAAGGAAACATGCGGGTTGCATCTACCCTCATTGTTCAGAAAAAAAGTCCGTAGAAAGTGTAAGGAGTTGATAAAAAATTCATTACGTTCGCCATTATAAATAAATTAAAAGATTTCTTTTATTGTAGCTCGTACGCAGTTTCGAAGCAGTTCGTTAAAATGTTATTAGTAAAAATTAAATTAGCTATTATTATTATTATTATTATTATTATTATTATTACGGTCTTTAAACGAATGGGGATTATTATAAAAATGAAGATCCATTTTGTCCTAATTAGGCTCAATTTTTCTGGAGGCGTATTAAAAAAAAAAGATTTCGTAAATATTATTAATTATATTTGTTTGGTCAGTAAAATCGCGTTTCTGCGAATGAGGCCTTTTTATTATTAGCACTGTACGTAAGTTTCAGGTTCGTCCGTTGGATCAATCGTTCGATCGATCCTGTAACGTTCTTCGGACGACAATTGAATTTGGCGCCAAATATAAGTTCCGATGCGCCGCGAACCCAAATAGCGTCGCTGTCTGACGGCGACCGTGCCGTGGAGGGGGGGGGGGCACGTTTTTCTTTTTATCAGATCATTTTAATAATTTGCTTTGATTCCGCGATGCCAGATAATCAAACGACGGATTCGCCAGTCGTAGAAGCCGAAGTCGAGGAAATAATCAGCGAGGAATTAGATGAGGCCGCGACGAATGACTTTGCGACGCCGGAAAAGCAAGAGGCGCGTACCTTTTTACGGGAACGCTTTCTCCGTGTGATTACCGGCGTTATTGGTAAAAAACAAAAAAGAACTACCATTTCAATTGCATGTCTTCCGAGATATATATTATTTCCTTACGACCCTGGCCTCTTATCAATTCTGATCCTATTGAATTTTAACTGCTCCTGGATATTTACTTACACAAGCAATCTTTATTATGATTAAAATTTAAAAAAATAACCTATTTTTGGTTATCTATAAATAATCAATGAATAATTTTCACTTTAGGTAAGCCGGCGAAATTTAATTTGTACGAAAACACAACTGTCAATGCCGAGTTCCGCGGCTGTGACATTAACTTTTTGGAATTATATGTAAGGAATTTGACAACACCAATGGGAACAATACCAGAGGCTATATTAAGAACAAACGATGTGATATTTTTTGAAATGGAGAACATGTAACTTCAGTTATTTCAATAATTTTAATGACTTTGTACGATTTGTGTAAAAACTTTATTACATAACGTATTATAACTAATATAAAGTTTATTATTTACATTTGGTCTACTTATGAGCGGCGCATGCTCATCATTGTATTTATTTCTGAGATAATACGTCTTAGGTGATCGATGATTTCTTTGAGATGCCTATTTTTCAGTACAAGTTGCTGCAACGGTAATATTTTGTTTGTAAATTTATAAAATTCATATTAAGTACGTTGTATTTATTTTATAAGATTGTCTAACTTAAATTATTTTATTATACATATATAAATAAATATATTTTTTTGGTATATCAATTTATTGTATTCATACCTCCATTGTTTCCTTATGCTCTTCACAAGCCAATCTATAAGCCTCTGAAGCCTTTTTCTCATCCGATTTCATATCCCACTCCTCTTTAATTGGAATTAAACTCTCAATATGAGTGTATTCCATGCCTTGAAGTTGACAATTTTCATTACATTTTTCATATATAACCCTTAAACGCTTAAAAAGTAAACTTGTTGTTCTCAATTGCTCCTGAACTTTCATTTTCTTTTCGTTAGATAAATTTTGGCCTTGTGGTGTACCTAAAATAGCATAAATTGATAACCTATGAAAATATTTTATACTCCATAAATTTTTTTATTAAAAGCAAATGCAATTATTTTCCTTCTACATATTTACTGCATAGGCTTGTATAAATACATGAATAAACCTTACTTTTTAAATGAAAACTGCTTGTAAAAGTATTATTGAAATTGGGTTATATAAATAGATTGAAAATGTATTGAAAAACCAGTAAGCATTTAATCGAATAAAGCAATTCATAAATAAAAGTTTTGCCACATACTCGTAGAAATAAGAAATAAATACAGAATAAACAAACCATTAGGAGGTTGAATAATTTTCAATGTTTGGAAAAGCTCTTGCATTCTGGAGACAATTTCTTGAACAGTTTCTTGTCCCAATTTACAGAGACTAGCTGTGTTTAAATCTCTATTCGGTTGCCTCTGTACCGGAGGCTGAGATTGAGGAACTGGTATTTGAGCTGCGGTGGGTGCTCCGCCGGCTTGATTATTTTGTTGAACCATTGCAGCTTGTTGCTGCTGTTGCAAATGCATTTGTTGCTGATGTTGAAGTTGTTGTTGCATTGGTTGTTGTTGTGCCATAACTTGTTGCGCATTTAACATTCCTAATGCATTTGGACCTACTCCTGCTCCTACACCTCCACCAAATTGTTGAGCTCCTACCATACCTACAACATTATTTAATAAAGTTTATAAAAATAAATTAAATTTTCTATTCTATGTTTCACTGAACCAAAAAATTTTACTTATGCTTTTATTGTTCATAAATATTTGTACTTATGTATTAGGTTAATATGTTACTTATAAAATGATTTTTATTTAGACATGTAGTAAAATATATTTGTAGATAATTCTATGATATAATATTTATCTGATAATCATTTGTATAATAAAGAATTTCTTTTGCTTTTACCTTGTTGAGGGCCCATCAGTCCAGAAACCATTTGTCCACCACCAAATTGATTTCGCATTGAATTTTGTTGGGGATTTGGAAATCCCGAGGGAAATTGATGGGGTTGCCCAGCCATTTTCAGATAATATTTGGCAGCTCTACAAACGAATCGTTCATATAGTTTTATACACAACAATAAGAAAATCTTCACTGCCTCGAAAATAATGAAATAATAGTATTTATAAAAAATATTATCGGCGAAGTAAGGGTTAACAATGAGATTTGTCACACGTGACGAAAGAAAAAAAAGGCACGAATAGACGGAACTGTAGAGAAAACTTTTTCCTTAATAGACAATGGATTTCGGATAAGTAATCATTAGTTTTAAATAATTTTAAACACTTGTTTACGCAGGTTATTAGCGAATATACGTGTTCCACGTATATCTTAGAAATATAAAGATCTTATAAGGTAAATCTTACCGAGATTAAATTGTCCTGTGCAGCACCTCCGCCCCACTTCTTGAAATACCAACTAATTGGAATTATTCACATTGTTCTTATAAAACTAAAAGCTTAAAAATTAAATCTACAAACAGATCTCGATTTCGTATGACAGTAAACTATATACGAGGTTAATTAGTTCGAGCGGCGGCAGCTAGACGACGATGTGGCAGCACTGTCCTCCCATGCATGCTATATTTTTAAGTGAACACATCATTGATTATGCGAAAGTGAGTGCGTATGCAGTGCCACTCGGTCCTATAATCCATATTAATACGGAATTAAACGTCCGGCCCGGGTACCCGCCGTCGATAATGCAGATCGCGCGGGAAGGAAGTTTCGTTTGGCCAGGTCAGGGTGAAGGGTCAAACGATTTTGACTCGTTGCGAGCCTCGGCTGTCGGCTCGCTCTTTAAAATATCTGAATGTCGCCGTTAGGTTCCGTTAATTCTCCTTATTCCGCGTAATTGCTGTTGCAAAAAAAAAAAAAAAAAATCGTGTAATTTTGATAAATACGTGTATTATGTTCGCTTGTTTCTCGTGTTCGTGGAATATTTGCCGGAGCGGGCATACCTGGAATTTTATTTGCAAAACGCTCAACGCCTTAAACGGACTTTTAAGGATATACACGCGCCACCAATAAATATCCATTCGATAACGACGAATTCATGAGTTAACATGTTTTCACGATTGCTATAGACATATAAACCTCTTACATTCTTTCAAGGTGTTTTCCAAAACCATCGATAACGTTTTTCTTTTCTTTTTTCTTCTTTTCTATTTAAAAAATTATTCATACTTTCTTGGACTTTTTTAACATTCGTTAAATGAAAAATATCGTTTACTTATGTTAAAAAATGTTAGGAGAAAATTTTTTTTTAGTTTTTACACAAGTTTCAACAAATTAATTCATATTTTTTCGATATTGCATTTGATTGAATAATAATAATAATAATAATAATAATAATAATAATAATAATAATAAACGATTATGGTAAATTTATATTCAAATTGCAAATACAATTTTTACTATATTTTAATTATATTTTAATTGTATTTTCATTATATTATAATCCTGAATTTGTGATTGCTCGTCCAAAATTCATTGCACTTTGTAAATAATATGAAAATAGTTATACTTGAATACTGAGTGTCAATCATTAAAAAAATGATCAATTTTTAACTCATTTAGATCAGATATAGAATTTAACGAATCAAATACTAGAGTCAATAATTTAAAGGTTTATTGACCTTTAAACAAAATAAATAAACAATTGAATGCTTTATACTCAGAATTAATAGTTATTGGTGGATTCAATAAATCTAAAATTATCAATTATTTAACCGTTAAATAAATACATGTTCATTTCGTTGCCTTGACGATTAAATCTTGCAAATGCAAAGCTTTCTAATTTATTTTACATGTAAATTTCCTATTTCTATAAAAAATTTCCATTGAAATATTACATATTTGGAACAAATGAGAAAATTTGAAAGCTTAACCGGACAAATCAGTTCATGAATTTTACTTATGAACTCGCAATACACAACTTATGAACTTTATGTAAAAAAGTATAAATTATTGTAAAATAAAAAGCAATTATTCTTTCTTATTAATTCTCGAATAAACTGAAAATGTAAATTTTATAGAAGTATGATTGAAGTAATAAAAGATTTTAAGTAATCAGATTTTAGCATTATTAATTGATTTGTAATACTATAGAATGTTACAAATTTCTAATAGGTTTTCAAATAATAATTCGATAAATATTTCAATCGTTTATGTGTCAATCGATATACGAGTTATTAATAGCATTTTTGCAACTTTTTATATATTTTTATGTAATTTCGGAAATAATTAAGTAATGGAACCTCCTAATTCATAACAACCTTTTTAATGAGTATTAAAATTTAGGAATGAAAACATATAATTATGCATAGCTTTTGAAATTTATTGTAATTGAAATTTTTTCATAAATTTTGCGATTCGACGAGAAAGTATTTTTTTTTTTTAAATTTTTCTTCTTCTTTCGATAAATCGTAAAATATTAAGAGTTTAATAACAGGATTGTGGGATTAATTAAAGACATTAAAATTCGTAAATTTAATGAAAGGGTTTATTAATAATGTATAAATAAATATAAATAATGATAAAGCATAATAATAAATCTATTTGAAAACATGTGCTCGTAAATTATTTTATAATAATAATATATGCATTATTCGTTGTTTGAAATTATGTCGTACGATATTATAACAATATTTCGTTTTGCATTGTAATCACAATGTTAAACGTTAAATTTATACGGATATAAATTCATTTTCTAACAATTCCTTATCCTTTTATTCGGCTTTATTATTTATTTGACTCTCGAACGTATAGAAATACCTTAGCTATTCTTTACAATCTTTTTCTTAACCCTGCAAAATTTAAAAACCAAACAGCCAGCTAAATCACTAAAGATATCGTCTATTTACTGTAACTGCATATATTACTATGCATTCAAATGCAAGCATTATAAAAGCATTCTTTATGCGACATATAAGGAGAATATTCAAGATACAGAGAAATTAAGAGATGTTGACTAGTGTTAAAAAAATGCCTCATTTTCTCCTTTTTGCTTAATTCCTTTTGAATTTTCATGGGAATCGGTTTTGCTTTTTTTTACTTATTTATTTATGTATTTATGTATTTATTTATTTATTTTTTTTTTTTTTTACCGAAAACTTAAGAAGCTGAAAAGGAATCACGATGAATGATTGAAGTTCTGTTTAAAACAAAATTCTATATATATATATATATGTATAGATAAAACTAAACGTTACCTTTGTCGTAAGAGTTTTTCCCGAAATATTTAATATCTTCTGTGAAATTATTAGTTTGCAGAGGTAAATTGTAAATTAGTTGCTTAGATGGTACGGCCAGTTGAAAATGCCTTGGATTCATAATATCTCCTTTCGGATCAAAGGAATTGTCGCTCTTATCAGTTAAATTCTTACTGGAAACTTGATTATTTTGCAGCTGTCCCATGGAAAGTTTTCTAATGTTCTGCAAAATGTAATTGTTTTATCGAATTTCTTCTTCGTCGGTCGAAAACGAAGGGAAAAATAAGAAGAAAAAAAAGCAAAAAAAATTCAATAAAATCGAGCTTAGATTAAGTGGATGTTGTGGACGTGTGACTCGTTTTGAATAAACTTCAGTTATTCGTTTGTACATACAATTCAATTCTTTCTTCTCGATTATAGCATTGCAAAATAATAGTGTTATTCAGCCTTTTCAATTCTAATGAACGAGCACGTAATACGTAATAATGCGTTTTATAATTCTTACCTCCGTATCGCATTATGTTTATTTACAATGAAATCTTACCTTTATTATGTCACTCGGTTCGCGGAAGGCTTTAGCTATCGTTGGATTTATTTCTTCTAATGGCTGATCGCCGACTCTTATATAGACAGGAATATAGCCAGGAATCTCTGGCAAGTACTGGAGCGGTAGCGCATCTAAACATTAATTAATTCTTAGAGAATCGTCAAATGCACGTCGACGTGACAAAGAATAAATATAATTATCATCGGTACAATCCCTTTATTATTACTATTACTTAAAACTATAAGCTTACATTACGAATATTGCTGATTTAAGAAAATTTGCACTATATATATATGATTATTTAACTCGGTTATTAATTAATGCAAAAGGATATGAACAATAATTACGCGGGATTTCGTGCAAACCTGCCCAAAAACGTCTATCTCGTATAAGTTTTTCACAACCTCAGTCCACGGTATAAACTCATACATTATTATATATTACATAAGTTTGTTTTAATAGGGTACGTTTAATGTGCGTAAGTTACGCTTTTATTCCGTTAATCGATATACATTTTGCCTTCAGAATATCAAAATTTATTATAACTTGCTTAAATTAAAATGTAATAATTTATTTTACGCACCAAATTGATTTTTATTTAACATAATTAGACGGAAATGGTAGTTTTTTTCTTTTTTTTTCGGCAAGTATTTAATTTTCCACATTTGTAATCGTAATTGTAATTGCCATTTAATTTAATTACTGTTATTATTTAAATAAAAAAGTTTAAGTGGATCTTCTTTAAGATTTGATGATAGATCAAAGTGGAGCAACTTTAATCAAATTTTTTGTACCTATAAAGCTAAAATTTACTCGTTTTAATCAAAAACTATTTCTACAAACGATTTTAATGATTTTAATTAAATTGAAGGCACCAATCGAACGTTTTAGCAGTTGCAGCTCTTAATTGCTTGACTAAAACATTATCACAGTTAAATGTCATTAACCGAATAATTTGCATGGGAAATAGTAAAAATTGAATTAATTGATACGGAACTTCAAGATTTACGTACGTAAAGTTACAAATCGAGAAGCCTGAATAAAAAACGTTTTATTGTACGGTACTTAAAGAATCTATTATCTTCATTGGTAGTAATAAGGAAAAGCGCGAAAAATATTAATATAATATTTCACATATGAAGCACGGGAATGGTATGGCGTCCGGTGCTCCGGTACTAATAAACGACAAGAGGCAGATCGCGTTAATAATGTCTTGGATATAAAAATAATAATAAGCGTAAGAGTTGCCGTTCTCATTAGAAATCGTCGCGAATCGTTATTATCAAGGGATTAACAACACAATCCTTGTTTGACAAGCGGCTTTTCACTTTCCCGCAATGACAGAACAATACGATCGCCTCCTTCATCGCTTCCTTCACCGCTTCCTTCATCGCATCCCTCATCGCTTCCTTGATCGCTCCCTTGATCGCTTCCTTGATCGCCTACCACACGCGCACGCTTCAGACAATGGCGCTACACCTGCCCCAACATAAAAGGACAAAGGGCCCCAACTCACTGGCGTGGACTGCTACGTAGAGGAGCAGGATAAAAAGCGGCCGAGTCGCCTTGCACAGCATCCCGTGGACTAGCATCTCCGGGCTCGCACTGGGCCGCTGGACCAGCGGACTTTCAGCTTTATACCGGCGCTCCGAGACTCCCACCCACCCCCACCCCTACCCCCCTACCCTACCCTACCCTACCCTACCCTCCCTCGTCACGCTATCGGTCACACTCTCCCTCTCGTACTCTCTTTCTCTAACTCTTTCTCTGTCTACGTTTCGCACTCCTTCACCCGCGACAACGACGCAAAGCCGAGGCCCGCCCGCGCAATATTCCGTTAGACATCGCCCGGGCCCCCCGGGGGTTAAAGAGAAGAATAGAGCGACGGAGTGGGAGGGAAGGGGGGGCTCCCTACAGGAAACGCCTCGCGACTACTTTTTTTTATCCTTCGATTCCGTAGGATGCAACTGCTTTTTGAGCTCCGTTCGTGTGCTTGACCCGCTCCCGTCTACGCTACCGGAGTTCAATGCAACAACGCGGTGATCCTGACGGCGCTGGCGGTATTGGCCGCGGTCGAGCTGGCGGGGGAGAAGCTGACGACGATACACGCTGCCATTTGTCAAGCTGAGATTTATTCACTCGGCAGTTGGCTTCGTATCTCTGCTACACTGCAGCTTCCATCAGATAGATAGGCAAATGTTATTACGTCGCCCGGAAATTCTTTAGCGGTCAGAGTTTATCATTATTGTTACTCATGAGTTTTGTATTAATTATAACGTCCAGCGCGTTTTTGCATCGAATTTAACGCAGCTCAGTGATCCCTTGTCTAAGCGATTCGACTAATATTCACGACCGCTCGGACAATATACTGATTTCAAAGATAAGCGATTTCAAAGGTAATGTTCTAGTGAACGTACGATCCTCCGAACGTAGCTCCGCAATCGCAATTAGTCCCGCAAGTGATTTGTTAGCTACAAAGCAGGTACTCGGGTTTTTTGTATTTTCCATTGAATTGACTGCAATTGACTACGACAATTATCGTAATTATATTATTTTACTTTGACCATATATAAACGCGTGGCATTTATATAAACGAAACGAATAATTATGTTTGTCAATGTAAGCGCAATCGCGTGCGTGTACGTAATAATCAGTGACATTATTTTCAAAGAGAAGCTGAAAATACACCGAAACTTAAAGCTTTTTCTTATAGAAAAAAGAAAGTGTCACGTGAATGAAAGCTTCGCGTCTAAAACAATATTGAATCTTCGGTGTTTTAGAAGTTCGCAACTGCAATATAACTACAATCGAGATAAAGCCCTAGTTATTTTTCGCACTTGTCCACGACACGTAAAAGATCTGCTGGGACGCGTTGATGGGACGCGTTATACTTACACGTATACTTACACGCCGATGCCTTCGGTTTCACAAACGCCTTTCGAAACGGTTTTCTGACAGACAATTAACAAATCACTTTATTACATAACCTCTTGTTATTCTTTAATTTATGAATAACAATCGATCGATGAGCCTTCGATGGGAAATGTCGGTGCCCATCAGTTGCTTTATATAAATCCAGGGTTACTTCGCCCTTTCCATTGGATCGCGTAATATTTCGTTACAGTCATTGTAGGTATAGACATCTTAGCCCTATTTTTTATCACGCGCATACATATTATTTGGAGTATAGATCCAAATGGTTTCAAGAGTAGTAAATATAATCAACGAGCTCGCGGTAATAAGCCTTTTTTTGAAGAATAATTATTATTGTTAACAAAGAATCTGCCGTGAGTTTGTATGTACAGGGAAAAAGGGAAATTTTAAGAAGTTGAAGTTACGTACGAAGTAAGGCAGGTCGAATCCGGAAGCGCGACTCCTTAAGAACGTAAATAAAACGGTGAGGTGGGATGGGCGCGGGGCGGGGAGGATAAATAAAATGACGAATTTTATTTAAGTATGGCTTTGTGTTTGTTATTATTAAAGCAGATTTGTATAGAATTAGTTAGCCTTCTGCTTGATGTGCCGATGATGTTGGATTTAATAAGTCGTGTGCAGCTTATGGACCCGATTCTGGTATGGAGTATAACTTTATGTAACGAGTCCTTGTACAAATACTAGATACGAAAGTCCGTCTCTAAGGAGACTCCCAAGTTATTGTCCACTGCCTCGAAGGCGCCGTCTAGGATCGCACTTTCGACTCCGATGCCGATCATCATCCCGATCAGCACCAACATGACAAACCATTCGAAATGCACTCGAGCCATTTAATTAAACTGAAACGCAATGCTTTTATTAATTAATTAATTAATTTATTTATTTATTTATTTTCTATGCCGAACTGTTCGATTCGTGTGTACGAGTACTCACGGCTTTCTCGGCGTGTTTATATAGGCTCGCGAGAGTCGTGACGCGCGGTTAGCGTTGCATTTTTAATTAAGTGCTTTTAATTAAATGATTGGCGAAAGGGGAAAGAGATCGACGACGAGGCCTCTCTTTTTCATCGAAAGAAGGGAGAAAATGGAGGGAAGCATAAAAGCGCGGGAGCCTGCTGTAATTCATTGCTTTTCGTGCGTAAAGTTAAAGCAAAGGGCAACGTTAACGTCACGGGATTTCCCTTTGTGCTCGATTTACGTTATTATTAATAAAACTAATAAGTTTTTAAGTAGCAGTTTTCTTCGGCCTCTGTTGATGTATAAAATTTATTACCGAATCGTGAAAATAGCCTTTTTCCTTCCCCGCCGCCCCCTGCACCGACCCCTCTCGCCGTTATTATCCGTATTTAATTATTTACGCGGTTGCGCGCGGACGTAACCGTGTAATGTGGGAGGCCAGATTCGCATCGATCGCACAGCCTCGAGGCTATCGAAGCTCGTATTGACTATTAATTTGCTCGCTAAGCTAATTTGACATCGGTCGCATCGGTCTGTATTTCAAATGGGGGCTAAGCATGGATCCCGGCGCCTATTTCGGCCGGAATATATTTCTCAATTATCGACAGAATTTTAAAATAATTATTTAAAATAGCTGCCCGTAGTTCTCTCTCTCTCTCTCTCTCACCAATAACCAATAACCCCAATAACCCTTTCTCCGGAACGATCGGCGGGGCGGCGGGGAGATCGACCCGTCTTGACCTTCGGCTATTGAGTGCAGCCGATGCAATTTCATTCCTCCTCTGTACGCCGCACAACGACTTCTCCTCGAGTTTTCTTTCGCTTCCAACTGTCGCGTCGGCCAACTCGCTAATTTCACTAATCTCCCCCCTGCTCCACCCCGTACCGCCCCGCTCGCTTCGCGGACACGTTTAACTGGAACGGCAGTGAGCGTCGGCGCTCTTTTCTCTCCAGGTGAAATCGATCGAACGGTCGCCATTCTCCTGTTGTCGCATCCATGTTTTCGTTACAATTATCCAATCGGTGACAAATATCTACGTAAATTAATTCGGCTTAGACGAAAACGCTTTACAAACGTCGCTCGCCCGATCCCACCAATTAACGACAACTCATAATATCCCTCTTTCCTAAGCGCGTCGTCCGTGCCCGCGATTTCCTTTTCTTCGGGCCCACTTGGCGCTTAATCGCCTCAGACCTTACGTATCATTCGAATCAGATCCCAATCGTATTTACATGTCTCCACGGATTTCATAACAAATGACCGGCTTACGTTAAGTCCCGACGGTCAGTCGGTCAGTCGGGTACTATTTATTTTTAATATTTACTGCGAGTGAATTGCTTTGGTACTATTTCGTCTTCCACATTGCGATGTCAATATTTTTTATCAAATTTTATCATTAGCCATAACATTTTATCATTTTACTACGTCACACTTAGCAAACTTTATCGCTAATTAACAATATCGTCACGATTCTTTATAAGTTAAAATATTTTTATATAAATGTAGCTTCGGCAGTGCAGAGTTAAATAAAAAAACAAATACAAAAAAAAAAAAAAACAATGTTTTTAAAAATCGTTATACTTGTAGTAGTAATGTATTTATATTATGTATGTGCTTGTAAAGGAGGGAAGAGAATAAAGTTCGGTTCTGGAAAGAAAAAGAAGCGTCGAGGCAGTGGAAATACGGGAGCGACAACTACTACCATAGAACCTGGTGCCATGACGTCTATAGGTCCTGGTTAAAACTGGATAAAATATATGTCCGCAATAAAATATAAGGAAATATTATGTCTGATCGTAGACTATTCGAGGATAAATATAAATGTAGCTGCGTTACGTACAAACATTGGAACCAATAAACTTATTCAAAAACATTATGCATAATTATTAATTATTTATTAATTGTACCTACAAGATTTGACGTTACACACTTTTTTGTTACATACGTTAAACAAATATTTTGTACAAAAGGCAAAACAATTACATTGCAGGTATACATTGTATAAGATTTTGAATGTAACTGGACCTGTTAGAATTTGTTATATATATTTTCAATAATTTGAAACGATAAGCTTTTGTACGAAATTTCTTAACAATAAATATTTACTTTAAAAAGATTTCAAAATCAGATGTAATCATGAAGATTATTTTACTTACACAGGGATTTTCAGTTAAATATAAAGTTCAAACTTTTTCAATTGCGACATTGCGACATTTAGTTTTATATGTATTTTATTATATGTATTCCAGTTTAATATGAAGAAGAGCAGAATTTACGACGTTCCCGGCCTTCCATAACCCAACTTTATAAATTAATTATCATTGACTTAAAGTTATAATAATGTATAATTACGACATCTTATTATCTTATTATAAATAAATAAATAAATAAATAGAGTCAGTTTTTGTATTGAGTATAAAGTATTTGTTCTGTAGTCGTAGTAATAAAATTAAAGACAAAGTCATTACGGTATCAAACAGTTTGTTTTTTATTTAAAAATATTGTATAATACAGTAAAAAATTTGCTATTACTTTGAAAAGTATTTGTTGAAAAATAAGAAATTCATAAAATCTGTTGCGTATGATTAATGGTTCCGGACATTATGTTTCATTATCCAGGATGTGCGGTAGTCGTAGTAGTGTCACCGCCAATTATTATTTCGGTATCGTTATCCGATCCCGATCTCTTCGACCTCTTTCTTTTCTTGGAGCAACAATTTATGCAATGAATATACGCCGATAATATTAATATAACGAATTTCCAAAACATCATCTTTAAAATGGTCCAATGGTACAACGAGTACTTATTTTTCTCAAATTTTCTTAAATATCGTCTGCTTAAGAATGCAAATTAACGCATACTGAGTATAAACAACAAAATGTCCTTATTTTAATAATAAGCAAAATCACGAAATAATTATAAAACATTTATATTACGAAGGTTATGAAGCTTTTAAATGTACAATGGCATTACTTTTAACTTAATAAAGCAATCGATGCAGTTAATTTTATCGTTATAAATAAATTTAAAGAAAAAAAAAAAAAAGAAAAAAAAATCATTTTTCTCACATTATGCTCATTAGTAAATGTATGCGTAGCAAATTACCTTATCTTAATTATTTATATTTAATATTATATTTTCACGTATACCTACGACATTATTACGTGAAATTTACTAAAAAATCGATAACGCCTTATCGATATCCCATTAATGTATATTTTTATTATTTCCGATTAACAAATTACGTGCCCGAGAATGAAGAATATTAAATTAATTATAAATAAAAAATATCGAGCACCTATATTGAAATAATGTATATATTTGAAAATGATTCGTAAACGCAAAGTATAATATGTATAATATTGTATAATAACGGAAGGAATTTAAATATGAAGTTCAAACCCTTATCTACTCGAGATAATTTTTATACAAACAAACAAGTATTTGAAATACAAAGTTGAAGAATAAATATCTCGATATCAGATATATTACTTATATATATATGCATACATGTAGAACAATGTATATGCACGTGCGTGACTATGTATGCGCGCAGCAAATGTAAGAAAGGTAATTTAGGTGCGAGTATTAGAATAATTTGGAGTGGCAGGTCGCATAGGGTGAGAGCGAGCTCCCAAGAAAAGAGATAAAATTTACTAAGTAATGACAAATTTATTATTGGCAGTTAATATTAGTTAATATTGGTACACAGTATTGTCGTAGGGCGGAGTGAGGTAAATCCGGTATGATGTTGGTGTTGGTGGACAATTCTATTTGCGAGGTGGACCTTTTGGTCTTGAATGTTCCGTCCCATTCCAACTGGCAGGTCCTTTTTTCGCTTTGCCTTTCCTGAACATCCTTCCACCCCCTCTTTTACGACCGCAGCCCATTGTCTCGGCGTCGAACATAATTATAATTACAAATATGACGAAACATTTGAAAAGTAATGGCAACATGTATATTTAACAATAAGAAAATCTTTCGTTGGCTTGAGCTTTCGTTGCAACTTTCGTCCGAAAGTCTCATTCCCTTGAAAATATTTATAAATATTTATAACTTCGAAACTCGTGAGGGAGAATACAATAACGCCGCTATAAAGATTAGATATTTAAACGTACGAGTCTTTTATTTAGATAGGAAACCGATAACTTTCCTCCAAATCTATATACACTGGTTCGAATTTTTAATAAAAATACAGGTTTTACTCATTTTTCTTCCTTTGTCGCATTCCTCCATGCGATTTTACATTTTAATCCAATGAGTTAAATACTTGGGTGATCGATTTCACTTTGACTGTACAGTACTCGTGTTATATACTACAATTCGGCTCAAATAACATAAGATTCCGTCAGAGTCCCTTAGAAGAATGGCAGCGGCAGCAGCAGCAGCAGCAGCAGCAGCAGCAGCAGCAGAGAAGGAGTTCAAGGAGGAGGATTTACATTTAAACGAATACGCATTCTTACGTATTTAAATAATTGTTTCTTAAATAGCACGTGCAAATAGTCTAATTCAGCTTAAACTCGATTTATTGACAGAGGCGGTCCGCAAATATTGTTAAATAATAGAAAAAAAATAAATAAAATCGAGAGAAATATTAGAATTTAAATATACGAGGTAAAAGAAGACTGGAAAGGATTATAAATAATTAAATTAAAACAAAGAATCGAATGTTACGGTTGGAATATGCCTCTTTATTTTTTATTACAACAACATCTTCCTCGAAGCATCGTGAAGTTTACTCAATTTGTTGAAGTTTTTTATTCAATAATAATAATTTTTTTTTAATTTTTTTTTTTTTTTTTTTTTTTTTTTATTCACTTGGACGAATAGTTCTATCCGGGCGGTGGGGAGGATTTGTCGTTATTACCTTTCCCAGGGGCTAGAAAAGGAGCCTTGTCTCTGTTGCGGGGTCCGGTTCTTACTCCACCGCCGCCTCCGCGACCGCGTCTAGAACAACATGAGACAAGTGAAAACTCGACGAAAACTATGTTTAATAAGACCAGAAGTATAAAGGCTCTCAAATGCATTTGCGGCATTTATTATAAAGCGGTACTCGATATTTATATCTGAACCGTGAGATTTTTATTGAAAAGAATGCAATTATTCACCCGGTACTTATAGGCCCCCCCAAAGAATATCGTGACATTATTCAGCTGGCATTATAAACTATTAATGTTTTTACGAATCGAATACATAAAGTTTACGATACGCATTGAATTTCCTTCCAGCCAATGATATTCGAACGACGAGCGACACTGCATAATAATATATTATTATATACTACTTTATATCAGCATAAGCCAATGATTATTTTATTCAAACGAATATAAACAATTTGCTCTGTTTGTTACAACGCTGATGTTTTTATTCACATTATTATTACTAATTCGTTGAGTTTCAGATTCGTATTTTTAATGCGACCTGCAGACGAAATCCGTAGGCCCCCAATAACCCCAATAACCCCAATAACCTCCGACTTCTTCATGCCTATGATCAAGTCCATTGACTACATTAAACTTTCCTTTAATTATTATTTAGATGTACATGTACATGTATATATATACATTATAAATTATATTTCGAATTCTTACCCTCCAAATATCTTTGCAAATGAATTTCATGACTTGTATCGTATATTGATTACGTATTGATAATATAATGTTATTATACGCGATGGCGGGAATGGAGGTTTAAACAATTTTAATTCATGCCTTATGTAATTTACCACCTGTTTATTTATAATTTCCTACAAAAATTCTTGTATGGTAATTAAGGTACATAATAGTAAAGTCCGGCTAATTTTGACAAATCGGTACTTGGATAAATTTTATACTATTTATTGTAAGAGTATTGATGCTTTTCTTAATTTTCATTCTTCATGCAGGACAAATCAAGTTGGATTTTCAATGCATCCAATGAATTTTCCCATTAGAGTTTTCATGTTTTCACATTATAGGGAAACTCGTACTCTCGCGCTAATATTAACAGAACCGCCATTATTTACACAACTTTTTTTATTCCGTACTTATTCGTTTTTCCTTTCGTGAATGAAATTAAAATTTTTTGTTTTGTTCCTCTTTTAAATACTTCGTTGGATAATTGTATTAATTTATTTTAGCCAACGCACGGGAATTCGAAATCGGCGTTTTAGAAGGTAAATTAAGAACAAATACATTCATTTTAAAACTAATTGCGTATTGGCGATGAATGCGTACGATTAATAATTACTTACAAGAAATATTTGAAAAAGGAGTTTTAAAAGATAAAAAAAAAATGAAAGATCGCTAATTTAATGGTAAACATTTAGATATTAATAAAATAGTAGGAAGTAACTGTAAAAATTGATAAAAAAAAAAAAAAAATAAAAAAAAAATAATTAAATTTTACAATAATGTTTTAAAAAATGTTTTTTTTTTTTTTTTTTTTTTTTTATTTCTTATGATAACAATTTAAGTTTCATAAATTTACTTCATTTATTAAAAAGCGCGAGGTTTCTCGTATTCATCTTTTATGCAACAAAGTTTTTATGTAATTCGGTATAAACTTCTTGTTAGAATGGGTGGTGTGTAGTCGTCGAACGATCTGAGTTTCCACCTCTCCCTCTTCTTCTCGATCTTCCTCCTCTTCCTCCTCTTCCTCCTCTTCCTCCTCCAATACCGCCCTTCGGGAAGGGGATAGACTGCACTTCAAAGGCGTATACCAATACAACTAATAATAATAAAATAAATTTTGGCCACATCTTCGAATTTCTTTATTATGTATATATATATATATATATATATATATAATGTTAATTTAAAAAAGAAGCTCTTCTTTAGTCTTATTCTTTTGTCGAATCGCAGCTGTCACACTAGTTTTTATAAGGCAAGTCAATCATGATCTTAAATCATTTGGTTTTATCATCAAGTAGATATACGTGGATAATAAAATATTTATCACGTATTTAATGTACGAGTGAAAAGCTAAATATTTTTACAATTACTTACAAACCTTACGGTCATGCCTTAAAATTATATTACACATTTTACTGTACATATTTTTTATTCGATTTTTGTTAACCGTTTGCCGTTTTACGTTATACTGTGCATGTATAAATTTCTTTTAATACTAAATACATCATTACGTATTAATTGCGACGGTTAATGTTAAAATAAGTAGCTCGTTTAACGACTTTCTCAAGAAATTAATGATTCTCGACGGAGTACTCATCATCGATAAAATGTATTTTCAAGTTATTGGAAAATAAATTGTACTCCATCGAGTGTCTTTATCTAAATTAATTCTAATGAAATTAAATAGAATGTACCTGAAAAGAATATAGTAGCTATAATCAGTATGGTAAAAAGTTGCATTACATTTATAGAGTAAGTAATTAACGGCGATGTCAAGTATTATTATTAAAAACCGAAAGCTATGAATTACGTTTATTTAACATACGAGCTACGTAATTAGTTTTAATACCGATAGATGAGTATAATAGCTAACGCGTAGTTTGTAATTTTAATTGCAATTAATTACAATTACAATTACAATTACAATTTCTATTTCAATTACAATTTCAATTTCTTCTTTTTACGTAGCCTAAACCTTTTTTATTTACTCTTATCTGTAAATTCGCTTTAACTCTAATATTTTTAATTCTAATTTTCTTATGTAACGAAACAATAAAAAAATCATCTCTCTTATTGCTCTTTCACTTCTGTTCCTTATCCACGAAATTTATTAACAATAAAATGTGATTTTTATGATTTTTACAAAGTTATTTTAAATTAATTGTAAACGCACGAACATTAGATTTATGTATTTAAAAGTCATAGCATAAATTTATAATTATTTATTATTTATTATATAAGCATGAGTTACAATGACGTAATTGATAATACATGACAACGTAACGATTTTATCTTTCACGTCAATAATGCTTTGCTCAATTGGACTGAGTAAATAGTGTAATTAGTCGAGCTGGCAGGATGACACCTATCGCGATCTAGGTAAGTACATGAAATTGTCAATCAAGTGTAATAGATCTCTCTCTCCAAGAGTATAAGTGAGTAGTTACGAATACGATGTATTTGAATTGTAAGCAATACAATATTACATTATTCGTATTGTAATCATTATTAATACTTTTATTGTTAATATATTTCTTACATAATTATTACTCTAAATTAATTAATATTGTCTAAAATTTTTATTTAGAAGTTTTAATTTAGAAGGTTTTCGTATTAACTCGTAGACAAGGAGACGGTAAATTTTGCTCGATTACGTTTACGTGTATTGTAAATTTCATCCAAATGACGTATCTGCCAATCAATAGGGATAATGAAGAGATGAATAAATTAATTGACTGTAGAGATTTGAAATTCTTCTTACGACAACGAATAGTGTTATACTTTTAACTGAGCTGCATATTATATTGGCGCAGACGAGCGTGCGACATGTAATTTAAGAATACGTTAAGCTTCAAATGAACTGGTTAATTCAGTCGTTATTATAAGGAGCGAGGAGGCGTCCGACCCACTTTCACGGAGTGAGGATTTTTCATTTCAATCGTCGTAAAAAGTATCGGATAATCACAAGAGAAGAAGGTTATTTGGGTTTTTCGTAGCTGAACCACCGGCACCGCCACCACCACCACCACCACCACCGGCACACCTTCACGAATAACAATAATTCGTGAAGTAGTCGTCAGTTAGTCCGATGTTCGCGCTCCGCTCGGTAAATTAGGTCCAGCCTAATACCCAATCCGAACTATTTATTATTCTTATTTATTTATTTATATATTAATTTTTATATCGCAGCGTCCGGGGCTATCGTGGAAGAAAGCCGATCCCCGTGAAGGAACAGCCCAACAGCAGTTCGATGAGCGATTTCGGAAATAGCGAGTTCATTGTATTTTCTCCCCCTTCCCGCCCTTCCGCCCCTCATCAGGAGCGTATCGATTGCCGGACGCTACCGAAACCGGTTCTCGGCTGCGCCGATCGTCTTTCGGCCCCGCAGCCTGAGCTAACTTGCCACCGACCGATACTTCCCCACTCGGAATTACATCCTACATCCGATCCTCCTTCAATATAAACAAAAAAACCCTCCCCCTCCCCCGACCCACTCTCTCTCTCTCTCTCTCTCTCTCTCTCTGTTCCCTTAGATTATCCCGAGGCCGAGATTGTTGAAAAAGCGACTCCGACTCTTCCTTTTAATCGGCAATTTTCTTTTCTTTTCTTTTCTTTTCTTTTCTTTTCGTTCGAGCTACTTTAATATCAATTCCTGTTATACGGAAGCAAAGCAACCTTTTATCGGTAAAACGTATCTATTCCAAACACCTATAATACGGGTTTACAGTTATTAAGCTTCATCCGCGAGTCAGTTGAGTTTCAATTTTACCCAACACCTTCGTACTAGCGATTATAACTCGGACTGCCTTGTACGTGTACGATCTAATGTACGTGCACATTAATGCATTCTCAACATTCCCTTCGATTCGCCAATATCCAGCCGAGACTCATACAGACAGACAGAAAGAAAGATAGATAGATAGATAGATAGATAGATAGATAGATAGATTAAAAGAGAGAGAGAGAGAGAGAGAGAGAGAGAGAGAGTAGTCTCGCTCGGCTGTCTCTGGCATAATTTCTTTAATCCATTGCCCACGAATTGTATTTGTACGAACGCGTACGTTCGTTCTATGTGCGTTTACACGGAGCCGTAAGACGAATACGTGCTATCCGGAAATAAATTTTTATTATCATACGCAAGCATTATTTAAACAAATATCGCATATCTTATGTTTTGAGGAATTACTTTATACCACGAATAAATTATAAAAAAAAAAAAAAATGTTAAAAGATTGTAATTTCCGCGTAATTTAAGTTACAATGGCTTTAAGTTATTTAAAGCGAGGATTAAAGTACGCGAATGTTGAGGAAAGACTTGACTTTTTATAACGGTTCTTTTTATAATGCTCCTTTCGCGTGTAGAAAACTTGTTGATTTTTTTTTTTTTTTTTTTTTTTGAACCTTTACTTACTTCTTAATAATAGCAAGAGAAATACAAGGTGTTAAGTTGAGTACGTTTTAACGTAGAAAGCTAAGTAAAGATAGACAAACGCGCAATGTATTCCGTAGATCCGTACGGGATAGACGTGTGTAGGTAGAACGAAACGAGTATAAAAGGTGATAATTTCAGGAAGAAACAGAGGATGAAAATTTAAGGGAAATAACTATTTGGATGGAGAAACGAGTTTCGCTAGCACGTAAAGTGCTGAAAAATTCATCAAAATAGAAGAGGAGGAAGTGAAAGTTTTTCGATCTAGGCATCGTCTATCGATCTATCGATCGATCGACTGTCATGCGTTGCATTTTATTCAGAAATTCATCGAGAAATCATCGCTGGAACTTATCAAACTCTGCTCATCGAGCGTTCGATTGAAAATTATTACGAATCGCCGCTCTCTCTCTCTCTCTCTCTCTCTCTCATGTGCAAACGCACGCACGCACACGCACACGCACACGCCCACACGTATATATATATATATGCTTAGGGATTTTTAAGGCGCAATGCGGTTGAGCGAAACCGCGGAATTGTTATTACAAAGTATCTCATTGCAATCGAATATATAATCGAATTCGGTTTGTAGTACTTCATGTAATTGCAAATGAGCTTTACGGTAGTTTTCAATTTACTATTATTTATGCCTCGGGTTCGACACCTCAGGCTCGCTGTTTTAATTGTTTTTCATATCGATTCTCACGCTTAAATAAATCGCAATAGACAAATAACGAATAACACCTATTTTCCTATTATTATTATTATTTGTGACCTTAAATTCAATTAAGTAATTAAAATTTAAAAAAAAAAAAAAAAGAAAAAAAAATACGCTCAAATTCATTATCTGCTGTCGTTATGGAGTATAAAAAAAAAAAAAAAAAAATAAAAATACTGTTTAATATTTAGCAGTTTTTGTATAGTCAACTTTAACAGGCCCATCGAAATAAAAGGAAAAAGTGACCTGTAAACCCAGATAATCTTCTACGACCTGTAGTAATTTTTGTACAAGTAAACCTTGAGCAATTGCGAGCGTACGGCCAAGGATGTCGTACATGACTCAATTACAGCTCAGAGCCCATTTCCTTTAATAAACATTAAAATTAAACCGAAGCTCATTTCATTTACGCATATTCCTCTTCCCGCGTCCAAAATCTCATTCGCTATCGTATTATATCGAACGTAAAACATCTTAAAATCCCAACCAAAGAGAATATAGAATTATTGCATCGGTGTACGAAGCAATAACTTTTACCACGTATTTTAAATGCAGCTACTTTCTTTTTCTTCTTCTTCTTCTTCTTCTTCTTCTTCTTCTCCATCTTCTTTTTGTAACCGAATTTCAAAATAATTAAATATACTTTCTGTATTTTACTTTCCGTAAAGTTAAAGGATTATTAGGTTAGGTTATATGCAGAGAGCAATCATATTTAGGTCTAAATGGATATGTAGTTATAAAAGTGAGAGAACCTGGTTGGATATAAATATAGCGAGGAAATTTAACGGTACATCCATTGAGTCCATTAAATAATATATACATTTAGCCAAGAGATCTAAATCTTGCTTTATACCGGTTCACAAATTTCATATTTATTCATACCTATCTATTTATAGAGTAAATATGAAAAGTGTATATTTTTCAATCGAACGTTGAAATGTCGTATTTTACAAGTGAAATGTTCAATGTAAAATAAAGATTATTAATTTCTCTAAAATCTATAATGTATGCTTAATACATTTTTAACTATTTTCATAGATCGCCTAATATTTCATTTTTATTACACTTCTGTCCTTTCAAATCACGATTTTCTAAACTCAAATATAATTCACTGCCTCTGCTTATTTACCGCAATTAATATTTTCTACAATTTTTTAACTGCAGTAATAAAAAAAAAAATTATGAGTTATAAAGTTAGAATGTCGGTTATTAACTAAGTTGTAAATACATGTGTACGATATTTGTTATTACGCGTACGTAAAATATGTGAAACAATGCATTATCCGCGAGGATATTCGGAAGGAATTGACTTGTTACGCGTTTTTGTTAAAAGAAATATAGAAGATAGAAGAAATCTTTGAATCGTAAATCCGTTAATGCAAGGTTTTTTTTTTCAATGAAATTGAAATTCTCGTATGTCGCGAATAAAATACTTTCTTCAGTTATAAAATGATAAATAATCGAGGTCTTGCTTGATTTATTTACAATTACATTATTTCGATATTTTTTTCTTCTTGGTTACGTACGTAATTAGTAATTATGGATCGAGAGCTGAAAATAATTATCTTTCAGTTTTTTTTTTTTTTTTTTTTTTTTTTTTTTTTTTTTTATATAAATCTCTCTTTATTTATTTATTTATTTATATTGCGATGGACTTGGATCGCGTACACATTAATGCATATTTTTATACATCGTTGTATATATCTGGCCGACGTCGACTACATTTTATCTTTTATTTGCCTGTGTTGCGTAGAAACGAAGTATTAGGGTACTTGCAAACGAAAGCTGAATAGATAATTGACGATCGCCGGGAAAGCTTATAGTTTAGTATTAATCAGATTTATATGGTAATGTCCGGTAGCACGAGTGAGTCCGAGTCATAAAACAACAGTGCAATCAATCGAATCTCTCAAGATTATATGGTTTTCGAATTTGCACTATCCACCACTTGTGTACGGTACCATCGTTTTATTAAAACTGCATTTTTCTTTTCTTCTTCTTCTTCTTCTTCTTCTTCTTCTACTTCTTCTTCTTCTACTTCCCCCCCCCTTTTTTTTAATATATATATTTACAAGGCGACATTGGGTAAGGTTGCCATAGAGATTTGGCGCATTTGGCGCTTAAATGTAATAAGTACACGTGAGGTGGAAAGTTAGGCGATATTGGCTGAGACATTACTTACGTATTCCCAATCAATCGAGGACAATTGATAATTATTTGATATTTCGTACGTTGTTTTTCTTTAAAGGCAGATATTTCGACATCTGGAAGAAGTAACGAAAGGATTAAATGCTTTGATTATTAAATGTCTCATTTAATAATCACAGCCTCATTGAGCATTACCTTTATTACGTTCAAGTTCTGTTCTGGTGATTTTGCTCTCGTGAGCGACGGCTCACTTTTTTCTAGGGCTCTAACGGAAATCAGTTGGTGCGTAGGCAGTTTGGCGGCTTCGTAGGCTGCGATTTCGTCTTTAAAACTCAACGAAACGATGTCATTTCTACCGGTCAAGTCTCTGTTCGAGCTCTCAGCTGCCGCTTTATCCAGCGATACGTCACGAATCCTCTTCAGTAAATTAATTAAACAAACAATATCATTAAATTACGAGCATAAGAAATTATCCCAAACTTAGTTTTTTTTTTTTTACTGCATATTTAGCGAGATGCCGTAAACATTGTTTATCTGTAAAGAACGGAATATCGAAAAAGTTGCGGCTCGCGTGAATTGTCCGCGTATGCGTACGTTATAATAATATACGAAGAAATCTTTTATGAATTCGTCGCTGATTTAATTATTTGCGACAATTGTACAGATACTGTGTCGGCTGACAAAATATATTTAACGAACGCGCCATGAAATCTTAATAATTTATCGTACAAGTATTATTGCATTTATACTGACTGGGGACTCGTGGAAAGCCTCTGCCAAGGATGGATTAATTTCTTCTAATGGTTGATCGCCATATCTGACGTATACGGGTATGTAGCCAGGAACGTCTGGTAAATATTGCAGCGGGAACGCATCTAAACACACAAATTTTATTTTACAATTAATTATCGATTACCTATATCAACATTATACATTTCATTGCAAAGCAATTGTCTAATATTCTATTTATTTCCCCCCCCCCCGAAATAATTATTATCATTAATTTGAAAGTATTCGGCTGTTAAGTACTTTAGAAGCGATTGTCATTCGCTTATAGTTTATTGGCTACTCGAATTGATCTTCTTGATAACAGAAGATTTTAATTACTTCCCCGGCAGATCTAAAATCTATCGAAATAATGAAATTTCCACGAGCTTTAGTAAATATTAATTTTAGCACAGCTGACTTTTCAATACAACGAAGATTTAAATATTTTTACAACATATCTGTCCGTCAATCGGACTCGGATGAAAGTAATAATTTATTGTTGACGATTTCGCTAATCTTTGTCCCGTTCGATCACCGAATCACCGAATCACCGAATTCTATAATATTACGAATTTCCGAATTTACAAGAAAATTATTCACCACGAGCATCAGCAACGCATTATTTATTTAACAGTTTAAGGATTGATTTGAAAGTAATTTGAAAGTAATTTGAAAGGCGTCTTTACTAGCGCTGCTGAATAATAGATGAAACGTTAAGCGGTAGCATAGGGGAATAGGGGATAGGGGGATAGGGGGGGGGGGAGGCGAGTCGGGGAGAGAGGATTAAAACAGAAAGGAACCGAATCACAATTAATGCAAATGGCAATGAAAACGCACACAACCCCACTTGGCACTGGTCCACCATAGGAAAAAGTATAGAAAAAAAAAAAGAAAAAAAAAATACATAAATAAATAAATAAAGAAGAAAAAAATGAATAAAGAAACGCGATCTTGGACTGGACGTGACAGTCCAGTCCGGTCGTCCCGGACACGTACTCGTCGGTACATTTCGTATCGGGAAGCGAGAGCGCTTCCTGTAAAATGGGCCGTTTTGGCATTGCGTGCATGTGCACACTCGGCCATCGAAGCGACGCGTACGTACACGGGGACATGTTAAACGCTATCGGTAGAGCGGCGACATTAATAGGACGGATGGCGCATGCCAAACCGTATAACTCACTGGCACGAGCCGCGAGGAAAATGAGGAGAAGTGGCGCGACGACGATGCCGTTGGTCCACATCCCCCGCAGCATCCCGCACACTCGCATCTCTGGACTCGTACTGGATCCCCGGTTCAGCCGAGCCTCAGCTTTATATCCTCCGAGAGGCTTTGTCCCTCTCCTTTTGCCATCCCCTCCCCTCCCCCCTTCTTCCTCCCTCTTCTTCCCTCTTCTCGAGCCGTGTCGCTGATCCTTGCCTTCGACCGTTCCCGTTTTTCACCCGTATTATTCCCTCGGTGGCCAATCCAAATTTTGCGAACCTTTCCATCTCTCTTAACGAACACTTTCTCATGGGCATCGAGCCCATACGACCGTCGGACTGGCAAATTCACTCGTCGGCAATGTCTGGCGCGCGCACACACAAAACGAAACAAAACAACAACAACAACAACAACAACAAAAAAAAAGCGCACCCAATTGCAAATACGAAGATATGGGAATGTGTGTCAAATTATATCGGGACGTTGATTAATGAGGGCCGTTTACCGATATCCTCTTGTAGTATTCAATACTTTCTCACGTAATTCTTCTGAGGTCGTACGCGATTTCCTGCGAAGCACTCGTTACGATGGAGCGGCAAAGTGACTCGTGAGAAAGGAAATCAACGAAAGGCCGATGAAACGATCGCGTCAAGTCCTCCGGCAATTAATTATTTTTATACAATAATCAAGCATTATGAAAAGAACTTTTTTTGACTTGCCGATACTACGCCCGACAGTACTTAATCTTAATATCGATCTCTTCTCTTCTTACTTTAATTGAATTTATCTTCGGTCTTTAGGCAAGTTAAAATTTTAACTAAAAAAAGAAAGAAAGAAAGGAAAGAAAGAAAGAAAAACAGGGCTCTTGGTTCGATAGAAAATTCGCTTAAAAAGAGGAGTTTAATGCGAGAGCTCTTTCGTTAATCTATTTTTAAATCCATATTTTCGAATCGCGTGACATTTGCGACGTATAAATTATCATTTGGGTTATAATAGCGTTTCTCGTTAAAGTAATACGAATGATATTCCCGCAGAAATAAGTAAGGGTTCCAACTGCTCACGATCGGGCAATTTAAAGCACTCGCTAGGCAGGAAAAAGAAAAAGAAAAAAGGAAAAGAATAAAACCATTGGTAATTATAATTGCAATGGATTGGAATGGGAATGGCGAATAAGATGATTTCCGTGTGCTCGTGCGACACGAGGGCATTAATATCTGTAATGAGATGAAAATGAGCGTTGCTTGGTTTCGTTCTCGCAACGAAAGAATCGATCGTAGATCAAGGCAATCTCGAGCCTGTCTCGGAGGTGCAAAATTAAGAGAGGCGAGTCCGAGGGCGCAGGCATATAAGCCAGAGCCGCGCACGTCTCGTTTTAATAGAATCGTCGGACTAGATGCCGAGCGGCAATCCGCGTGGCTTATAATGCCAACGGAAAGAGGAAAATCAAGAGAAATGATATAGCCGGCGAGCCAAAGCCAAGGGTCTAACGGTAACGATCCCTCCCTCCTCCCCCAATTACCCACCACCTCCTTTCCCCGTTCATCTTTTATTCTTTCTTTTTAATTCTCTCGTTTGGCAGCCACGCAGGAAAGGGGGATAGACAAAGAGACAGAGAGAGAGAGAGAGAGAGAGAGAGCGATGGGCGGGGATGGGAAGAGAATGTGAAGAGATACAGAATTAAAGGAATCGGTCGAGACTGCCATAACCTTGCCAAGATGATTAAGGATGCTCTTGTCTCGGGCACGAGAAGCGCCGACCTTCGGAATTGACGGCCAGTTGTGATTCTTCTTCTTCTTCTGCTGTTGCTGTTGCTGCTGCTGCTGCTGCTGCTGTTGTTTCTCTTACCGATCCTCTTTTTTCGGCTTTTATGATGCCCTCCCGCCCCTCTTCTCGGCAACCTCAACAATCACAGCAACTTCGCGAAAGCCTCTGACCGATTCCGACGATCCCCCTTGACAGACCTCGAGACGTCGCTCTTTCTCCCTCTTTCGCCTCTCCTCCTCCTCCTCCTCCTCCTCCTCCTCCTCCTCCTTCTCCTCCTTCTCATTATACCGTAGAAGCTACTCGTTTCATTGTGCTCGAGACAAAATGCGACGTTTGTCTTAATTATTTTTTATTTTTTTTATTTTTTTCCCATTCAGACAACTAAGACAAATCGACATTTTCTTATTTTATAGGTAAATTCGCTTCCGACCCCTACGTCGTTTCAATACGAGACTGCAATTATACAATCATCTACAGCCGCTGATCTCTCAGGATCCAGCTCGATGACGTAGATGACATCTATGGACGGCTCTGGGGGTTAGGAAGAGTGAAATACAGCCGGTCCAAGGGATTAGGGATTTTAAATTGAAAATTTATTAAAGAGTAGGGTAGTCAGGGGGGTGGGGGGCCGAGCTTAAGTGTTGTTGGCCGAGGTTTACGGCTTGTCTCGCGCTCGTCTATCGGCCAAACAAAGCGTTAACGGGGGCGAGCGCTAAGCTGACGTAGAAAATGATTTCCGATGACCGGCATTAAATTTTTTTAGGATAATGAAGGCGCGCGTAAATCATCGGCAACGGAGACCACCTACTCCGCGTCGCTCCAAGGTGTCAATAAATACCGACGAAATTCTAACTTAGCCGTAAAGCCGCGCGGAACCACAAATTATCCCCGTGCCTCACCCGCTGCGGCGGCGACGGTGGCGTTGGCGGCGTTGGCGGCGGTGGCGGAGGCGGTGGTGGCGGTGGTGGCGGTGGTGGCGGCGGGGGCAACGACGACCGTTGGGGACCGTGGGGACGGCGGGGGTGGTGTTTCATAACCGAACCGTGATATATATGTATATGTATATATATGCGTAGGGTCCGAGGCAAATTACGTACTTACAATGTTATTTATTAAGACTTTTAGGCAAAAGTCATTATCATCGACGCACGCGCGTTCGTTCTAATTGATTGCCCGGGCATGCGCTCTCTTCCCGACAAGACGACGGCCGACGTCGTTTATCCTGCTCCGCTTAAAAATAAAGCCGGAGACGAGGATGATCGATCTCTACTTGGCCCACTTTTTACCTTCTTCCTTTCCCCCCAACCCAACCCCAATAACCCCACTTCAACCCCACACCAGGCCCAATAAGCCCAACGATCGCCACGCCGCCAATCATCGACTCTACTTAGTTTCTTCCTGCCGGGTTTCTCTCTCTCTCTCTCTCTCTCTCTCTCTCTTTCAGGGCAGCGGGCAATTTGGCCGGCGGACCCGTCGCAGATGCTTTTAATCGCGTGCGAGCTAATTCTGCCTTCCGAATGGATCACCGCCGGGGATACTGGACTCGTTATCTGACGTGACTCGAGCGGTGAAACCGAGGCGCTCAGTCCTCGGCGATTGAACTTCACAGTTCACCGAGGACTTTCGGAAACGGCGAGCCCATTTCTTTCTTTCTTTCTTTCTTTCTTTCTTTTTTCTTTCTTTTTGCTTCGTTTTTCTTTGTTTTTCTTTCTTCCCCCCCCCTGCCGCCGGATCCTTAAACCGGTTCTCGGCTCTCGGTCGGCTCTCGCTCGGCCCACCTTCCTTCATTTGGTCCCGGCCTCGCCGATGGTGGCATGCGAGAGTATAGTGACTTAGCGGGAGGGGGGAGGGGATGGTAGGGGCGCCCCCGCCGATCTATCGCCCTTAATTTCCATCTAATTACGCAGATCCTCGGGCTCGTTGCGCAATGGCACTTATTTCCCGCTCCCGTGCGATTCCCCTCCGCGCGCGCCCTCGTCCCGGGGACGGGGGACGCGACCTTGTACACCGCTAGGGAGGTTCGAAGGCTCGACCCGTTAACGAGTACGAGGACGGCTAACGAGGGAAAGCTCGCGTTGACCGGTATGTTCCATCGGGCAATTCAATCGCTTAGAAATCGCTTGGAAGGCGAGGACCGCGACCGATGCACCGATGCACCGACGCAACGAGCGCTCGATTGACCCGCAAACCCAGATATCGCGTATCCTGGCCGAGACCTAGACTCGGTAAGCACAAACTCCGCTCGACTTTGACTCTTCGTACACCGTCTACTACCCAGACGAGCTTAATGCCCCTTTACCCCAATAATCCCCCCCCCCACTCCCCGCTCAACGCGGAGACGCGATTTATCAACTCGATGTCGATCCTTTATTTCACGTAATTCACTTCCTCTTACTACGCGCTCTCTTTCTTCTCTTTTCGTTATAACGACGACGACGACGACGACGATAATCCATCATCATCGTATTAATTGCCAATCGACTCGCTAGTTTAATTATAATTTATAAAAAAATCATTCGAGTCTAGACCGGGGAGCGAAAGATTTCATCGGCAAACAATAATAATTCTCAATCATGATCTATATTATTCTAACCTGTCTTTCGTATTTACATAAGATTTATGCAATCACGGCGAAAAAAAAAGGCACACGTATCAGAACGTTACACGTGAGAATACAGCTACGCCGTTCGAATAATTCAGATCCGCGCGATAGATTTATATGTAAGATGTTCGCGAGATGAAACCGTAGGCAACTGTAAAATTTATTATGATTCGAGCCTTTTAATAAGCAGAACGAGTTCATCCATTATACATGGAGGCTCACGTCCGCCAGCGGATAACCCGCGCACAGATAAATTACAGGAGCATGCAGTTCCGCCGTATGATTAAACATTGCTTTCCTCTCAATACTTTATTATAAAAAGTAAATATATATATAATCGAATTCGTTATTATCGAGATATTTCATTATCAGGATGATAAAATAATTTGTTATTTATAACCTTAATGGGACATGCCGGCCAACGTCAAGTGTTTATTATTAATAAATTTCTTTGCCGTACAATATCCCTTTTATGCCATACAATATAAAAGTTATATGGCTTTTTTTAGTGATTCATTTTTTACGTAACAAGCTTACTGTATTACTAATTTCATGTACAATTCACTTAAGGTTAATAACACGACCACCAATAGATTCTCGACCACGTCGTCTATTTGCTCTCATTGGTTTCTTTGGTAAAAATTTTAATATTCAATCGACGCAAGTTAATTGAAATCGACTTGATAGTACAATTAATCGATGCCCATGTAAATTCCATAGTTTTATTTTATTTATTTCATCAAAATCCGTTTCAAAGTTCCAATTCCACGTGGATGACATTCCCTATGAAGCTTAACGTCTGCCCAATTTACGTACCAGGTCAGGTTAATTTGCGATTCGCTGTATGTATTAGCGACTCCTTCGCGAATGCAACTCTTATTTCTTTGTTTTCCATTCGATAACAAATACATTTTGTATATAAAAATGCGCGGTGGTTAGATCGTTGTTGTTTAGACGACGATCGATAATTTAGCGTCGGCAACGCGCGAGCCCCGGTGATCGCGAGCACATCCTCTGCTGGAATAACTAAAGAGCCAAATGGAAAATGAACAAAAAAAAAAGCCAATAAAAAAGAAGAAGAAGAAGAGGAAGAAGAGGAGGAAGAAGGGAAAATAGAGGCATCTACCGTTACAATCTAATTCTCTGCCGAAGGAAGGAGGAACTCGGCAATTACGCATTACGGCACATTACGCCGGCGAGTGGAGTAGCGAGGTAGGCAAAACCACTGACAATTCGCTTCCGGTCTTTCCCTCAAACACCAGACAAGTGGATCTTCTTAATTGCGAGAGAAAAGCGAAGCATGGGGTCCCGATGCTTCTGCGAAGAAATTGGCGCCGCCGAAAACGCCGGAGGCCAACACCACCACACGAGCACGTGACTACCAACCACGTGAGTCTCCCGATTAAAGTCACAATTTTAATCGCAAAACATATTAAGCTAATGATTGTCATTGCTTGTTGTATCCCCCCCTCTCCCCGTCCTCTCCTTCCCTCTATGTATTTATCTATGAATCCCCCCCCACCCCACACCCACTCGCTATTCCTTTCAATGGAATTATCGTTTAGCGAGAGAATTTACAAACACGCATTATCGTGTTATAATATTTGTAATTTAAACCAACGCCTCCAATTCGTACTTAAACGTCGTTTCTATTTTCATTCCAATGGCATCTTGTTATTTGTTTACGTGACATCGGCGTAATTAGATTATATTTTATATGTATATATATATATATAATTATATCGAATTCAACGTTTACCCCTCTGCTTATACTCTATTCCCACTAAATCTTCCAATCAATATTATCAATTCAATATAAATTTGTACCCATCGAGCGTATACACGTAACGAAATTACAAACGAAGAAAAATTGTATTTTAAAATTTATTAATTTATTTAATGTTCCAACTGTACGAACAATTTTTCATAGAATTCATAATAACACAAGCGTTTTTACAATATATTCATATAAAAAAAAAGAATTCTTTATTTTAAAGAAATTTTTCTCAACTTGTGCATTCCGAATCTCTCAAACATATATATATATATATATAGAGTCTATTAAGCATTTAAAAATACATTTGTACATTTTTATATCTTTAACAATGTGCGATCTTATAGTACGTGTATTATTTTACAAGATAATTTGGTAAAAAAAAAAAAAAGAAAGAAAACAATAAAAAATAAACGTCATTTGATATTGGACGTACTTAGTCGTGAAAAACATATTCATGAGTGGCTGGCTATTTTAACTAATATCAAGAGAAATTAATTTAAACGAATACAAGAGACATTGAAGAGCATTTAATTTCTAATAGACGAATTAATCTTAATGCCAGGTCCAACCAATTAATTAATACAAAAGAATTCATATGAGAAACCGCGCAGAGCTTTTTTACGGCTAACGGCTTTAGTCCTCGTACATTCTAAACATTATACACGCACACGTACGTATTACAATGCCTTCCTTCTTATCTAGGGTTCATCTTTGTAATAATTAAGTCGGTCGGATTCATTTACTAGATGAAATACGCGAAGACATTATATTGTGCAGTAAATAAAAGAAAGCTCTAGACAAGCTCGAAATTGACCTACTGATCCACAATAGTTCACAATGATCTAAAGAAATGTGCAATCTTAAATAACGCTCGGCATTTGATTCGCAATAACTTCAATGCACGGAAAAAAGAAGAAGAATAAGAATAAGAAGAATAAGAAGAAGAATAAGAAGAAGAAGAAGAAGAAGAAGAAGAAGAAGAAGAAGAAGTAGAAGAAGAAGAAGAAGAAAAAGATTAACTCTAATCCTCGCAGGATTGAATCTCAATGGAGTTTGCGCAGAAGCTCAGCAAGATCCAGGATTTGATGTGCACTTAATATCCCCCCCCGTAGCTCGAAGCGGAGGCTTGTGCGGATGCTTGAGCGGATGCGTAGGAGTTACCACCCGAGGGCTGATATCCGCCACCGCTAAAATCAATAATAATAAATAATAAATCAATAATGATAATAATCGTAAGAGCTTGGAATTTACAAAAGATTTCGTTAGGACGTAACGAGAGTCATCGGAGTCCTACACTTTGTAAACAGAAGCTCAGTTAATTTAAGGAATTATTCACTCACTAGTTTCCTGGATATTGTGGATAATTATTCTGCGGGTAACCGGGCCTCGGGTATTGTGGGCCTGAAAATTACAACGTTCCTTTCAGTACACAGAATCCGTTTGATCCTATTTGATAGCTACTGGGTAGCTATTGGGTAGCTATTGGGTAGCTATTGGGTAGCTATTTGGGTAGCTTTGCGTAGAAATTGGTACACAGAATCTCTTTGATCCTATTTGATAGCTATTGGGTAGCTATTGGGTAGCTATTGGGTAGCTATTGGGTAGGGTAGCTATTGGGTAGCTATTGGGTAGCTATTGGGTAGCTATTGGGTAGCTATTGGGTAGCTATTGGGTAGCTATTGGGTAGCTATCGGGTAGCTATTTGTTTGAAATTGTCGGCCCAACAATTAATATACTCGCCACACGTATTCCCAATTTCAATCGTATTTTCACTGGTTTCGTTGGTTAAAAAGTACAACATCATCGTGATTCTTATTCTTCTTTCAAATTAGTAAAACGGATATGGCCCGATAAATTATAAGCTAGGGAATACGGCGACGAGACGCCGTTCCGGGAATCTTAATAGATACAAGTATAAGATATAAGGAGCTGTTGCGCAATAGCGAAAAGCGCGCAGCCGCTCGTCAATTAATTATCTATCTGTGAAATTAATTAACCGCGAGTGGGGCAGGAATCTGGAGGGGGGAGGGAGGGAGGTAGGGAGGGACGCGCGGCTGTCGAAATCGCGTCACTTACCGTTTTGAGGTCTACCGTATCCTTGATCGTATCCCTGTCCGTAATTCTGTCCGTAGCCCTGGCCGTAACCCTGGCCGTAACCCTGGCCGTAACCCTGGTTATGACCGTGTCCGTGCCCGCGCCCAAAGCCGTGTCCGTGCCTCTTCGACCTGTAGTACTCGAGGCCGCAGCCCAAGCAGATGGCCCTCTTCCTGCGCATTTTCATCAGCTTCCCGGCGTCCTCGATCTCCGTAGCCGCTTCCCCGGAGACGCTCCCTGACCTCTCGCCGCTCTCCACGGAGTCGAGGTCGACTTTGATAAGCCGGGTCTCGCCGTCCTTGCTGATCTTCTCGATGCTGAAGCCCTCGTCGACGAGGTCCTTGGCGACCTCGTCCAAGCTCACCGGGTTGCTCTCGTTCTCGGCTTCGACGATCAGCAGGAACATCGCCAGGGGCTCTTTAAGCGAGGAATTTGTATATTCGAGGAGGAGCAACGGCCAAGCGACATTATTCATCGGGGACTTATCACCGAGGTCTCGTTTGTACACGTTTATATCCGCCGACTCGGCGCAAAGAAACCCGCCCGCCCTCCTTGCACCCGTGCCACGAATAAAGTAAACTAAGTCGTATGCAAGATCCTTACCAAATGTATTCACAAATTGATCGACTCTCGCCAATGACGCGACGTCGTTTATTTTTCGTCTTCGTTATCTCTCGTTATTTTATCACTCGGACGTAAACAGAGTAAGGGATTTTTTTTTATATAATATTGTATTATTTATTAATTAAGTAGCCTTGCAGCAGCTGAAACGAGCCGAAACAATCTTAGGGGATAAGATTACGAATCCGACAATAGACAATTTGTTATGTAATCGCGAGCGAGACTACGACGGAGTCACGTGGTCTTTTCTTAGGGGACGTTGAATCGCGAACGAGTACGTTTGACCTTGGACGCAGTAAAGTTCCAAAGTAAGGCTAAAATGTTCTAAACGAAGGATTACCGAGCATGTCGTCGGGCACTTCCTTGACAACGTCATCGTGCAAGATCTCGTTGGATTCCTCGGCCGTCGAGTTCTTCACCGCGTAGATGTTAATGAGAAAGAGGGAGGCCGGCGACTTCAGGACCAGCTTCTCCTGCTCCTTCTCCTCATCCTTCCGTGGCGGCGGCATCAACTCCGTCGCCAGGGTGATCGGCTCGCTGTCGATTTTCGGCGGCTGTAGTTCTACGCACCAGCCAAAGACAACAATCAATTTAATGGTACTGCAAGAGTCTTAACGCTTCCCTTTCACCCACTCGCCCCCCCTCCCCCCCCACCCATATCCGTCACACTTTACATTCGAAGGAAACCCGAAATGCACGACGGGTTACTTTTTTTTTTTTTTTTTCTTTATTTTCTTTTCTCGATTCTTTCGTCAAACGATAAGGAGGAACGAATCGACAACGGCTTGGCTCACGGTTCCTTTTTTTTTTTTTTTTTATAGAGGAACAGCCGGTGTGCACATAGAGGACAAATCCTTAAAAAGTCCACGGAGTCGGTTGAACTGCGACGCACAGGTTATCGTGGAATCGGGGAGCGAAGATCCGGTACCCCCCCCCACATCCACCCAACCCACCCAACCCACCTCCCAGAGGGGATTATTGGGGAGGCAGTGAACCAAGGGTCCTGCGCTCGTTATCGGGACTATTGGGCCCGGAGGGCAATACCGCGGAACCAATCACTCGGATAAGCAAGAGGGTTAGGGCGAGGGGCGCCTCCACCGCTCACCTCGGGACGGTTCGGGCACTATTGTCGGTGAGGAGAGGACCCCCCCGACGAAGAGTATCGCCGCGAAGGCGATTCCGGTCGACGGCATCCTTAATAAATCTGGTTCCTTCCTGCCGATGCTGCTGCCGATGCTGCTGCCGATGCTTCCTCGATCAATTAACGTCCTCAGCGAGCTCGGTCTATCCTTCGATCCGCCGCTAAACCAACTGCCTCGAGACCGTTTGAACTTACCGCTTTTATAGCTCCTGATCGCCGGCTTGCGTAATCGGGCGCTTGATAAACGACGCCTGCGCGAACAACCGCGAACTCCCGTCTGAATATAAGTCGTTGTCCAGAGGTTTTCGGGCATCGGATCCTCCCCACCCCCACTCCCAGCTCCCACCCCACCCACGCCCCACCCTCGCCCAACCAACCCCAATAACCCATTGATGCTCCAGCTGATCAAGGGGGATCGCCTAGGGATCGACAATCCGAGTAGGCATCACCCGGAAGAGCTGCTCGGCTCTTCCTCTCGCGTTACGACGCCTCCATGACGACGTCTCGATGATGATGTAAATAATGACTTTTTAGAATTGACAAATACGTCTATTATCATTTTGACGAGCGTACCAATAATAACAATCTCCTGGATTTTTCTCCTTTTTCTTCTCACTCCCAGCGATTTGTTTACCTTATGCATAAGACGATTTCAAAACTTCAGGATTCCTGTAACGAAGATCGTTATTATTAAACGCGTCATTATCGTCGGCTATGCCTCGATTTTAATTATCTATAAAATAATACGTAGCTTCAAGTTCAATGAGGCTGATGCTGCTGCTGTCTAATGCTGCTGCTGTCTAATGCTGCTGCTGTCTAATGCGATCAGCATCCATTCTTATACGCAATTATCTAATTAGAAACAATTTTAATTCAACGAGGCTCCATTCTATTTATTTATTTTATGCCCATCTCGACGGAGTTTTATTTTCAGCAATTTTTCTTCTTCTTCTTTTTTTTTTTTTTTTTTTTTTTATTTTTTTTTTTTTTTTGTAAAGAAATTAATATAATAAAGCCTTCCTTCGCATCGGAATGTCGTTAATGTTATTGTTCGGACAATACAAAGACGCTGCGATATGACCCATGACCAGCTGTGTTCGAGTGATAAACTTGTGATATTTATTCTGAGTCATCGATCGTTTCGTAAATTTTAATGATTTTTTAACTCGGAGATCCGACTACTAATAATAACAACAACAACAACAACAATGGCGGTTATGACGACTACGGCTACGGCGACGGCGGCGACGGCTACGGCGACCACGGCTGATGGTGGTGGTGGTGGTGGTGGTGAAATCACGAATATCATGAAAAATTCATTCCTCGATCCATAATATAATATCTCCGCGGCTCGCGCTCGCGCGTCACGAAAGATTCCAAGCCGTGCGCGCGATCAACGTAAAAAGCACTTGCCGCGTGGCATCCTTCGCGAAAGGACTCACGCACACGACAACGTGTCTTTTTCTTTCCTTTCCTTTCCTTTCCCTTTATGCTTTTGTTAAGCTCGCGCTCGAGCCAACAATACGTACAGCCACGGCACCCTTATCAATTAATAACTTATCAATAACGTTTTTAACAATTTTAAACGCGCCTCGGCTATACTCGGCGGCTTACCTGCGAGTCCGTGCGCTGCCGCGGAACGGTCAAAGAAATAAAATAGTAGTAGAAGGGCTCTCGGTCCTTCGTCCTTCGTCAAATTCAGTCAATTCATCCCAAGCTCTGAGCTTGATTCGGGCCTACGTTCGAGCAAGAAGCCTACGCAATATGATGTTTCGTGATCTCGTATTGATGCTGTTCCCATTAGTATCGACGAGCCGAGGATCGTATTGTACTGGGCCGTACTCGCCAGTACACAACAAAGCCATTATTATAATTATGCTGTATACGTACGGTCGTGATATTCTATGTAGCGGTCTTTACGCGTCGGATCGCCCTTCCCGATCAATGAATTGTTCGTTAACCGGCTTATCGTACCTTTTCTTATTTATAAGCCAGCGAGGATTCCGTTAATGTTAGGTTAGGTTCGGTTAAGCCATTCGATGATTATAATTACGAGCGGCGGGCAAAAATAGACCGCGCTTTACTCTTGTCGGGGAGGAAATTTTCTAATTGTTTAGAAAAATGCTTGCCGATAAGGAGATCGATAAGGAAACTTCTTGACGGATCCGTAGTTAAATCAAAACAGCTCCGTAAACAAAATACAACAAAAAGCCAGAAAAAAAACAACAACAAAATCTCTCTTCCAAGATTATACATACATTCGTACGGTGGCGTGGTCGAGCTACGCCTCCCTCTAACGTTCTTCTAATTCTAACCCTCTAACGTTCTGCGTAATTGAGAGGATGCTCTCAAGGGTAGTGGGAGGGTCGTTTACTCCCCCGTCCGTACACTAACCGAATAATACGAAGGCGAGGTGACGCAGCACTCGTGCATTAGAAGCGCATTAGAAGCGCGATATGGCGAGACTCTCGCTCCCGAACGTCTTTGGGGTTGAAAGCGAGAGGATGGTGATGCGGGGGATGGGGGTGGGGGTCAAGCACCGGAGACGAGTCGGACCAGGTCGTTAATGATTTACAGTTTTTATTTTGCGTTTTGCGCTTTAGCGTGCCCTCGCCCCCTTTTTTTATAATCCTCGAGCGGAGAGTAATAACGCCGCGAGTGGCCGCCGCTGAAAAAGCCGCCCAATAAAATTTAATTGCGCCCTGCTGGAGTGGACAACCGCGACTCTCTCTCTCTCTCTCTCGACCCTTTTTAATTGGACGGGCCCCTCTACAGCAGGTCGCTCCGCGCTTTCGCGCGTACCTACGTATAAAAGTTTATAACCATTGCTCCTTGTAATTGATAATGGGAGCTTAATTATCCGGGGGATCGTTACGCCGCCGTTGTATTATTGTTTTAAAAGTGTGGGCATAAATTTGTCGATCTTTTTCCCGCGGGCTCGTTAATTAAGAGGAAATTTACGCCAGGCCACCCTCCTATGTCCGAGCTCTTTCCTTACGTGGGCATAAAAACCGCCGAGGACGGTAAACCAATGATACCGAGCGCGAATTCGCTTGTAAACGGGGAAAGCCAATGCCGGCTCCACCCCCCTCCCCTCCCCTCTCCCCCACACGCGTTCCTTCAATTGTTTTATAGCCGAGTGATATTCCCTTTAGTTTTCGCCTCCTTTCGAGCCTCCGATCCCGGAGACTGTGGATCCGAGACAATGGATCCCGGATCGATCGGGACTTACCGAATTCAAATAAGGGAACGAAGGACGCGCGATTAAAGACTAAATGTTGTTAAGGCTTTAGCGAGAACTGCCTCGGACTTCTTCTTCTTCTTCTTCTTCTTCTTCTTCTACTTTTTGTTCGTCGGCGCTCTTCCTGTCGACGCTCGAGGAATCATAAAGAATCCGCAGCCTTCCTTAGCCTTGGACGGTAGAACCCGAAACTATTGCCCCTGCCAATACAAAGTACAGCAACCCTCCACCCACTGATGACCCGTCCCCATAGATTTCCCGTAACTCCGGAGGCTGAGCTATTATCCGCTCTTGATCCTTCTCCACGTCTAATTGAGCCTAACAGACGACCCCAATGTCACCATTGGACGATTAAATCATCCCAATCTGGACGAAACGTCGCCGCTTCCTTCTACTGACCGAGGGGAAAAAGTAGTCCCGTATCGACAACAGTGTAGATCCCGTGAAGGCCAGATCTATGGTTATATTAACGGGATGACGCTTTATCATAAGCAATTTAAATGAGACGTTTCGTAGAGATGGGCTCGGGCCGAGAATATTATTAGAGATCGTGACATTGATTGACAACAATAAAAAGTCGATGTTTTTTTTTTTTTTTTTTTTTTTTGGCGGAGTAGAAGGATGTCGAGGAGGAACGAGCTATCCGACCGTCCGACCGTCCGTCCGTCCGATCGTCCGTCTATTGGTACTCGAGTCACGTGTTAACAACATCGCTTTTCTACATTCGTGACATTGGGCTTGGAAGCGTCCCCCCCAATTCATCCCCCCGCCTCCGCGCCTAGAACAATAACTTCTTCTGCCCCGTTAAATTTTCGTTGGTACTGGCCAGTAGATTCCAATTTATTAGCATTTTTTAAACGATGAGCGTGAAAATGAGCAATAGTAATAATAATAATAATAATAATAATAATAATGAAAAAAAATAAGCAACGGAAAATATAGACTTATAGTTAAGTGACGTGTGCGAGCGAGACGTGGCCAAGACAAAGAACGCGACGCGGCGATTCTTATTTCCGAAGGAGGATGAGGCGAAGGACGTGGACTTGGCTATGCCGTGGAAATGTTAAGGACACTGCCGACTCCTCGGTTTACTTAACTATCTCGATTAATCAAGGTCATTGGGCTTATTATTAATTGCCGGGAGTGAAAAAAAATCATCTCCCGCGTGAAATTCGTTCCTTTTCCAGTTCCAGTCCCGTCGATTAGGATGCCGAGGACTACTCGACTAGTACCACCACCACCACCACCACCACCACCACCACCACCGCGACCACTACTACTACTACTACTCGGGTAATTTATTCGGAAGAAGGAAGTCTCTACCGGCATTATTAATATCATCGATTAGAGATCGAGGCGTTATTTATCATCGCTCGTAGCTGCAATTCTACCTGCAATCTAGAGAGCGATTAATCACCAGAGCTCGGAGAGTAAATATGAATTATTACAGTGACGCGAGATAAGATCTTCGGCAAATGTATTATTCTCTAATAGACGATAGGATGACTGACAGGGAAATTTCCGAGGCGATATCCCGATTATGACACCGACAATTACTTTACTTACTTACTTACTTACTTACTTACTTACATACTTACGATAATTCCTCGACAATTCATCGACGAGTTTATTAAAGTCGTGTCGGTCCGTGCATGGGTTATTATTTACAAGAATAAACCGCGTCGTATATGCTCGTCGTCGCACTGCTCCAAGAGCCGCATCTACAGCTCGTATAAATTAATAATACTATTATTAATTTAATGATCGTTATAGCGCAGAGGAGATAAAACTAGACAAGGATACAGCCCGTAGATCATCTTCAATAGGGATAATAGTATATTGTAGCCGAAGCGCAGCGCGTGAGTAAGTAAGTTGTGTTCTTTTGTCAATTATATTCTCTGCGCGTTGGAGGAACGCGGGGATTCCCAAAGCCATATAAACCAAAGCAATCGGCGAGCCGAACATCCTTACGTGATTATTATCAATAAGATATTCATTCATTCGGCTCCGACCTTTGCGCCAAGTTCCTTTTAATATATTCCGCTTGTGTAAAATAAAGATCGCCTCTTCTTTTGTTATATGGCCGATAGTCATATTTTAATTTCTGGAAACACGTGCTGGAAAAATGAACGATGCATTTTACATAAGATCATATAAATATCTTTATTCATTAATCGCGTGTACGTATAAGCGCGCCTATGGCTACGCGAGTATACGGAGACGCGCTCCAAAGGACCAGGAATCTCTTGAACCAGTAGTAGTAGTAGTAGCAGTAGCAGTAGTAGTAGTAATTAACGTAACAAAATGTTCTCACGCGGAAAATTTGCATTACTCTCAGTTAACTTGAGCTTCGTATCGCTATTTAACAATGCAATACCATTTCATTGCTACGATTCCGTCTATATTTTTTGTTACAAGCATTCCTTTCCTTTATCCGTTTGCAAGAAATTTAAACCGAATTACCGCACATAGTTATAAATTCCGTGCGGCCGTTCCTGTTGTGACCATTGCTATTCGCTGTTCATCTATCATTGATCATCGAATTGAATCTACACTTTGCTCCCAAGAAAAGATTCATCGAATAACTTTTCTTTTTTCTTTTTTTCTTCTTCTTTTTTTAACAATACCAGATGGGCTTTCCATCGACTCTATTAATAATGAAATCATCGAGTATTTCAAAAGCCATGTGCAAATTACAATATTATTGGATAATCGTAAGTCGTAATTACTAGTTATTTCATATTACCGGGGTTCCGTTACCTCATACATTTTCAATAAGATTAAAAATTTCCATTGATCACTAAATTATTCGAGCAAGAAGCAAAAGAAAAAAAAAATAAAAAAAAAATGATTACCCAGATGTTAGTAAAGAAACGTACGCTTTGACGCATTTCGTTGAAAGGAGTAGTTAATGGAGCTTAAACGATAGTTTATTACTTGATATTGTACTCCACGAAACAGGACAATAAAAACAAAAAACAAAAAAAAATCGATCTTTTCTCAAGAAGACCGTTGATGCGTTAATCTAATATTTCTTTCTACTCCAACGACTTGTAATCGAGAAAAATATAGATCCGCTGAGGGTTAGGGATCCGTAGCGTGATTTCTACTAACGTAAGGACGATGAAAAGTCGAAATCCAAAGATAATAAAATGTATGGCATTAATGAATGAAGCTGATTACGTAGAGAGCGTTTACTTCTTTTCTAAAATGTGAATCTATAATTACGAGGTCCAGTACATTAAAGACTTATCGGCAGCGGATATGAAAACAAATTTCCATCTGTCGGTAAGAGGGAAACTGCATCATTTTACTCTACTGTATTCACCGAGGCGTCGAAAGATGTCGCCCCCAAGCCTGGAACACCGAACACCAACCATTTATACATTATTTTACGATCAATTTCAGACTTTTTTCTCATGCAACGTTCAAAAGATCTATACACAGGGACAAGGATATAAACAGTCTTGGATTTTTAACATTCAGAATCTGTAATCATTGGAAATTTATTGAAATTTATTGAAGATGGCAAATGCAAATACAAAGTCTTATATTATTTGCTGTTTTTTTTTTTTTTTTTTATTCTTACATCGTTTGTCGAATTAGATGTAAAAGGATTCTTTCTGTCAATGCTAATATTACGCAACCTTGAGCATCAATGCTTACTTTAGAAATCAAAATATTGGACATCCGAATGACTCCTTCTCTTTCGGCTTACAATTTACCTAAAGAATATTCTGTAACATAGAAAAAAATGTTTACTTTTAATTTAGCCTCTAACTCTGGCATTTCTTCCATCTTAAAATTATTTATACATTTACCTTAAATTAGCAACTTGTGTACTTTTCTTTAAAAACAAAAAGTAAATAAATAAATAAATAAATAAAAAAAAACTATTCCACGTATAGCACAAAGATTTTTTATACGAACTTATATAAATGTCTAGGAAAACGTTTTCTCAAAACAGAAAACAAGTTATTGTTGCTGTTATGGAAAAAAGCAAGTAGAAAAATTTCAGTATCAGTATATTCAGAAATAATATTTATCAATAACTATTAGACTGCTTCGGATAAGGAGGATAAGAGCGTTAAGTAGATAAGCTCGGTTTTCGCAAGACCTATTTTTTATAAATTAATTTTTCTTCCTCTCTTATATTACGTTCGGAGCATCAATAGGAAATGCATTTGTAAGTTATTGTTAACCTTCAAATACGAAAGATATATTTAGATTTGCCAAGTACGGTCAATAAGGAGCTTAAAGATTGTGCAATTTATCCGTAAAACTTTGCTTAATGTTGAAGCATTGTTTCTCTTACTAACAATTGCATAAGTCGAGAGCTCTTAAGGGTTCGCTAGACAAGTGAAAAACGACGAGAATTGTTGCTTTATTAATATTAAGCGGGTAAAGTAGTTTTTACGAAATGATTTATACGCGCCTCTGCTAAATATACGATTTCGATGATTCGTAATAAAACGTAATCTTGTAGCGGAGGAGCGCATGCTCTTTTAGTTGTTTTAATTGTTTTTTTTTATTTTTTTTTTTTTTATTAAATTCCAAATCGATTATGATAACATGCAATTAGAGTGATTAGTAGAGATAAAAATGTTCTTTTAATATGCGGAGAATAGGGATTGAGAAGTGTTTTCCAGGAAGCAGAAGAAGCAGTAGAAGCAGAAGAAGCAGAAGAAGCAGAAGAAGAGAAGAAGACTAAGAAGAAGACTAAGAAGAAGAAAAAAGCTTGTTGTTTGAGCGTTCTTCGTATAATTAAAAATGAAATTACGTCATGGAGGAGCGATCCATCTAGCATCGCGACTTGACTGGTAATGTGCCGCTCAAGTTCTTTACCATAGATCAGGTTCATAGCAGGTTCATAGCAGGTTCATAGCAGGTTCATAGCAGGTTCATGGAAGGTTCGGAGCAGGTTCGGAGCAGCCAGAATCGTAGTAGAGGAATGACAGAAATGCCGAACGAAAAGAGCTCATTTCTGTTGACTTTACCTTTCCCGGCAGAATTTAAAACGCAAACGAAGCTACTTCATACATAATCCCCGACATCTCTTTGTAATTGTTAGCCCCCCCCCCAGGAAGCTATCATTAAAAACTATAATAGAATTTTACGACGATCGCCTCGTTCTCGGCATTCCTCTCTAAATAAATACATCATATTTTGCCGTTTAATGTCGCTCGTATCGAGTACACGTGGTGCGTGCGCGATAATCGTTATTGTATTTGTCCTGTATCGATTGAGAGGATGGAGCGATCGAAACCGGTCGAGGGTATCCTTAACCCATTGGGACGAATCCTCCAATAAGCCTTCAGCATAGGAGTAGTAAGTAAGTTCAGCAGCAGAAACCCGAGAGAATTTCCAACAAAAGAAAAGAGAAAAGAGAAAAGAAAAGAAGAAAATAAAAAAAAACCGCTCCGTGTTAGTATTGATAAAGGGGAATTTTTTTAAAGCGTAATCGCTCGCCTCGTTATTTCGTACAAAGTCTTGGCTAGTACTACCGATATCCGAATATCGTGGCCGTGTACGTGTACACGTAAACATTGAGCACTCGAACATGGCAATTGTAAGTGTAAGTGTCGGAGGGATCGACGTTGCTCGGCGCTTGCTCGAAACTAAATGAAAAGTAGAAGGCAAAGGAAAAGAGTTTTCCACGTTCTGCGCAGCCTTCGACTATGTAATTTCCGGCTACAGATGCGGCTGCTCTCTAACGGAAGCCTTTTTCTTCTTGGCCTGGCCCGCGTCCCCGGGCAACCCTCGCCACGCCGACACATTTAGCGGGAATCTCGCTTAAAGGCTCGGGCGCAAGATAAATACTCTTCCTAGTTATTATTAGCGGTATATTTCGTAGGCCGAGGTACGGAACCGCTGTCCTATCGCGATCCTATCTCCGGCCACGGTACAACAGCACGGTACAGGACGGTACAGCACGGTACAGCAGCACGGTACAACAGCACGGTACAGCAGCATGTGCGGGGGAATAAATCATCTCGAGCATCCCCGTACGTTTCCCCGTAGCATAAAACATCACCGCTGACTCCTTTTGCGTTGGCCGAGCGAATGCAAGCGGTCGTCGGCTAAGCCTGGCATGTCCGCGCACTCGTATTAGCGATACGGGTCTGGGAAAACCCGGCCGCTCTAATGTCCAGCGCTCGGACTACTATATTCTCGAGCGATTTCGTTAGCCGGGAAATTCACTTGTGTCGTAAGGGCCGTCGATCGGTCCACGGTAATTTACGTCACCCGATTAACCTCGCCGCCAATCGAGAAAGTAGACGTAATCCGAGCAACGGTTACTCGCCGCCAATCTCACACGTCCGTGGAGCGGGGAGCGGGGCTAGCGGTGGTAGCGGGGGTAGCCGGGAGGTACGAAGACAGCGGAAGGCAAGGTGACCTCGGCAACGAGCTCGCGTGAAAATCCCCGGTCGCTCGTCTCGTGAATTATTAACTCAAATTCAAGACGTACGTTTTCTTACATGTCAATACCGTTCCCGGTGGTAGGCTTAGTCACATTCCTCCATTGTGTACTTTACAAAACCCTGAAACGAATAGACGATTTTAAATATACGTGCACGTCCATGAGGTTAACTTTGAACCGAGCTCGACGTTTTTTTTTTTTTCAATTTATCTTATTGCCTCCGTCGAATTTTCATAGTCATGGGAAGCGTTCAGTTGCCTAAGAGCACCAGCAATTTATTACGCGTAATTATTATTATATATATATATATATACGTATATGTATGTATAGATATAACGAAGTAAAGGACAATGGCAGGGAGAGGATTTAGCGTAGATCGGTAAAATTGAATATTACCGCATGTCAATGTGAATGTGAGCCGACAAGTCCTCGATCGAGACAAGCCCGTTTAGAGACTGAAAATGAAAATCCTCTTATCGCGCGGAATCGTATGGTATTCGTAGTGGAAATCACGGTCGGCCATGTAAAATAAAAGTCACACGAATTACGCAGGAAATATATTTTCCAAATTCGCTATCCACATAAGAAGGTAAATCGCATAAATTTCTTATACGTACGAATCAGGCGATTCGTACGTAAATATTTATTTATCACTTTATAAAAGAATAATTAGTTACATGATTAAATACTTTATTGCACACGCGCGTATTTATATATATATATATATATACTACAATATAGATATCGCTACTTCTTTACGCAGTCGTGGAATTATAACAAAATTTATATAAAAATACAGAACCTCCGTTCATACATAACGCAAATTTTCTTGTTCAACATATCGTTTCAACGGTACAAAATACTACACGTACTTTGTTAGAGTATTCCTTGGGCAACGAGGGTCCGTTTATTATTATATTTATTGTCGTTATATAATATTTTTCTTCCGCCGAATGCTGATTAATTTAATTGCTATTAATCGCTGCTTCTGTTTCATCTTCTTCTTCTTCTTCTTCTTCTTCTTCTTTTTGTTTTTTTCTATTCTACGATATCTAATGCATACGAATTAGATCCATCATAGCCAATCGATGGGGGAAATAAAAATTAATCTAGCTCTCGTCACTTGATTTAACAATAACAATAAGAATTTCGACAAATTCATAAATATTAAATAATCACTATGTACAATCTTTTTTTTTCCCCTCGAGTTTCCTCCAGCGAATATTTATAAATTCCGTAAGAGCGAGTCTTGCTCGCTTACGAGGTGAGCATACAGTGCTTATCGAGGAATAAATTATAAGTAATACGTGAATACCGTGCGTGTACCGGATAACGACAATCTAGTGAGGAAATGAAGAGGAAAACGAAGGATACGTAGGCTGACGTCTGGGCTGGATTATCTACGATTCGTACGTGATTCCGAACGGCGGAGACGGCCGAAGCCGCTCGCGCCCCAATAACCGCCCGAACAATGTGTTTCCTTAGGAAATAGGCGCGAGGAGTTGGATGGAGTCGCTGTCCCAAGGTCCCGTGAAAATTGTCCCGGTGGGATTGGGTGGCAAGGACATCAATCGTCGAATGCGTCGTAGACGACGTCGGCGAGCTCGTCAACGAACTCCTCGACCGGATGGCTCTTGACCTTGGGCTTGGCCTTCGGCCTCCGGCTCCTCACGAACTCCTGGGGTATGATCTGCTGGTCGGCGCTGCTCGGTCCGGGGAAGGTGACCAGTCCCCCGGTGCTCGCGGCCGCGTTCACCGAGCCCCCGTTCACGGTGGAGCCGGTCGCGCGGCTCCCCCCGGGCCCGGCCGAGGCCGAGCCCGAGCTCGAGCCGCCCGGGCGCGAGCTCGCGGACACGCTCGCCGTGTTGAGGCTGGCCCCGAGGCCGAATCCGGGCCGCTGCTGCAACGAGCTCGAGGCGCCCTGGGCCTGGGCCGATCCGTCCCCCAAAGACTGGACCTCGTTCGTCGTCAGGCTCGGGCCTCCTCCCGGACTGTACACATGCACACACAAAGACACAAAGGGGAAGATGATGAATAAGGTTGAGAAAACGAGAGACGCATTTCGTCGGATTTGTCCCCCGATGAAGCCGAAGCTCTCGCGCCACGGCACCCCGAGGATGACGTTTGTTTGTTGCTTTAACATTCGTGGAACTCGGCTACCGTCGAGTCACTACCCGATGACTCGACCGCCTCGCCTTGCTCATCAACGCGGCGCGCGATCCTCCGATCGCCCCGTAAAACGTCCAATGATTTATTTACGACATGGTCGGGGGTTATTGGGGTTAATGGGGGTTTATGGGGTTATTGGGAGGCGCGTGCATGCAAGAGCTTTTGGTTTTACGTATGGTAATACAATTTACGAATAGTACTTGCCCTTAGTTGTCAAAGACTCACCCCTGATTGGCGTGGGACGAAGATTGGGCCTGGGCGAATCCTCCGGGTCCCGACTGAGCCGAGGAGGCCGCATCCGCGGTCGCGTACTGGAAGTCGGTAGCATCCTGGCGGGCATCTTGCAGCCTATCGTAATAGGGTCCGCGGTTCCCGGGCCTGTACTCGGGCTTGCCGATCGTCACCCTGGGCGTGCGGCAGCGCGGGTCCCTGTACCATCCCCCGTAGTAGTTGCAGTAGTCCGGGTTCCTCCAGTTGTCGTTGTAGCCGCGGGAGTGGTACCAGCCGTTGCCGTTGCCGTTGCTCGGCCGGTCGTTCACGCTTATCGTGAGGGTCGGCAGTCGACGGGAGTTGTGGTAGTAGTAGTCATCTGCTGGACAGAATCGAGCGTGTCAGTCGAGACAGGAGACTCCAACGTCCCTCGATCCAACGGATAATTTTTTTTTTTTTGTTTTTTTTTTTTTTTTCATTCGACCTATCGCTCGTATACTCCGTACCTCGGCCAATTGCCAACTTGACCTACTCCTCGTACAAGACCCCATAAGATTATCTGACCTTATATCCTTCCCTCCCTCCCCCCACTCCCATTAAAAAATACGGCAGGTACGTATTTTTTTTTTTTTTGACTGGATTGGATTTCCAAATCCTCTAATGTACGGACATTTTATGAGGAGCCACCTGGTGACGAATTAGTCGCTAGAAGCCGTCTTTTGCCGGCGAACCACCGCTCGACAACGATATCCTCAGATAAATAAATAGAGAGGCAACATATTTTTCTTTTCTTTGCTTTTCTTTAAGACGCGAGCAATGAAATTTGGCTCAGGCTTCCGGAGTTTGGCCGATCAGGTGGCTTTGATGACAATGGAGGAGGAAAGCGGGGCCTAATTTAAGGCTCCCGTGACTCGTGAGCGGACTCGTTACGCAAAGGATCGCAGGAAACCTGGTAATTTCGCATGCCTCGATCAAAGCTGATTCTGACCTCTTGCTAAATCCCACTATACATTCGTACTTCTGCATCCGAAGTAATGATAATAATTAGACGAGCAGGAGTCAGGCGACACGACAAGGAGTAGTAGTAGTAGGCTCTCTTGGAGTTATTCGCGACCGAAGCCTTCGTACTAGCGGATTGTAGTATAAGTAAGTAAGTCAAGTAAGTGAATAATTGTACTAGTTACCGTTGTATCCGTGAGCGTATCCCGGACGTCCGTTGGACCAGCTGGGCCTCACCGAGCCCAAGTGGATGAGGTTCTGGGAGCCGGAGGAGGCCTGGCTCTGGGCCCCGCCGGCGGACGACTGTGCCCCGGAGGAGGCCTGGCCGCTCGAGCCGTGAGCCTGCGAGGATGCGCTGGCCTCGCCGACGGAGAAGGCGTTCCCGTGGGCCTGGGACTGGGGCCCGAGGTACGGGTGGCTCGCTGCGAAGGAGTTGGCGTCCGAGGCCGAGATGCCGTTGAGCCCGGCCGCTATCGAGGACGACTGACTCGCCGAGAAGGAGCTGCAACCGGTCAGAGGAGGAGGACGATGAGGATCCTCCTTTAGTCGGCGCCGCGCCAAGGTCGAGTGCCGCGTTCTTTTTATCTTTTTTTAAATCTTTTTTATCTTTTTTTTTAATCTTTGTTATCCCGGGAACGGCCACGTGAGGACGGCCGCGGAATTATTATCCTCTCGAAGGACGAGGTGCGAGAAACACGTTTATTGGCTTATTTGCCCCGTTCGCTGCCCATCCGCCGGCTCGTTCGTTATATTATTTTTAGAACGGCTCGGCCGCCCTGAAATCCTCCCGCAGCATCGACCTCATCCGCGCGAGCAAATTACTTTGCGGGAATGCCTTGCGAGGCTCGGACTCGCCTCGGCTCCTTACTTGAGACTTATTTTCAAACGCACCCACTTAAATCACCCGATTCAATAACCCTACTTGTTATTGTTATTTATTGTTATCATCATCATCATCAGTAGCAGCAGCAGCAGCATCTTCAGCATCATCATCATCATCATAATCATTATTATTGTTATTATTATTATTACTATTATTATTGTACAAAATACTTTGAATGTTTTATAACAATTTTGATTTACTGCGGTATCAATCATTTTCCCCATCATCCGACTTCGTTTCTCGAAACCAAATCGTTTTTTTTTATTCTTCTTCTTCTTTTTCTTCTTCTTCTTCTTCTTCGTCCTCTACTTATTGATCTTTTAAAAATGTTCACGTCTTGCGTATTTAATATTTATTTACCGGTACTTACTATCGGCCGACTCGGCTGAATAAATTCCCCATCATCATCTTAGTACAACAATTACATTACAACTAAACATTAGGCCTCGAGTGCTTTATTTTGCCTACAAACCGCTCAGCCTTTAGTAATTACACGTGCCATTATAGAAACAAGCATGTAATTACCCTCTTTTTTTTGTTGTTGTTGTTGCTGTTGTCGTAAAACATTAAGCCTTTAATGCTTAGTTTATATAAGCCTATCCCTACCCCCTCTCACCCTCTCTGTCTTGTCTAGCCGAGGATACGCACGGCGAGGCGGTGCGAGGACAATAATAAAAATATTACTCGCGCCGATTTGTTTGGGCGCTTTACAAGTGCTTTCGTTATAAATTAAGGATAAAGGCTTAAGCCAGTGGATTTCGTACGATTCATTACGTAATGTTAAAAAGGGAAGCGGCGATTCCGAAGGCGCAGCCCGCCAATTTTTTAAACGTACTTTATGACTTACGTAAGCTCTCATTGCAATAAAGAGGTAAATGCTTATTTTTTTTCTTCTTCTTCTTTTTTTTTTGTTTTGTTTTGACAAGCTAATCTGTTGGGAGTAAGTAGTAATGACAGGTAATGTGTGATTTTATTGCGGCTCCGGCGTATTGATGATTCAAGGCCGTCAATATACCGACCGGCAATCTTAAAACGAGGATTTTAAGGTTTGTTCGTATTGTTCGTAAGGAGTCGTTATCAATTGACGTTCAGAAGGGCAGGAAGGATAATTTTGTAAAAAAAAAAAAAAAAAAAATAGTCGCGTGGACGTAAGACGCCGTAAGGATAATCTACGTCGGATATGTAATTAGTAATACGTTCGCAAAGAGTGAGAGGGGGTGGAAAGTGGAAAAAACGTAAGAGCAGCAGCAGCAGCAGCAGCAGCAGAGATTGTTTGGATTTTCCAGCGCGTAAATTCCAACTCGACCGGTAAGAGCGGCAGTTTCTTTTTCCTTTTTCTTTCTTTTTTCTTTCTTTCCTTTTTTTTTTTTTTTTTTTTTTTTAATGGAGGTTTCGAGTACGCGGGACTTACCCGGGTCCGGCGCCCGAGGCCGATCCGTGGCTGGAGCTCTGCGAGAGGCCGACGCCCTCGGGACTCCCGGAGACGCTGAAGCTGTGGGCGTTGTTGCCCCCCGCGCTCAAGGAGAAGCTCGCGGAGAAGGGCAGGAAGCGGGCCTGGGCCTTGCTCTCGGCCGAGGATCTCTCGCCGGCGCTCAGTTCCGGCGGGATGTTGCGAAGCCGCTCCGTCGGGTCTTCTGCAAGAGAGGGGATAGCGGAATAATATTTTTCAGTCCGGCGTTCCAATGCCTCGCTACATACAACCAACCTTACCCAGCAATTGGCTTTGGGAATCCCCAGCTCTCTAATCGGAGCCATTGGCCAACCCGTAATTGCATTTCCAAACTATTTCAACCGCTCCCCCCCCCACTGCTTTCCCCACCCAACTCGATAACTATTCACCTCTAATTTTAATTATTTCCTTGTACGTTCTCTCTCTCACTCTCTTTCACTCTCACACACACTCACCCAGCCCAACCGACCCCCACCCTCTTGCTCCCCGTTACACCATTTTCGTCTTGTCCATTAGAAGGTAATGTCCGAATAGTCTATCGTAAGCCTGTAAAATCGTTAATTACCCGAAACTTTTACCCACAATTGCCTTATAATCTTAAATACCCGAGGCGAGTGCTTCCAGCAATTTAAACACTCGATGTTTAATTTCCGAATTCTCCTTGGGATCTATGATTATTCACACTGACGAGCGTTAGTCGAGTCCGACACATTCGATGCAGTTCGTTCGGGAAGCGCGAAACGACAAAAGGCAGAAGCGTAAGCAAATTGATGAGACAGAAGTAAGTGATCTCTGCGCAACGTTAAAAATAAATTTATAGATCCGCAATGTCAATCGATGATTGCACGTAAGATTTTTTTTTCCCATACGGGAGATTAATGGCCGCTCTTAAAAATTCTATTGGTGATAGAAGACTCGAGCTGGATTTTAAATTTCCGTAGCAAAATACGAGTTTGCTTCGGATGTTCATAAATAACTAGAAATTACGGCCAATAAAACTTACTTTCGTCTATTACTTACATTAATAAATCGAAATCGAAGTATCGCGGGCCGGTGAAATATAAAAATACCTTGACAACGAAAGTGTTTATCGGGGCATATAAATTCATAAACTGCGTCTCTTTATGGGAAAACTTAGTCGATTCGGCCGCCTTACGTTAGACTGGCGTTTTACAATTCCGGGCTCTCGTAATATCCGTGGATCATTTAGCTCGTCGCTGCCACGGTTCAATGGATATGGATGGTTAAATGGATTTTTCAATGTCGTTCTACCGTTTGTATTACGCAACGCTGCCGAAAAAAAATATTGACTTTTGGGACATTGTTGGCTCGTTCGGCTGCGCGCGAGGTTCCTTCGAAACTCCTCCCTCCGCCCCCGCGGCAGGGGTCGCGCTCCGAATAATTAGTAGCCAAGCAGACCTTACCGAGTACTCGGTAAGTATCGCCAGACTTTGGATCTACAATTATCGTTAATACGAGGATATTAATAATTACTCGTCGCCCGGGTTCCGGGGATGGGGGGAGGGGGGAAGCTAAGCTCGCCGACGCGGGTTTAATAGGGTGAGAGCGAGAGTCCCAGGATGGGGATTTCGTTAAACGGGCCGATTTGTAAAGGCGAGAAGGGACCCGCGAGAGGCTCGCGATACCACTCCCGGACAAAGGTACCGCGAACAAAGGGCGAGGAGAGAGAGAGAGAGAGAGAGGAGAGAGGTGGAGCGAGGATTTGTCGCTCCGGCGGAACAAGGGCACCGGATCCACGGCCCTGACGTCGGCTCCTAACCGGTTTACATCTCCCCGGCCCCGGGGACCCGGGACGACTCCCGACACCTACTCCGCAGCGCAGCCCGCTCTCGTTTGCCCGGGGCTCGAGTCGCGCCCGCGCACCACCTATTTACATAACCTCCGTAATATTGCGAATTCGCGCTTACGTGACGAGGCGACGTCGACGGGTGCGATGGCGGGAGGGAGGAGGCGGAGGAGCACGAGGGCAACGTTTGCCCGGCGCTATTTGTCTAATGCCAAGGCTGCCTGCCACTCTCCCTCCCGCGGCTTCATCCTCCATCCTTTTCACTCTACTCCTTTATTTCGCCGGGCCGTTTTTGCAACTCGAGCCTTCCTCCGATCGCGCTCACTCGTCCTTTACCGTGGAATGCGAGGATCTTATTATTATTGTTATTACCGGGCTCTCGCGTATACGTGCATATATAAGCATATGTACGCGTGTATATATATATATATATATATACGCATGTGCTTAAGATTATCGATACCGTCTCTTCTCATTCTACGTTCGACTTTACATTCGACGTTTGGCTCCCCCTCCTCTTACCCACCCTTCGGTCCCACCTTCTCACCGGCTTTTGCAACTTTGCTTAATCATATTCGAGCCACGACTTTCATTTTGCAATTCGAATATACGACATTGTCGTAAGATATTACTTCTGCCAGCAAACGAGCGCCGACCGTTTCGTTTCGTTTCTTTCTTTTTCTTTTTCTTTTTCTCCCAGCCCTCCCCTCCCCTCCCACGCCCCTCTCTTTCCACCCCGAGCTCCAACTAAATATAATTTACGATCGATCGTCCCATGGAAATGCCCATTTTACGAACACGAATACAAGATCCCAGTTGACTTTCGTAAGCGAATCTACCCGACTTACGCTTCCGCTGGCGCTCAATTTGCGAATCGCTATTACCAAACGCCAGTAATCGCGTCAGATCCCTAGAGAGATCCCTATCGCGTAATCGCTTCATATTAATATCGTTATTTAAGAGCAAATAATCCCTTAGCGAGTCTCGGCTGTGCCGGTTTCATAAGAACTCCTCCTCCACCTTCTCCACCTTCTCCATCTTCTCCTTCTTCTTCTACTTCTTCTACTTCTTATTTTGTTTTGTTTTTCACAATTACGATAAAGCAGAGGATCAACGGAACCGCCGACTCTGAAGAGCCTCCGAACGAAAGGGAAAATTATGTTTTCGAAAAGAGGGCATTCGACCGGAGGTTCGAGGCCTTTCGAAGCGGACAGAAGCTGGTCCACGATAATAATATTACCGTCCACGGTGATAATGGCATGCGGCGAGCTGGATAATTACCGAGATGAGATTTCAAGGGTGGCCGAGCCCTAAACCGACGGATGAGTAGTGAGTGGTCGGTTGTCGGTGAGGGTGGAGCGCGCGACCTACCCTACCGACCGCACACCGTACCGCCCCAAGAACAAAAGCTCCGTAGTTGAAAAGTCCCGCGAGTCCGGGCGCGCACAATTGAGTCGTCGGCCCTTCTACGGGGTAGCGAGACGCGCACGGCTGTAAAGGTTAAGGTAAAGGTAGAGAGGTATCTGTCACTCACCGGAGCGTCCGCACTGCGCGAGGCTGAGGGCGAGGATGAGGCAGCACTCGAGGCGCACCATGACTGAATTCGCTCTGACGGCCTGGCACCGGTGCTCGCACCTTTTTTAAAGAGTACGATCGACCTTAGAGTCCGCGATTATAATGCGCGCTACGTCCTAGTTGGTCAGAGCTCGCGGCGTTCACCGGCCCCCGCCGTCGGGAACCCCCGCCTTTCGCCGTACACCGGCCGTGCACCGGCCGTACACCGGCCGTCGCCGTCGCCGTCGCCGTCGCCGACGACGCCCTTCGCTCTCTTCGCTGGGGAAAACACACCTGGCTGTTGGTGGGGAGGGGTGAGGTAGGGGGGGCCAGAGTGGACACGACGCCGCGGGCGCTGACGATCGCCGCGTCCTTCAGAAATCCCGAGACCGAAGCCTATCCTCGGACCGCGCTAAGGCTATCCCCGCCTCGGCTCGGTACCTTTCTTTCCCGGTCGGCGGCGGCCATACTCCACGCGGCCACTCTCGATTCTAGTCTCGCTGGATCCTAAGTAAGAGATCTATCGACTTCCGTCTGGGCAGGATGCCAATCCGACCGAGCACGATCTACCGCCACCTTAACCCATGTTATTAGTTACTCATCTCCTTGTGTTACACGGCGCTGCTCGTCCTTGACTCCGCGCGCTCGCCAGACTCCGGGGACATCCGATGCCAAAATAATAATAACAAACAAAAAAAGAAGAAGAAGACGACAGACAGAGCCACTTACTAGCTGAGCAGTAAAATTGGCCTGGCAAAGGGAGAGGGGCTTCGACTATTATTCATGACACTCGGGCTTATCGAACACGAAAATCGTGTGCCTCGTTACGACTCGAGCCTCGTATTCGTATTCGTATTCGTATTCGTATTCGGTACTCCTCCGCCCCCCCCCCCCCACCCACCAAACCTAACCGCCGACTCAACCCTCCTACTTCCATAATTCCTGCAAACGGCCGTGATAGTCAATGCTCTCCTAATTACAATACGATGAATAACACTACTTACGCGCGTATATTATAAACGCTTGACGAGCTACCAGTTTCGTCTCTTAAATGCCTTCTCATCATTTCAATTATAAATTAATCCCATTTACATTCATCGTATTAGTCTTTTAAGGTTATAACAACACCGCTTACAATAATTATATATAATCGAGTGTAAACAAAGCGCTGAAATCATTACACGCTCCCAGCGTATCGTTATCCTTAATATTATCATTATAGTTAATATTACATTTCACAGAACAAAGAATAAAAATAACGGGGAGAGAGAGAGAGAGAGAGAGAGGGAGAGAGGGAGCATCGGGTATTCTATCTCTGTATGCAGATAAAACGTGTACGTGTGCTGTTTGAGTAGAATTTTCTTCGATTCCGCTAATATCATTTTAATGTCATTGGGAAACGTAAGTTTGGAAATGCCGACGCGACGCGCAATTAATACAATAATAAGTCGACGAGCGTAATCGAAGGAATGTTCGGTTCAATAAATAGCGAGGGACGTGCCGCCGTAATGATATTCAATCAATTTTAATTTAATATTCCGAAGTGGTTCACGAGAAAAACCTCTTTACTGCGAAGCGACGTACGCGCGCCCGTATAATAAAGGATCCGCGTATTAAGAAAATATTATCTCATTTCAGTTTGTGTAACTTGTAATCATTATTTTAACGCCGATGAGTAATATCAATTTATGGAAAACTTTCAATAATACCGTAGCCGTAAATATTATTAATACGACACTTAGTTGCACGAACCCGATAAAGCCAATAACATTATTATGGCTTATTTCAGATTTATTGCGAATTATTTTGCCCTTTACCCTTACCTTTCCTCTCAATAAATATTTTATTACGCAAATAACCTTTTTCACCGAGCCAGACTCACTCACACGGACTCACACGAAACTCGATATTTCTTTTACAATCTCGCACGCGTGTAACAATGCCTCTCCCCCCCCCCCCCTTGCGCCCCCCTCACTCGCAAGAATATCGAAAGGTAAAAAATATTTTAGCTCTCCTTAGCTTACAACGCATAACATTACCTTTACAAAAAAAAAAAAAAAAAAAAAAAAAAAAACAGCAAGACAAGTTTTCGAACAGTTTTTCTAAGCTTAAAATTACAAGCGACTTTGACAGTTCGGATGGTCTTGCAAATTTAATAATTACCATTACGACTCCCAGGATCACTCACTCTCTCTCTCTCTCTCTCTCTCTCTTTTTTACCGGCACTCTTAAGCTCTTGCGCAAAGTGAAGTGAATATATAGTGAATTCACCTGTGCGCGTGTACGGTTCGCAAGAAAAGTCGGGGAAAGCCGCGGTTGCGTAATGAAAAAAAGTCGTTAAAAGCTGTTTCTGGCGAGAATTTTCGTATGCACAATTCGGTTATTACGCTTCTGTGGTATATTATTTGATAAATGCTAACTCATTAAAGAGAACCTTTAAGGAAATCCATGGAAATGGAATGTTCCCTTTCATCCAACGGACACGGTATGTTACACCGATGATGTAAAACTAGTTTGGTTGAAGCTGGCCATTGTCTCTCCATCGATATCTTCAAATACGCGTATAGGTGCACGAGTCCATCTACGTGGGCGTGTATATATATAATAAATAGTATTATTGAAGAAAAACAACGTAACGTCGATACGAATTAGATTAGCAAATCCACTAAATCAAACTGTTTACTCTTCTTAATTAAGACGGGAAAATAAATACAAAGTCATAAATAAATAAATAAAACGATATGCCTCCTTGAATAAAATACTTTATTACTTTGACTGATTAAAATCGGTCAAAATCGTTGTTGTATAACATTATTTATTGACCATTTCCACGCTTAATCAGTCTGCGTATAAAATAATTATTTTCAAATGTCTTAATAATAGTTACGTGTCTATAATGACTAAAATAAATATATATTAAATTGGAATTGGAATTGTTTAAATTTCGTTTCACGACCACCGTAAACTTTATTCTTTCAATTAATATTCAATTAATATTGAGCCATTAAAGAGATGAGAAAAAAAAAATTCAGAGCAAATAATATAAATAAGAGACGATTATTACAAGCCAGTACGTATTATTATTAAGTATTATTTATTTTAATTTATTTGGTTTGTTTTTTTTTTGTTTTTGTTTTCTTGTAAAAAATTGGGTATGAAACGCGTGAAACGAGGCAGACTTTAAATGAATAATGTGATGCATAAATGTTAACGTTATGAATAATAATAAATATCGATGTAAGAGTCTAGTAATAGTCGGTTGCAATAGTCATGTATATATATATATATAATGTAATATAATAAATAGTTGTCAGTAAAGAGATCGTTTGTGGGTAAATGTTATGTATCTATATGTATATGTATATGTATATTGAAAAGTCAAAAGAGCGTAATTGACTTGCGCAGTCGGAGTAACAAGAATGTGAAACAACGGTATTCCCGTTATTTCAAAAGCCCCCCGAGACTCTACGGATCGGTTTTTCCTAATCCTTAAATACCCGCGTCCTTAGTCAATAGCGCGAGAACTTGGTTCTCGACGTATTAGATAATGTCGTTCTTGTCGGCAGGATTTGAGTTGCGTTCGTGAATTAGCTGCTCGAGAACGGACTCCGGGGTCGGGACGTCCAGCTCCGCGATCTCCTCGTCCTCTTGAACGACCGCTTCGAGATCCCGTGCGGTGTTGCTCGTCGTCTCGGTCACGGGCTCTTCCGTCACGATCTCCTGGGTATCGGTGGTATTGTCGTTGGTACCGCTGCTGCTGCTGCTGCTGCTGCTGCTGCTGCTACCGCTGCTACCGCTGGCTGGTACTGGTACTACTGGTCGGGCTGGTAGTGGTGACGTCAGGCACGTTGTTGGTGCTCGTGGTAGTGGTCGTAGTCGTCGTCAGCGGCTGCTGCTGCTGCTGCTGCTGCTGCTGCTGCTCCTGTTGATGGACATCGTCGACGGCGACCGGAGGGATGCTCGTCGTCGTCACCGGGCTCGCAGTCACCGTTGATCTTGGCTCGCACGCGTACGCATTTTTATTGTCTGCTCGAACAAAACAACACGAGTCCGTTAAAGTAGAGTTAATCATTGCGCACGCGCGCCTAATCCCGAGTGGGTAATTGCCGGTGTCATAGCTGGACCGGCGAATGCCGTTACGCGCTCGTTGTCACGTGATGGCCCCGGACGCCCATTTCATTATTACGCTAAACGGTAGGGGTGGGGGGGGCGACGAGCCTTTCGACGTCACGGGAGACGTCGACAAGGGGGGAGGGGATACTTAAAGTAAAAAAAAATCTTTGCCAATTTATCGGGAGGTCTCGAAAGGGTCCTCTTTTCTTCTTCTTCTTCTTCTTCTTCTTCTTCTTCTTCTTCTACTTTTTTTTTTACCTTGCAATTGTTTGAGGTAATTGAGGATGCGCTGCTGTCCGACCTCCAAGTCGACGATCTTTCTCAGCAGGTTGACGTGCAGCTCCTCCTCGTTGAATATATGCAGGAAATTCGGCACCGGTGGGAAGGCCGGTATGCTCCAGGAGGCTTTGCGAAACGGTGCCGAGTCACGTGGCGCGAAAAATCGGAAGCCAAAGGTCCGCTTCTGTCGACTCGACTCGGACGGTTCGCTCGTCCCGTATCTTTCCGTCGGAATACCTGTCGAGCAGAAAAGCAAAGCAAAACAAAACAAAAAAAAAAAAAAAAAAACTCGCGTGTCGATCGATTGGCTGGGCGATTCTCAATAAATACAATCCAATCGATGCACGAAGTGGAAGGACGAGAACCTTCATTGGCTCTTATAGGGAGGATTTAGAAAATAGACAGTCTTAGAAATGTGGCAACTTACTTTGCTGGCTCGGTACAAAGAAAAGGCCGAGCAACAGGAGGGGTAGGAGGCGAGGGGTAACCGTACGCGCAAACATCCTGCCCGGATCGGAGTACAACCTGTCAAATGCGAGGACGAGTTTCTGACTGAGTGGTAGCTCGTCATTCGTGGCCGTTTATATATCCTTATGGACATTTCCACCTTCCGGGATTCTTATAGAGCTGCTACTTTGTCTTGGCTCCCCCTGTCCGACGCTTAATCTCGCGCGGGCTTTTCTTCTTCTTTAGAAGCGACGGCTCGTATTCCCTTGACTGTTCTCCTTAAATGCAGACGAGCTGCTAAGAGCCTTTTCACGTAGTCCATTAAAGGAACAAAGAACAGCGGATACGCGCTTGAGCCTCGCCTCACCTCACCTCAGCCCCGCGCGATATGTCAATAATATCGCACTCGGAATCACTCCGGTCGATCCTACGCACCGAACCATCGACAATTACCGTAATGAACGCAATCGCCTCCTATCCAAATCATAAATCATCGAATGAGAAGGTAATAGGTAATTTGTTCATTAAAATTTACAGGTGGAAAGACGTTGTTGGATCCATTGCGTCTTGTCATTCTTGTCATTGCTGTCATTGCTGTCGTTGCCGTTATTGGTGTCGTTGTTGCTTATAACCGAGCCGAACGTAAATATTATGAACGTAATAATAATGACGAGTTGCCATAGAGACGGCGATGTGTCATCGGCATCGGTGACTCATAGGAGGTCATCGAACCCCTTGTTTGTTTTACGTCAATTCTAATTCTTAGTTGGAGACTCTGGTGGAACTGGCCCCACGTCCTCATCATTACTATTCCTCCACGTCAAGTACATTGTACAAGGCTCGGCCGTCTTTTTATTTTATTTTATTTTATTTTATTTTATTTTATTTTGTTTTTTTGTTTTTACTGTGTTTTGATGATCGGACCCCCCCCCCCGCCCCCCAGCCAAAAGCTTCGACAAATAGCCGAATATATAGCCGAAGAGATAAATACGAAGGAGTCGCGGAGCTATAAAAGTAAAATCCGTCTTTATTATCCGCCGACGCGACGCGTAATCCTGTATTTCAAGTTATCCAGCCTCCTACGGAGGATCAACGAACCTCTCGATCGATCAGATCCGTGTCTCCAATGCTTTTCGCTACACTTACACACGGGCATCGAATGTCGCTCAAGCTCCGGCTCTCCACACCCCCCCCCACCTTCCTCGAGCGCTCGGGATCATCCTTTCCTCGATTCTCAAAGCGCTCTTACACCCCGGCCGCGAGAGCGCTAAGCGGAGTCGAGGGAACGGGGGTGGGGGAGAAAGGAGGGGGACGGCACCAGACCGGATAGAGAGCTCAATGTCAGGGTCAGAAGAGCGACTCCCGAGAGATGAGTGACGTAGAGAGACGTAGTAGAGAGAGGATGGAATTTTCTCGGTTTACGTCTACGATGCTGATAATCCAGATAGTTTCCGATGGAAAACAAAAAACAAAAATAAAACAAAAAATTCAATATGTATGTGTACACAATGTTATTATAAAAATGTCAATTACTCAATAATGAGTTTACGCGCATCGAGAATCAGCGAGTTAGATCAGCGGCAGCTCCGATTCTACGCATTAGCGTGTAATAAATAAGATTCGTGGATCCCGATCAATGTTAATAAACGCGCATTTCAATGGGACTTCGGATTATACGGTCATTTAAAATGAGAAGCGAAGACTGGCTTTATTGACTGGACATTTTGAATGAATATTTACAAGAAAAGAATAATTAGACGTTCTTACCCAAGTGTACGAGTAATATATTCGGATCGCCAGAGGCCAGATCGCCAGTTATAACGAACGACGTTAAGGAGACGAGAACATTTTTACCTCTATCTAATTCTTATAAAATAAATAAATAATAAATAATAAATAATATATAAAACGGCGTTGAAAATGACGAAAGACGAGGAACGGAAATCATTGTCGAAATATTAAAGCTTCCTATTCGTATCGAATAGAATTTTTCCATCTCCTTTTATTTAGTTCACTCGTTAAAAATAACAGATCAATACATTATTCAAATATAGCGCGAGCAATAAAAAAAAAAAAAAAAAAAAAAAAAAAAACAAGCGTATAGATCCTTTCTTCGGTATCTGGATCTCTCTTATAATGTTCTCGGCTGGGGCCAATGACGTTCTTCACGTATCTGTCGGTCATCGTCGTCCTCTACCGGCTCCGGAGCGTCGTAACTCTGAAACACACAAGTCCACGGCAACGTATAATGTATAACATCGGGAAACGTATATATATATATATAGGAAAAAAAAAGGGAAAGAAATAAGAGCCTTGATTCCGTTGGTTTGTCTACACGTCGATCTAAATATTATTATCGTTGGCTTTACGCCTGCACTTTAAGCTCGCGATCCAACGTCGTCCAACGAAGGCACAGCTTTGTTATTACATTACAAACGAAGGATTATTATAGGATTCCATAATAAATCCTTAAGAGAATCACGTAGATGAAGTTCCGATTGCTAAGCACTTGAATTAAAGGCTCGATTAATCGATCGATTGATCATGCGATCGATTGCCAATATCCTGAAGGAGCCTGCCTCGGACGATTTAATCATTAGTCTCTTAATAGTCTCGGAGCAATTATGCTCTATCGAAATTATAACTAAACCTTACATTATTGAGGATTGACGTGTAAGGTATAATTGTTCCTATAACGCGCCACACTAATAGTAATTTCGTTTCATTCGCAGAATTCGCTTACGTACGGGGAAAAACGAGCTCGATTTAATTGAAACCTTATCACCCCAATAACCTCTTCAAATTTACATACTCATTTCTAATGCCAAGATTTATCCGGATTTATCGGCATTATTAAAATTTTCGTGACTTTTTCTGCCCGGGGCAGAACAAAAAAACTTAAAAATTCCTTTATTCCGGCCTCGTCCCTAAGCCAATAAACGATTTTACCCGAATTTTATTCCCTCAGACTGATGACGCTTTAGTTTTAAAATTATCGGAAGCAGCGCCCGTGCGAATAAAACTATTTATTATATTAGTATCGAATGAGCTTGGAATTTTTAATCATTACGAACATAAAGTTTAGAGTTGTTTGTAAATAGCTGTGAATTTTCATACGAAATAATCAGATTGTTTTCTTACAGCCTCAATAAATTAGATTGGCTTAATGGTTTTTGTTTTTTTGTTTTTGTTTGATTTTCACCTCCCACCCCACACCCTTGAGCAATAATAGAAAAATGTAAACGTATTTACGTATTTATTTTATTGCTAAAACCATAAACGTACGATTGACATAGAGATTTTAAAAAGATTTTTCATAAAGTCACTCCTCCATTAGAATAAGATAACTAATTTACGGGAACAACAACAACAACAACAACAACAACAACAACAACAAGAAAGAGAAGCAGCTTATGCGAATGCATCTGAATGATTGAGTTGAAAACGGGCGATTAGGAGCGATTTCTTTCCACAATAACAGCCATTTGCACTCTTTGCAGATTCATCATCATATACATATATATATATATATAGCCAACACCTTAAATGTATTTCAAACCTCTTCCGTAAGTACTTTGTTATGCACAATAATAATAATAATAATAATAATAATAATAAAGCAAATCTCTAATTTAAATGTGTATTTAAATGTGTAATATAAAAGTTTTGTAGAAATTTTGCTCGCTCGCTCGCTCGTTGTGTGGCACATGATTGTTATGGATCTAAACCTTCGTGATACACGTGATCGAATTTAATGAACGACGGGGATGATTTTTGTATTTCTTTATTACAAAAAACTGAGTAACAATAATGCTTGCTTTAATCATCCGAAGAAAAGATTGAGTGATGCGAAGGAACGTTAAGAAAATGGCACTAAAGATTCAAATTTCCTCTTCCTTAAAGATAATTCGATTAATAATAAATGTCCAATGATAATCGTTTTAATTACGTGCAGCTTCCATCTCCCTCGGGATGCTAATACTTTAAGCGAAACAACAATTACAACATCCGTTATTTAAAAAACAATAGATTAATGACAGATAATATCAGTGAGTATTTTTATTTGTTTATGCAAATCTATCCTATCGAATGTTATTTCTTTATTCTCATAAGATATAATTTTTTTCATTAAATTTATGTGCCTACGGCGCACTATCGCTGTTATTATCTATTCAAGCGATAATTTATTTAGAAGATCTTCGTTATACCAATTTAACTCTGGAAAGAAGATAGATCGTTTTGAGATTTTGAAATATTCTGAAAATTTCGTATTCGATGATTCAAATACTCCGAACCTTCATTCGTCGCGAAGTTTTATCTTTCAAGTCTTCCTCACCTTCGCCTAGATTTCGTGAAAATGACTTCCTTCGCTATTTGCGCAGCTTTTATACTGACAAAACAATTATTATTTTTACTACTATTATTATTATTATTATAACGATGAACTTCAAAGGGAAAAAAGGTGATGTTTTATCGGCAACGTTTTCGTTTCCGATAAAGGAATCTCTTTCAACGTGATCCACTTTCTTTATCTTTATCTAATCGCGATCTAAATTTCGCCGCATGCTCTGTAATATATATATATATATATACTCTGTAGATCTTACGGAAAGGAATTGTTTAATTATTGTTGTGCATGGATTACTTTTTTTTCCCGTCTCGATCTGTAAAATAATGTGATTATCTGCCAATTTGAGGATAAAGTGCATTAAAGGCATTCACTTAATGTACGTTAAGAATGCCAAAAGCATATTATTATACGCAAGTATGGGATAAAATATTATTCAGGTGCTCGGAAGCAATACATTCACTTGGTAAACGTATTAAATATAATTCAAGGTAATGCTCCATCCACATTATTGATAACGGAGCCAGTTTGCCGTTGTAAAAAATTTATTTATAAATATAAATGGAAATAAATTAAAATTATTCTTTATTTCAAGAATGAACAAGTGCTGTTTAAAGTCATAAAATTATTGCTATGCGCGCGTGCGCGTATATATTTAATTAATGTGTAATTGTTTTGTTTAAAAGAATTTGTACAATTTTGCAATGTTTTTTTTTTCTTTTCTTTTTTTGTTTTTTTTTTTTTTTTAATCTAGAGACCAAGGTCCAGAAGTATCGGTTAGCGATATTTAAGAGAGGAACGGCAAAAGTAGAAAAAAAAGAAAAAAGAATCAATTATCTACGTAGAAAAAGATTCATTAGATAATATATAGAGTTATTTGTCATTTGTCTCTAATGGCATACACGACTAAATTGTTATTTAATGATTTTAACCTAAATAATTATGAAAAATCTTATATTCGCAAGTTCCTTAGTGACAAATCATTTGTAGAAAAAAATTAATTACCAGTATTGCGTAAATGTTAGTATTGGGTAGAGACATGAGTCTTGGCTAAAAGCATTGTAAACAGTACATTAATTTGTTATTTGAAATTTTTTTTGTAAACGAAGCTTCCCCGAGCGTAACATTAGCCGCGAGGACTTAACGCTTTCTTTTAAATAGCTGAAATATCGATCGGTTTTCTTTATAAGCTACTTGAATTTCACGTATTCAATGGCATCGAGTGCACTTCTTACCGTACATTGCGCGTACATGGTATGCACAAGCATACATAATAATAAGGGAGCCTCGCTCGCAAATCGCTCCCAAATCGCTAAGTACGCCGATGAATTTATCGTACATTACCGTAACCATAACCATGCGTGCCCGTGTGCCCGTGTGCCCGTGTGCGCGGGAGGGCGTGGGCTCGCGCGAGTGTAGTGGAGGTGCGTTAAAATTTTTTTTCGTGACTCATTAACTACTTCTTTGAGAGAATAGGTGTTTTTCAGAGGTTTTCAAGATAATCCTTGGCAATTTGGAATATGCAGACTGGCTGGGGGAAAAAATTGTAACGATTAAGCATGATAATATTCGTCGTGACAACGAGAGGATAATGCAGGTGAGCGCCAGTATACCGTCCAGCATTATTAAGCCAATTAAATACCCTCGAAGGAGCTTAACGTCAAGAGGAGGAGTAGAAGGAGAAGAAGCAGAAGAAGGAGAAGAAGAAGAAGAAGAAGAAGAAGAAGAAATGTAAACAACCTCCTTCAAGGCGAGGGAGCCGCAGGAACCGCGTACGAGCCGTGTGAGGTCGTGCGTGGGGCCCCATTTAGGGGCCAGTCGACTCCCCGGGTCGGCGCCGCTAAGCTCTTCGTCGTCGCCGAGACACGGAAGTGCCGTGAGTCGCGGGGCCATTGTCTCGTAGAGAGCGCGGGCAAGGGCAGGTAAGCACGTGGCTCCCGAGGAAGAGAATCGTCGGTTTTTGTCTCCACGGATCGGTAAGCGCGACGCGGCCGACGAGGAAGAGCCCCCGTAAAGCGGCTGGCTCGTATGCGCCCGGTACGCTATATAAGATGAACGCGAGTCGTGCGGACTTAGTCATTCGGTTGTTAACCGGCGCGCGGACAACGCGGTTCAACAACTTCGGACGTATTGGTGTGTGCTATCAAGGTGCAAAAGGACTCGAGAGCCCACGCGAGTCTGTCTGTCTCTCTCTCTCAATATATTTTCCTTATTTTTTTGTTTATTAAATAAAATCTGACCCGGAGCACCGCGGTTACTGGAACATGGCTGCCAAGGCTCGTTACGCTTGCCTCGCGCTACTGTTCCTCCTTGGAATCCAATTAGCCACATGTGAGTGTCACTCTCTCTCTCTCTCTCTCTCTCTCTCTCTCTCTCTCTCTCTGTCCTCGTACCACCCTCCACCCTTCAATCTCCCCTCACTCTTTCTATCTCGGGACGGTCCTTCGTTCCCGATACCTCTGTAGGACTCGATCGGCGATACTTTATCCCTCCTCAATAGTCGATTTGCCCATCGATCGGACCCTTGAACCTTCGTGTCCGCGCATGCGTGCCATTGGGAGCTTCGCGACGACTCGACACGAATTTACCTTGAGCCCATTGCCGATTTCAACGCACTCCTAATATAATTCTTCCCCTTTTCTTTCTCGTTTCTCATTCTTGTTTATGTTTCTTATTCTCTCTGCCTCCCCCCGCCCCCTGCCCGCCCCCGCCGCCACGCTACTCATACGGACAATTTCCAGTCGGGACTCGTGCATTTCCATGCATTACGTGCTCGAGCTTCGTAATTATCGGTATCCGTATTACAGATTTATTATTACTCAGCGGTTATAATTTGCCGTCCGGCCGATCAGTGCTCAGGATGAACGTATCTCTCGTCGTTGATTTCGCGTAAAAGAAAACGGCGATTAAGAAAGAAAGGACAGTGAGAGAGAGAGAGAGAGAGAGAGAGAGAGAGAGAGAAGAAGAAGAAGAAGAAGAAGAAGAAGAAGAGTAATCGAAGATCGCGGAATAATAAACCGAAGCGATAAGCCAGTCGATAAATTTTATAAATCGACGAATAAAAATTGTTCTTCCCAGCGGGCTCACCGCGACGTTCCGTCCAACGCGTCTCGCTATTATATATTTAATTTGTTTACGTAAATTTATTGCACAGACTCTGCGTTAAAAGATAATGTCGGTCTAATAATAGTGATTCATTAACGGCGCGTCCTAGGCTTCGCGTATGCGGGGGCGAGGCGAGGCGGGGGCGGCACGGCTCGCGTACGTCCGCTCTCGGACACGCGAGAATAAAAAAAAAAAGAGAGAGAGAGAGAGAGAGAGAGAGAGAGAGAAGATCCTTTATCCAGATATTGTGTCTGTGTAAATAATTGATTTTATTCGTCTCGGTCCACGGTCCCGACAACGGCCGCAGTCGGTGTAACGAGCAACAACGCATAAAAATTGTCTCGTCGGACAATGTCCGGCCTCCCGTACGTCGCAACTTAACCGCAACGATCTTCTCCCGTACTCACCTTGACGCCTCGTCCCTCTCTCTCTTCCTCTCTCCTCCACCCCCTCTCTCGCTGTGTCTCTCTGTCGCTCGCTGCTCGTCTTTTTCTACAAGTCCTTATACCACCTCCGTGCGCGCACTAATGAAACATGAAACTCGCGCGCGCGCGCGCGCGTGTGTGTGTGTGTGCGCGCGCGCTCGCGTACGCAAGTCGATTTTTAACATTCCTTCGTCGATGTACTCGTTTTCCTCTCCCATCTTTATTGTGATCGCGGCGAATGTATTTTCACATCGGAGGGAGACCGATATTTATTATTTTTCAAAGTTCTTATTGTGCCGCAGTAGTGTCGTTATCCCTAGGGACACGCAAACGTATATCGCCTTTTCATTGTCTTTCATAGTCCCATTTACGTGAATTTAATTAGATTTGCGCGAATTATTAGATCTGCTCGATTACCTTAGTTTCGAACGCGCTTTAAATACAAAAAAAAAAGAAAAAAAAATTCTCCCCGGCTTCGTCGGCACTCAAGTATTAATTAATGTTTGCCTCCCACCCGGCTTCGTAACAAGCAGCCAAAATGCTTCGAGGAGACTCGACTTCGTCCACACGTTCGTCATTTTCATTCATGGGTTTTCACAAATACATGACGTTTTTTTTTTCCCTTCTTTTTCTTTCTTATTTGTTCTCCTTTCCATGGCTTGGCCCTCAATGAAGGATGAAGGATGGATTCACGGAATGATTAATAAATGTCGCTCGCTCAAGGACGTAATTCATAAATTAATTCCCTAACATTAGCGATCACGATTGTCGATCGCGAGTCTTTCGTGTACGAGCTAATTAATAAATTAATAATATTAATACAGCACGTGAATTCGTAAAAATCATGAAATTCAATCTTCATTGTGGAAGTGTAGATAGAGTCGGGATGTAATACGTATACGCGGGCATTGGGAGGCGTACTAACGATAATTGGCCATTTAAGATCCCAAGCCTAGGAACTCATAAATCATACAATTCATTGGAAAAACGCATTTTCTATTTTTTACTTACAAAGGCAAATCGTTGGACGATAGAAAGAAAGATGGCCGTGATTATTCAAGAACGTTAGGCTCGGTCGAGCAGCGTACCGATGAGGAGGGTAAGGATAGCGACGGAGGATCCTCGTCGCTCTCCGATGAGGATTCGGACTCGAGGGAGAGTGGTAGGCAGCTCGTCGAGACGACGACGAGCAAGGACGAGGGCGAGAAGCAGGAGACGATTACGGCGGCTACGGCAGCGACGACCTCGGGGATCTTAGAAGGCAGCCCGAAATTATCGCCGAAAAGCATTAATAAGCCGGTATACTCGGGGGAAGATCGATCCTCCGAGAGCGAGGAGGACACGTCGTCGGACACGTCGTCGGACACGTCGTCGGACACGTCGTCGGACACGAGCGAGCGCCTCCTCCAGAGGAATAAAAATGAGAACTTTAATATCCTCGCGCCATCTGGCGGGGGAAGCGAAAGCTCGGAAGGGATCGACGCGAGCGAGCCGAGAGCGCCAGCCACCGATCTAATTCCGCCGAACGATTCGGACGAGCCGAAGGAACCGGCGACGAATCTCATCCCACCCGAGCATGCCGAGGAGCCGAAGGTACCGGCCACCAATCTCATCCCCCCCTACAATACGAACGGAGCGACTGCGAACGACATACTGCCGATCTTCCGTATCCCGTCAACGTTACCCTTCGCCGGGAGCTTCGTCCCCAAGACAGATTCCGTCGCGGGTGCTGCGCCGATGTTCACCGTGTCCAAAGCTCCGGGTGCCGAGCAGCCTGCCGGCAACGGCCTCGTCTACGCTCCCGGTTTAGGATCGGACAGCGTCCTCTGGCCGGGATACGGCGGCCTGGCCCTGCACGGCTCCGGTAACGTCCTCCCACCGGAATTCAGTGGCATCGCCGTGACGGGGACCGGTGGCCTCGGCCAGCCAGGATTCAATGCCATCTACCTGTCGGGAGGATACGCCGGCGTCCTTAAACCAGGATACGCTGGCCCGGTGATCGGCAAGCCGGAATCCGAGGTCACGACCTCGCCGGTATATAACGAGGCCCATGCCGCAACTGGGACCGACGGGAGCAGCGGCGGGCCCGGCTCGGCTCACCCCACCGATGCCCATAGCGCCTCGAATGACGTCGGTAATACAAATTTGAACGAAAGTGGCCAAGCCAATAAAGGTGGCTCGACCCTCGAGAGCCCGGCTGCTCAATCGAACGGTCCTCCCTCAACAGGTAGGACTCCACGTATAATATACGAAGGCGACAAAAACCCTTTCAAGATTATGCCTTCTTGCACATTTCGCTACTGGAGTAAGAAGACGCTCGCCGTACAAATCGAGTGAAAGCAACGCTTACCTTTATCTCACCTTCTTCTTCTACTACTTGTTCTTCTTCTTCTTCTACTACTACTTCTTAATCATTTTACACTTCTTCGCGTTGTTACATTTGATAAAAACAAAACCAAAAACAAAAACAAAAACAATAAAATTATCCACGATTTTATTGTATTTGGCATTTCGCACCTTAATCTTGCCTAAAAGCACCAGCCGATCAGTCTAACTCAAAGCACCTTTACTTGTACGGCACGTAACAACCCTTTTATTGCAATGCTACCAATCTGCTGCCCTGGAACAATTTCTCAAAGGGATTCTCGTTTTCCTGCTTCGATCTAACCAACGTCTAAAGCAAGGGGCCAATTTACAAATTTTATGCATTTTATTATTAAATACACGAAAGAACCTACACGTGACTAATAACGTAGAGGTAATGTATGCAGTTAAACACGTAGTGGTACTTGTTACGCTTAACTCTCAAACAATTGCTAAAATTTCTGCACAAGTATGTATATATATATATATGTATATGTACACGTATTAGAGGACACGGACGTTAAAGTAAAGTTTGTAAAACGTAAAATGCCGTATGGTTGTTGGGGAATGTGCGAATAATTAAGGGCCGCATTGTCTAGGTGGTGAATCGTTTCAAACGAGTTATGCGGGACTAGGCGGTAACGGGGCGGCAGGATCCTACGCCTCGAGTTCAGCGGGGAGCTCGGCCGGGACATCCGGTGGGGCGCTCAATCAGGCCGAAGTACAATCAATTTTCAAACAATACTTTGCCGCCCTTCAGCAGCAACAAAACTTGTTCGAGCAACAACTCCAGGCTCAGATCGATGCTCAAAGACAAGCGTAAGTCATTTAACTCGCGTCCTTTAACACAAAACCCTTTTATATTATGAAAAAATGTCCTTATTTTACGGTGGACGGAGGGGGGGGGGACAAAGCGGGCAATGTACGCACCCGCTGCTTCCTCCTTCTTTTACACATTACGACATAGAGAATTCAACGGCAATGTAACTATATGTAACTATACCCTTGATATATGACAACAACAATAATAACAATAATAACAATATTAGTAATTATAGTAGTAGTGGTAGCGGTAGCGGGATAGTTGGGATAGTTGGGATAGTTGGGATAGCGGGATTATTGGGGATTATTCAGTGGGACAAGGTCAACGTAATTGATGTAAAAAAATATTTGCTTTTCAAAGTGGTAACGGCGCCTTTGTATCATCCGGTGCCCTTATCACGAACGATCAAGGCCAGATCGATCCCAAAGCTCGAACTTACGTAAGCACCCGCACATCGCCTGAGCACGTGTCAGTCTCCGTGAGCTCACGTTCTGGTCCAGGGGACTCTAGCGACTCCGTCTCTTTCTCGAGCGATAAGACTCCCAATAATAGGTGATAGGTTAACTATAAGTCCTCCAGCTGCATGTACATGGGAAACATTTGATTATTTTCAAGTAATATTATTACCAACCGAGCGAGCATGGACCTTGAGCTCCACTAACTACCTCCCCATCCTCTTCGCTTAACTCCTTATTCCGCCCGAGTCGCCTCCCAACGGACCGTCCATACTCATTATTATTCATTTTTCATTAATTGTAAGAATTTGGAGAATCGTAAGAACTTTTTTCACGACGAGAATAAAGAGAGATGGCCGGATCCATGGGAATCCGTAGGATCAAGAGTGACAGGACAGAGTATCATTGGCATGCAGGAAGCGCTTTTAACACGTCACGCGTCTCATGGTTACCGCTTGTACCGATTACTCAGAGGATTAATAAAACGAAAAAAAAAAAAAAACAGAGAAAAAAAACCCGACTACTTTACCTTGACAGAATCTTCGAGCAGAGCAATCGCGTGGATTACGGATCTTACGGCGTTCCTCACTCCTACGGTGGACAGGCATCTTACGCGCCCTACGGGGGTGATAAGTCCTACGGCCCGTTCTTAGGACAGGGTTACCCCATTTACGGAGGATTCTCTTCCTACCCCGGCTTCGGAGGAAATGGCGCATTCGCCAGCGCGAATTACGGACCTAACGGAGGCTTCGAGACCGCCTACCTCTCCAAGGTAACAACGTATTTATTTTTTTTTTTTTTTTTTTTTTATTTTCCTTTTCATTGGCATAAGCCGGCGATTCGATTCGCTAAACTTCGGTTAGCCGAAAGGGTCATCGGATCGAATGCTCGGAAACGCCCTTGAACGAACCTCGATCTTATCAATCCTGTACAATAAAGGAAAGAGTGGAATAAAGAGGGAGAAAGTGAGATGGAGAAAAGGCGTTAAAGGCTCGTCGTTTCCGAGCATTCGATCCTAACGAACGATCAATTCAGTTAATGAGACGGGGACCGTTTAATGTTTAATGTGCACACGAAGGAGCCTCAGGGCGTGTTCTCGCGGTTCGCTGAGGATTTACCGCCACCTAGCGGCAAGCAGATAGGGGTCTTCAGTAGCTCGAGCTCCAGTTCCCAGATCGGCCCGGACGGCAAGCAGATCACCCAAAAGTCCGCGACCGTCGGCATCAACGACAACGGCAAAATCAAGATCAAGACGATCCACGACCCCTGAATCTCCGCAGCCTCCAAACCACCCGCCTCCCCCTACCCACCCCACGCGCACTCCGCAACATTCACATGAACGTAATCATTAAAGTAATACGACCCAGTCGGTCAGCCGGACAGCCAACCAGCTGAGCAGGAGAAAGAACGGAGTAGTAGGAGGCGGAGGCGGAGGCGGAGGCGGAGGCGTAGGTGGAGGCGGAGGCGGGGGAGAAGGAGGAGGAGGAGGAGGTGATCCCGGGGGCGCCGAGGGCCCTTATTTACGCTTATTATTATTACTATTAATATTATTATTATTATTCAATAAACGAACACTTTTCTTTAATGGACCATCCGACTTGCGTGATCCGATTTATTTCGAGTCCTCGACTACTTGTTATTCCAATAGATCCCCCTTGCCGTCCTCTGCTCATCCCAGTTAATCGTGGGCCGCAGCAGCTTCAGCATCGATGGCACTCTCCTCCTCGTCCCAGACGTCATCACCCTTATCGCCGCTACCTGCTCCAATAAATAAATCATCTCTCTGTTACAATTACTCTCTCTCTCTCTCTCTCTCCTCCCTCTCTCCCTCCCTCTCTCTCTCTCTAATCGTTACTCCCTCGGCATTCCAGCCCTCCGCTACTTCCCCTAAATATTCACCGGGCCGAGGGTGAAACAAGTGTCACAATAAAAACACACGATTCTTCAATGTCAGAAGATCGATACGATCTCGGTGGATTCTGAACATGTTCCGATACATCGAGCAGTTGAGAAAAAAAAAAAAAATTGACTATGAACGGGTAAGCTAACGATGCTGAACGACGACGTCAGGTCGGTTCGCGGATGTTGCCCCCTAAAATAGGTATTCGATAAGGAACACCCACCCGAAGCGGATTGTCGATGAGGTGAATTTTCGGCCCCGGAAGCAGTCTCAGATCCAGGAGGTGGAGCAACAGTTTCTGCCTTTTACTGTTTATTGTCTTGTCGTCCCCGTCCTCGTCGTCCCCGTCCCCGTCCTCGTCGTCGTCCCGTCGTCGTCGTCGTCGTCGTCGTCGTCGTCGTCGGACACGTCAGCCATCCTCGTCGGCGATGAGGTAAAATTCTCATCTGGCTCCTGATAAGTAATTTAAAAAAAGATAGATTATTTTTCTTTCAAATCGAACGTATTGATGAACGCGACGAGAATATAATGTATTACGTCATCGAAATGTAGAGAAGCTTCTTTCATCCTTTTTTAAAACACTGAGCCTCATCAATGGCTTTGTTTTTTTTTTTTAAATATTATTTTGGTAATTGCATTTATCTTCGACATTCTGACATTAAGGTTACTCATACATAAATAAATCGACTGTATGATTTGCTTTGCAATAATCCCTCCCAATTATCATCCGCCCATTCATTAGACGGACTTTATTATTGTCCAGAGTCGACCGAGCCGTTACTACTCATAAGAAAACGGGGGAGGGGGGGGGAAGAAAAAAAATTATTATTACGTGAGTTTTAAGGCAATAAACGCGCAATAAATGTAAATAAATATAATAGAATCTCTGTGAAGTGCGAGATAATCTTTATAGACCGTTTTTTTTTTTTTTTTATTTTTGACAGATTTTATCGTCGCAAAAATAAACGTAGAAATAAAAATACGTTCGAGAGATGTTATACTTACGTTGGACTCGTATTCCGGAATGTCCGAGGGCTCGATCTCGACTTGGTCGCTCGAGCTCGAATGAGTACTTGTTTCGATAGTCGTATCGGGACCGAGTGATTCGGCGCTCGATATCGATTCGCCGCGCAGTGCCAAGTGCATCTTGACAAACGCAATAATAAATACGTGTCCGAGGTGCATCGCTTGGGCCGCTTCGCTTCCTGGACATAAAAAAAAACGAATTTTGTTTTCGCGCAAGGCCCCAGTAATCGACAATGACCTTACGTCTACGGATTACCCGGGCTTTTTATACGAGTGCGCTCGCTCCCGAGTAATTTAAATTAATATCCCTTCGTGATCCTAACGATCCTCCTCATTGTTCTCGTGATTTCGTTTCGTAACTCGGATCTCGCGTTCGGCAGTGTTACGTCCGCGAATCTCCAAGGAGAATCGGAAACTTCGTCGCCAAGCTTGTGAACCGTCGCTAAAAATCCGTTCGATTATTCTGATATTGGTTTGTATTCGCGACCGATCGGCCCGAGTTCTCAATCGATCCGCGATCCGCGAGTGAATACAATACTTTGGGGAATGAGCCGGAGTTTGTTTTATTCGTTGATGATGAATAATATGATCCTTATGATTCAAGTAGCGCGGACGTAGTGGTCGCTGAATTTATGTATTTGCGCCTTGCCTTATGGTATTATGACCCCTCCCCCTTGCCCCTGCCAAGCTTGCGACCAAGAGGGCTCGGGTTGGCGGACACTTTTCTCCAGAGCCGAGAAGCTCGTCTCGGATCCATTGGAATCGGGGGGCGCCGCCTAATTACGACTGATTCGTTCCCAAATGCACCTCGACCGCTCGATCGATCATAGAACAGTGAGAAGCATCAAGTACACGATCCCATATTATTATCCCATTATATTGGCGTTATTGGGATTATTGGGATGATAGATAGCCGATTAATAAATAATAATTATAAATGAACAGTCGAGCGACTTGTGCGGAGCGGTTGTGCGCGTCACGTGTCAAAGTCATGTGTCGCTAAAATCACGTAATACGTGTGCCTATACCATGTATACCGAGTAGATGAAAGCAGATGAGTTTCTAATTGAAAAAGAAATTCCTTAGTTATTTTTATTATAAGTTCTTCACGTTATAAATATTACGAAGGGAAAGGAAGTCGATTCGGCGGCATTTGAATTACGAAGGGGGTATACGATGTCCTTGACGACGTATCCCTTAGCTCGGCCGCGTCCTTACAGACTTCCCCTTAAAATGCAGACTGCATACGTAATTATTAGTGCATGCGTAAGAGCCGTTGGGAGTTACGCGTGCGCCAGCCATGACGAAAAGCCTGGAAAGTCGGCAGAGAAGACTTTCGTCATAAAAGTCCCGATAACCTCCCGCCGCAACCCGACCGCCCGCGCACCTTAGCCTCTTAGAAAACCTTTTACAAGACTTATTTTAATCGGCGTCTTGGTTGCGAGGAGTGAGTGGGTGGTTGGATGGGTGGTTGGGTGGGTGGTTGGGTGGGTGGATGGGTGACGAGGACTAGGATGCCTGGAGAAGCGAAACCTCGTGGAGTTAAAGCCGCTAATCGGCACTCGGACCTCGTTGACTCTTTAAAGCGGAAGAGCGCGAGCCGATTAGCCGTTAATTGCGAATATCGGGTGCAGAGATGTGCCGTGGAGAGATGTTATACTGTACCTGTATCGGTATGTCGAGGTAAGCTCGGATCGCGCGGATCGGACAGAGTCGATCTCGGCGTCGGGAGTCAGTTTTATTTCCCGGCAGGGAAGGACTCGTCGCGGTCGGCGCGACGCTAGCGCAGGAAGGGCGGGGCGGATCGAGGGACAGCGGAGGGGGAGACTCGACGTAGACTAGTGCCAGACTTATTTTCATTGCGCGGCAGATCAAGGACATTCGTAGGGCCGTCGAACGAGGCGATTGAACAATGATCGATTCAACTCCCGAGCGACGTTGCATCGGTACTGCCCAGATTTCCGCCATTATCATCGGTTTGTGGCTGTTCCCCCGCCGTAATCGGGGCACGTATTACCCGAGCGCAATAAAAGACATTTTGAAAAACCTCTCTCTTTAAAGTAATATATATATATATATATACATATATACATATAAAGAATATGTATACTTTTGTGTCTCTCTGTGTATACCATTCGTTTACACCGTTTACAATCGATTTCTTTTATTTCGAAATCGTATTATTATTATTGTTATTATTATTGTTATTCATGTTATTCTTGTTATTGTTAGTGTTATTTTACTGGAAACTCGTCACGACCCACCTCAACTTGACACGCCAAGTCCCACTTTTATTATTGGCTCGTTTCATTTTTTTTTTTTTTTTATACTCTTTGTGTTAGATCAGCGAAAGCGATGTTTTCAACAATAGCATTCAAATAGTGGAAATTGTCTACTTACCAGACTCACTTGTTTCATAACAATAAAAAAGTTATTACATTAAAAAGTCGACAGAATTATTGTCAAATAGAGAAATTTAGAAATTAAATAAACGTCGTTCTTTTAATTTTGGGATTATAAGGGAGCAAATGAGCAGTGATTGCATTGCATGTAGCGATTTAAAGTGGATTAACGTACAGTTTCATTGAAACGAAAAGAAGGAAGGAAAGAAAGAAAGAAAGAAAGAAAGAAAGAAAAAAAATGTAATGACTTTATGTAATGACACGACACTAATGTTAATAGCGCTCGAAGCAACGCAACGAGTTGTATAGAAAAATGTCATTCAATTTGTTCATATTGTTAAAAACGGGCGTAAAGTAAATTGGAGGAAGCAATTAATGCGTGGTATTAATATTTTTTTTTTATAACTTTACTTTTTGAAATTGAAAAGATTAAGAGTGCGGTGAGAGGTTCGAATGGCCTGAAATTGAAATGATTTCGAGTCTCGATTTCAGTTGGAGGAATATCAATTTCATTAGTAATTTCTACGAAACGTTATTGTCGGCTGTAATAATGCGCCCATGTGAGCTCGGCTTTGTTGTTAAATGCATCGGATAACGTTTTTATAAGAGAAATAAAGTAAAGATGGAGCGCGCGAGCGCGCGCGAGAGAGAGAGATAGAGGCAGTTGGCGAGCGGTAGAGCGGTAGAGCGGTAGAGCGGGAGGGAAGGGTCGAGGGAGGGATAGAAAGAGGAGGGGGGCGGGCACAAAGCAAAGTAAATATTACGGTCGGGCTTTGACGTAAAGTTGCGTGTTCCGGAAAGGTAGATACGAAAATTGCTTATAAATTGGATGAGGGAGCAGAAGGGGGGGCATGTAGGGACGTAGAAATTGAATATGAGTAAGTGGGAGGGGGGGAGGGGGAAATAAAAAAAATCTGCACGTCCGACAGAAATACCATATAAATACGAAGGAGGATGGGAAATTGTATTGTTGGGGCCGGTGCGTGGTAGGTGAGCGGTAGGTGCGCGATAGGTGCGCGGTACGCGGGTGATAGGGGGACGAAGGGAAAGCCGTAGGGGCGGATAATTCAACGGGGGTAATTGAAGAAAAGGTCGCGTTAGTCGAGCCTCGGTAAATATCGGGTGGCGCTTCTTTTAGGATGAAATAAGAAAGGGAGGCTGCCGTCGGCCGCTGCTGGATCCTGCTGGTGGATGAAACTGGTCCAGGACTCGTGGTCTCTATTGTGCACGAATAGACGGGGCATTGTGCCTCCACGAGTGGCTAAATCGGGAACAAGGAAGAGGAGACCGGGCGAACTAATGGCTCGTGAACAACTCGTGTCCCGTCCCTCCTACCCCCGCCCGGCACACGTTTCCCATTCCTTTATCATTTTACCGAACCGCCGCCACGCCCTTTATCCTCCCGCCCCTCCCGACGTGATCCTCTAATGTATCCCCCGACTGTCCCTCGGGGCCGTCGATCGGATCGATGACGCGAATAAAGAGCTGATTACAGCCGAGCCATCATCTCGCGCGGCTCTCCTTTCATCATCCTTACGTATCCATTGGCCTCCTCGGCGACCTTCGACGTTTTCCGTGCGCGGAAAGTACGTGGCGAGCTCACGTCCAGGATAACGTCTCTAGGCTAATGTATCCGATCGACGAGTAGCGACCGACTAATTGGATGGAGCTTTGATCGCTCCGTCACCGATATACGACCCGGGCTGACTCGTCGTTAGTCATCCCGAAGGAGGCGGCGTCGTCTACGTAGTCGTTGTCTACGTAGTCGTCTACGTAGTCGTCGTCGACGGCTATTAATTTCGACGTCGTACTAGCCGAAATTCGGCGAAATTCCCTGCTACCGCCCCGCCACGTGCGCCAGACCTCACGCCCCACCTCCTCCTCCACCTCCTCCTGCCCATCTTGTTTCAGCGAATGTAATTGTGGAGGACGGTTCTAGAATATATACGTCAACGGCTCGTTCTTTCAATGCAATATTTTATTCAACTATGTACAGGCGTTTATTATTAGACGCTAGCTCGTGGCTATTTACATGTAATACGTGTGTGTGCGGATACAAGGATCGCGTGGCTCCAGTGACATTCGCTTGGGAAGTGGGGACGAGCTACTCCCTCCCGCCGTTTCCTTTCTTTCTTCCTTTCCTTCCTTTCCTTCCTTTCCTTCTTTCGTTACTTTACTTCATTTCTTTAAACGAACGAGGAAAGTCAGGGGGAGGGGGCCGCGCTAGTCACCCAACTCAGCCTCTCGAGCTTAATCGAGCCTTTAATTATAACGGCGAGTGCTCGCACGCGCTTACAAACAATGCTCAGAGCTCCGATCGCTCCCATCCTTAATCCTTCTCCCGCTCTCTCCCACTCTCTCTCTCTCTCTCTCTCTCTCACTCACTCACTCACTCACTCACTCACTCACTCACTCACTCACCAAGTAACTCTGTAACAATCGATTTAAGCGGCTGCGATCACTCCTAATCTATTATGTACAAAAATACAGGAGAAAGTATTGGCACGTTCGCTCGTTTTTCGGCCGCGATTCGACTCGAGGACGGGAGCGACTCACTTGGCCTCGGTTACAACGGCTCGCCTGTCCGCGACCAAGAAGTCTTCGGGCCGAGGCTTTCGTTAACGAAAGTCCAGATGGAAAATCTCCCTCCTACCCGTGCCCTTCGTTAATGAGATCAACGCTTTCGGTAAATATATATATATATAAAAAAGAAAAAAAAAACACGATATCGGCATCGCCAATTTCAACAAAGTTAAAATATATCAAGTTAAACGTAAGTAATAAAAAATTATAATAATAATAATAATAATGACACAAAAAATAAGGATTAAAAAAAAAAAAAAAAAGGAATTAATAATAATCATAATCTTAAGTCCATAATCTGGTAAATAAGTCGCGCTACAAATATTTACAAGCAGGCTCGGGGTGAATTGCGCAGACATCGCGCGACCTTATCATTACAACACTGCGGAAGGAAGGTTTGGCTTCATCAGTCCTTCCATCTATATATAACATTTATACGTGCTGCGTATATATACATATATATATACGATTTTACTGGTCGGAATACCAAGGGATAAAAATTCTTCGGCTGTGCGGAGCTATAATTTCACAAATCTAACAAGTATATTATTTCAATCGAATTCCCTGTCAATAGAGACGAGACAATCGCTCTTTCCGTCTTTGTCTGCATATTAAAATCAAGCTCAGGAATTCAATGATACCCATGAGCTATTCTTAGCCGATCTATATATATATATATATATGTATATTCATTAACGATCAACGTGCTACAACATAAGAGCCTCCCTCGCCTACCGGTCGGCTCTCATTTTATACATAAGACTGTAATCGAGAACGATATCCGTGCAAGGGTGCGAATTTTCAATGCGAATTTTCAGTGCGAATATTAAAAGCGCCAAAGGTAAGTTTCTTCCGTTGTATTGTAAACAGGCGCGATTAACGGGTGAAGAGAGAGAGAGAGAGAGAGAGAGAGAGAGAGAATCTTCGAAAACGGAGATAAAAATTATTTTATTATTATTTTTTTATTTTCTAACGATAATACGTGACATTTGTAGGCAACGGACGAGCTTTTATTTGGAAAAAAAAAAAATTCTGTTATCCACCCTACAGAGTAGTATAGCGCATCTATCGCTACTACCCGAGCGCAAAACAATAAACGAACACTACTACCCACGCGTCTCACTCTCTCTCTCTCTCTCTCTCTCTCTCTCTCTCTCTCTCTCCCCCTCTCTAAACGTATTTGGTGAGCTGGGTGTGGAACTCCTGGAGGCAAACGATGAGCTGGCTGAAGGTCGGCCGCTCGTCCGGGGACATTGCCCAGCAGTAGGCCATTACCGCGAAGAGCTCGTCCGGACAATTGACCGGCTGGGCGAGCCTGTAGCCGTCCCTCAGGTAGGAGGCCATCTCGAAGGGATCGACCTCGACGTACGGCTGCTGGGCGAGGGTCGTCAGCTCCCAGAGTAGAACGCCGAACGACCACTGGAAAATAAAGTCGGGGGGAGGTCAGGGTCAGGGTCAAGGTCAGAATCAGTACCAGCTCTCATCTCCTTACATTTATTTCATCTTATATCATTATTCGTTATAATTCGTTATGACTTACCACGTCCGAGGCCGTGCTAAATGATTTGTTGAGGAGACTCTCGATCGCCAGCCACTTTATCGGCCGGTTCTCGTTATCGCCTAGACAGTAGTAATCTTGGGGAAAGAGATCCCGCACCAATGCGTTGTCGGTGATTTGTACACGTAGATCATCGTCGACCCTGCAATAATTACATTCCCACAGTCACTCTCTCGCCAAGCAATGCTTCTTTATTTAATTTATTTACACCGAACGAACAAAACATCCTCTGTACAAGGTAATTACTGTCGTTGTCGTTGTCGTTGTCGTTGTCGTTGTCGTAGTCGGTCCCCGGAGGGGATGCGCGGACCCGTACGTCCTTAGATCGAGATCGAAGATGCGTGGAGTGCAAGGGCGCGAGCAAAAGTTTACGTGGACGTTACTTTCGAAGCACTGGCTCGTCGCCAAGGAAAACTTCGAGGGACTCGGAGTCTTAAGGATTTACGAGGATACTTTACGAAAATGAAGCACTGACCCCCATTGCACCGTAGCTGCATCGAGACGCCGGCAATACCGGGTTTACTCACGAGTTCTTAATAGAATATGACTTTAGGAAGTACAAGTTTTTTTTCTTTCTTTTTTTTTTTTTTTTTTTACGCCGCATATTATCGATTCGGGGTTGCGGAGCGAAGTAAGGGATGCTCGAGCGGATACTCACACGCAGTTCCTGGCGGCCAAATCCCGGTGCACGAGTCGCTTACGATGTAGATATTGGACACCCTTGGCGGCCTGGAGGGCCATCTCGACGACCTCCTGGGTAGTGAGGGCCCTGGGTGGACCCTCGCTGCTGAGCTTGCAACGTAACAGGAACCTCTTCATGTTCCTGTAGCCGGTGTACGGGTAGAGGAGGAAGGGGGCGCCGCGTTCCTCGATGGAGACGCCGATGACCGGGAGGAGGGCCGGATGGTTGAGCCCGTAAAGGGCCAGACCCTCCCGCAGCAAGAGCGCCATCTGCGAAAGTGAGCCAAGCTCGAATTAAGCGGCGGCTACTCTGGGGAGCTTTTTCATTTCCATCGCCGGTCGCGCGTCGTTGCCCGCAAAGTCATTATTTACTCGACTGACTGGGCCGGTCCTCGGTCAGACGAATGGGCATTAGTAAGAGACGACGCGCGCCCGGACCCACATCGGGGCTCTGGATCTTCTAAATTTAAACAATCTCCCGGGTACATGTAAATATAGAGCAGGAGCCGAGACCAGAACGGGATGGGGGATGGGGTGGGGGCGGGAGGAGGAGGAGGGAAGGAGCGTTAAAGGAGTCGCCCGGAAGAAGGAGTGTACCAACCTGGGCTTGACAGGCGTGCTCGGCGGCTGTCTTGACGAGGACGTCCCTCGGCGCCGTTGCGCCCTCCTCGTGGTAACTCCCGCGGTAGACGCGTCCAAAGGTCCCCTCCATCTCGACGCTCAGCAGCCGAACTCGGCATCTGCAACGAATCCGAACCAGTCCCGGACAATTAATACGTATTTACGCCACGAATCACGCCTCCTTACTCACCCACGCCTCACCTACTCATTCCATCACAGAGACAGAGAGACAGAGTGAGTGGGGGAGGGAGGGTAGAGGAGGGTAGAGGAGGAGAGCCGACGGAGGCTCTTAATTATGACGCGCGCCAGCTGTTCCGCCTCTGGCGTTGCGTGTAGATCACGGGATAATCGAGGATTTACAAAGTAACGCGTGGAGATAAATTTTCCTTTTTTTAGATTTACCTGAGCCGTGCTTGGCCAATGTCAATATCCCCCCCCCCATCCCCCCACCGCCACCACCAAGCCCGCGTGACTTAATAATTTCGTTCAAAGATAATACTGCCGACCGCGCAGTTCAAGCCAAATGATAAAAATTGCAGGATTTCGGTCTCTGCCCCCGTTTTAAAAGCTAGTTTTCGCGGGAGGGGGGGGCCCAGTGGCTTGAATTAATTCATACGAACGCGATCTACCGTTTAGATAACTTTTTAATTAGCTCGGAGACCTGGCCCGCTTTCCGTAAATACAACTGGAATTTTAATGACGCGAATCGCATATTCAAGAGGATCATCCCGAGAAGGATTATGAAGAAGAAGAAGAAGAAGAAGAAGAGGCCCATATTTTTCCTTTCCTTTCTTTCCTTTCCTTTCCTTTCCTTTTCATCCCCGAGCTGCTATTTATTATAAAAGCCGTGGGGTTTTCAATGGGTCCGCGAAGTCGTATTCCTTACGCGTACGAAGGGATTCCGTGACGAATGAAGCCTACCTCGCATACCAATCGAGCGAATTAATTCCCTTTATCGCAAAAGCCATGCCGTTTCTTTTACTTTCCTCCTCGGTTTTTGTTTTTCCCGACCACCCGAGCGTCTGCGGGGGCAATTATCCACCCCGTTTCGAGCGACAAATTGAGTTCCAGTCGCCCCCGACTTCCCTGCACATTTAATCACATTATGTCCGAACGTATGATTCGAGCGAATACGTAGATGTGTTACGATCATTGCCTTCCCTCCCTTTTTCTCGTACAAGCCGCGCTATTCCATTCGAGAGCAAGTTCATCAAGCGCTTAAACTATTGAGCGAACCAACTTCTTACGAGTTCCCCCAAGTAATTAACCGATTTCACCAACACAACTGACTTTGCTTAATAGTTACGGATTGGTTGGACTCTCCCGAAGCATTGCCATTGGCATTGTTTAGATCATTACTTTAGCTTTGGCTTTGCAAGCCGAGCTTTTCCTTTATTTTCCTTCCGAGCGCTTGCAGTCCGTCCGACTATTCTCATTAAAAAAAAAAAAAAGCAATCGTAGCCTACTAAGCGTTTCCCAGGGCTTTTTATGCAGTCGCGAGGAAAATAAGCGTTTTTCCAAGCTTCCAGCTTTCCAATCGTGGGAAGAACTTTGGCACTTCGTGCGCTCAATTAAAAGTTTCCGTTTCCCAAATATCTTGAGGCCGCTTTTAAAAAAATGTTCATTCAGTTAGTGATTCATATTCAGTAGTCGTATTCAGTTAGTGAGAGAGAGAGAGGGAGGCTGACAAGTGAGCTAATTTCATAGCGGATAGGGCTAAGCTTAAGGGTGGGTGAGGGGGAGCGAGGCAAGTGAAAAGGATTAATTGAACGGGTCCTTGCGAGTGGAAAAGGACGAATTATGAAGGATTGATTTGATTTAAAAAAAAAAAAAACAAGCGCAGCTGTACGACTTTGTTCAACGCGTAATAGGAAAAAGCTCGGATGCAAATTCCTTTATGGACTCGTTCATCGGCTAATTGGATTGTTTTTGATAGAGCGCTAAAAGCTCTCCGTTCGTGGAAATCTTTTCATCCTTTTTTTTTAATCACCGCTGCCAGTTTTCGACTTTCTCTCTCACACACTCTCTCTCTCTCTCTCTCTCTCACTCTTATCTCCGGGGAAATGCAATAAAGGCGAGAGCATGGGGGAATATTACCTCTGGACCGTGATTTCCTGGATCCTCTCGTAGAGCTCCCGGTTGGAGCGCTCGTCGAGCCTCCGGTAGGTGGAGACGGAGGCGGCGGAGGCCGGAGGCGGCGTTTCCGGGGAGAGGAAGGTCTGCGCGGGTCCGATGCCGGTGCCGCGCTCGACGCTGCAGGCAGAGCCGAGACCTCGTGACTCCCTGTAAATTAGATGATACTGGAATGTGGATTCTCGCCCAGCCAATAGATATAGACTTCGTGGATCGCTCGTAACTAATCAGAATTTATCAGAGCCTCGGTTCGCGAACCTCAAAAAGCGCCGTAAATACGAATGCTCGGCCTAAGCCCGCGGGGGATGGGGCACGTTCCCTTCTCTTATCCGAAAGATACGCACGAAGTATCCGGAACCGTCGCTTACGCAACGAGCCGTTCGTATTTACGTCCGAGGTCAGGAGTGTCGGGGCGCTCCGATGACGCGGGCTCGGTCGGGGCGGCTAAGGCGATCCTTATCCGGGAGGGCACGTAGAGGGGCGCGTGGGAGAATACGCGACGGTCCATCACGGAGATGTTCGTATTAACGAGGCTGCTCAGGGAAGAAAAGTGTCGGTGGGCTGGTCGGTGGGGTGGCGGGTCGGTGGGAGGGTAAGGCGAAGCCTTTAGTCAAATGCGATAAAATAATGGAGCCCGGGAAAGCTTTTACCGGCAAACAATGGACCAGGGCGGACATCAGATACCCAGGAGGAGAGGACTTGGTTATTCGTAATGGTGATAAGGGAGGGACGCGCGCGACCGGCAATAAATAAGGCAAATAAGGCGACAAAACGACACGACAAGCCATTCCTTATCTCGGCTTTATCGCCAGTGGGGGGATTCGGTGTTGGGGGGGGGAGGGCGAGGGCGGAGCGGTGGAGGAGAGTCCGCCCCGCTGACGTAGACCACGTGTATTATTAGTACTCACTGCAAGGGCTCCCGGTGCCTCCGGGCCTTCTTGTCCCGGACGTAGTAGGCGAGTACAAGGACGCAGATCGCGGCTATGAAGGCGCACGCGCAGCCTACGGCCGCGTAGAAGACCTGGCTGCCTGAGGTCGAGCCCGAGGCTGCTACGGAGACCTCCTCCGGGCCCGGGTAGTTGCTCTTGTCCTTCAGGCAGATCTTCTTACGCTTGAACTCGAGGCTGGTGTTGTTGCGTCGCGAGAGGGAGACGTTTATACGCAGGGCCAGGTCGACCTCCGCGTCGTAGGGCCCGCAGTGGAGGCTCAGCGCCCAGGTCTGCAGACCGCCGACGGGTATGTCACCCGCGTCGGAGATGTTGAGGGAGCTCGACAGGGCCGAGGGGTTGCTGATGTCCACCGACACCGTGTACGGCAACTGAAAAGCACAAATTACTATAATAAGACTCCAGGCAAAACATGTCCGAGGCTCGCTAGACACGGAGACCGCACCCCGACTCTTCTCCGATTGCGCAATGAAGTCGACGGGAGACGGGGTTATTGTCTACGATTATAATTGTCTGTTATCGGTGCGACTTCTCCGTACAGAGTGAGAGCGTGTTACAGAGATAGAGAAAGAGAGAGAGAGAGAGAGAGAGAGAGAGACTTGTGTAAAATTCAAGGAAATTAGTAGAATAGCACTCGTGCGTTATCGAGGGTTACGTAAATTATAAGAATCTCCCAGAAAAACGATTGGAACGGTCCACGAGAATGAAGAGAGAGAGAGAGAGAGAGAGAGAGGGAGAATGCGGTCTAGCGGTGCCGGGAGTACGTAATCGTCGGCAGGCGCGTTATCAATTTGGATGGAGATTTCGCTTCCGTCCGTCGTGACTATACCAGGCACACGAACGCACGGCTACAAGCACGCAGACTATATACAAATATACATGCTTTTGTTGAGGTTAAACGACAAGCTGTTAAAGAAAGTCGTAGAGAAAGAAAAGGCGCTGATTACAAGCGCGTTACAATGTGATAATGGACGTGAATGTTTAGTATCGCCTCGGGATTTCTTAAAACTTTTTACGTCTTCCCGTAAATAAGAATTAAGGAAATTCATAGCTGAATATAATAGGAATAATAATAAAAAGTGGCAACAATGCATTTCCAATATACGAGCCAATAATATCCCTGCCGAGTCGTATTCTCCCTCTCCCTCTCTCTCCTCTCTCTCTCTCTCTCTCTCTCCTTTCCTTCTTTCGTTCGTTCGCTGAAAAATTATGTAAATTTGAATGCTGTGCATGCAGGAAGCTTATTAGAATTCAGGAGTCTGCCATTAGTTGCTGAAAAGGGTCTATTTGCATAACTATAATCTCCGACTCATTTCTCTTTCTCCCAAAGCTCGCCTATCGCATTATTCATTTATTGAAATCCTTTATTATTAATTTAGTCGGCCATTGAGGGAACAAGGCCCCGAGGTGCTACGCTACTGCTAATATCCTCTCCGGGACCAAACAATCCTCCTCGACATTGTTTCGCCAAAGTTTTATCGACTCAGAGATAGTGAGAGAGTGAGTGAGTGAGTGAGTGAGAGAGAGAGAGAGAGAGAGAGAGAGAGAGAGCACCGTCACCAAAGTTCCGCAACAGTCTCCGAATTCAATTCAATATGAGCGCGGCGCCTCGTAAATCCGGCGTATTTGCCGGCAATCCTCGGCCCAAATTAAATATTCCCGCTCGATCGAGGCGTCGACTCGCCCGAGTGCACCGCCACAACTGAAAAACAACGAGCCGTGCGATCTCGTGATTTACGGCGCTGGTCCATTCTAATAAAGTCCGGCGCGCCCGCCTCTCGAGCGGACGAGCGAACGTAGGCGCCGGTACCGGTAAACTCGTATAAACTGCAAGAGATTCCAAGTCGGAAGCTGCTCATGCTGCGCTGCTCCTCGTCTCTCCCGCCCCCCGCCTCTCGGCCCCCTACGACCCCTACGCCCCCTACGCCCACTCGATCCCACCGTCACCGATGTGCGAGCTGCCGCCCTCGCGATTTTCCCTCCAGCCCCTCAGCCGCTTCTCCGCAACGACCGACTTCACGGCCTCCAGGAAAATACGAAACGGGATGAGCTGCTTGCTACCTGTACCGCCGGAGCCTGTGATTTATTTATTATTTGATTGTCGTAGTCAGGGTCCTTTATCAGCACGGTAGAGCGTATTTCATTCCGAGAGGGATTCGAGACTCCCAGCAGGACGAAATCGATTTCGGAGACTCGCTTCCCCGTGTACCTGCGCGGCTTCGCTGCCTTCTACTCCACCCATCCCCCCTGCCCCTTTACTCCTCACCCCCGGCATTTGCATAAAAGTTAATGGCCGGCTCGAGGCTGCCCGGCATCCCGACCTCCACCAACGAGATTGATTCTCGAAATTGGCTACCGCGATTCTCCTTTCTTATCGAGGGCGCGACCCCTCCCCCTCACCCCCATACCCGGATGGCCGGACTCGGATCATTATTATCTTTATTTGCTCGAGCGACTTCCTTCGGCCCCCGCGATGCTAGTGAGCCCATCTAAATACGGCCGATAACCGTTCGACTGCCCTCAGCCCCATAACCGTGACCCAGTTTTTTTTGTTTTTACATTCTGCATGCGATTTTTCGTCTTACCTCCCACCGATTCGCGTATCCGGCACTTCCTTCTGAAGAGAGATCGCTCACCCACGAGCCCGGAGTCCCCGTTAAAGGTCCTCCCACGGCCCTCTCTCTCTCTCTCTCTCTCTCTGAGTCTGACTCTGTTGGTACTAACAGCACCGACCACTAACGAGTCGAGCGACCCGACGATACCTTTTAATTGACGGTCATCCTTTATCTGCGGCTTTTCTCGCGAACGAAGGCATTTTTATTATAACGAGGTCAGAGGACCCGCAGAGGCTGATTAGTTTGGCCGTATGCTGCCGACTCGCGCTCCTCGCAAATTCACCATCTCTCTCACTCTCACACTCCCTCGACCTTTCTCCCCCGCCCGTCTTTTTGTTCTTTTTGTTCCGCTCGCAGAACCGCGCGCTCTCTCCTCGTTCTTTGTCCCGATTTTTGCGCTAGTCGTTTTTGCCCTCTGCCGAGAGCTGCCCCCTCTCCCCCCCTCTCCTCACCGACACCGTCGCCCCTCCGTCACACCGCCGCGGCCACCCCTCCCACCGAAACGACGGCCTTGTGTGTATCGACGAGGCCTCCTCCTCCTCCTCATCCTCCTTATCCTCATCCTGATCCTCCTGATCCTCCTGATCCTCCTCCTCCTCCTCATCGTCCTCCTCCTCCTCCGAGATATTCTGCCAGCTGCTTGTTAACTCTGTAAAATGTAGGAGCAATGTTTCCCGGTAATTTATGGGGGCATTTGATTTATCGGACGGCCGGGCATTTATTGGCTTGTTGAAATACAGGCAGGAGCTCTCGAATTTCAATCATACTTGCCAAGGTTTTCTCCTAGATCCGTGATTATTATCGCTCGGGCCGACCTTACGTTACTGAGGTAAGCCAGGCGTACAGGTGAGCCCCCGGCCTCACCACCAGCCACCCCTCGTCTGCCCCCGAGTCCTGATGCTCGACGTGCACTCGGGGCCGATAAGGGCATTGCGATCGTTGCCGATCGGAGGGAGCCCGTAGCCTAGATCGGATTCGGGGAACGGGGAGTCGGTCGAGCCGGTGGGTCCGCTCGGATATCAATTAAGCGTACCGAGCCGTCGTAATGACGGGATGCAGCAGGCCATCCGTACGGGAGGGCGCGATCGATTAAGAGTAGGAATGCGCCGGGTCGGCTCAGCTCGGCTCCGCTCGACTCGACAGCTCAATCGGACGACTAACCGTACGCTAACCGTAATACTAAAGCTCTCGAGGACGTCATTCCCAGACGGCAATTATCCCATGTTCTTGCTCGGCATTGGAAGCGGTCCCGGTCCCGGTCCCGGTCCCGCTTCCGGTCCACTCCCCGCACCAGTCCCCGGTCACGGGAACATAAATCACGGGAATCGCGGCATAATTTGTCGGGCATTACGTGTCCCCGAGTTGACTTGATCGACGAATCGGGATATGGGGTTCGGGACCGGGACCGGGGCCGGGGAGGCAGGCGCGCGCCTCGCCGAGCTGAAAGGGGTGAGGCAGACGGCGTTGGCGGCTGCGGCAGCGGCAGCGGTCAGAGTGACGGACGGCCCTCGTTTGACGGACAAGACAGCGAGGGACGCCCGGGCATCCGAGACCTCTAAGTCATTCGAGGCACTCGCTTTTGTCACGTCCGAGTGACAGATGCCGACGGCCCAGCCGCGTATACCCCGTCCCTACCTCTCCTTCGCTCGCTCCCAGTCCCATCCATGAGAAGTCGCTCGACCACTTGGGCCCGAGTGACTCCTTTCCTCTGCTACCTCCCCTCCCGCCGTCCTGGCAAATCGCTTCTTACCGCGATCCTCCGCGGCCTCTCTATCCTCTTATTTTTACCACGCGACGAGTCAATTCCAGGTACCTCCCCTCCCCACCCCCCAACCCCAATAACCTTCTCGCTGTATCGTCAGTATGCAAATGCATAGCGTTGGCTTAGAAAAATTCTACTTTCCATGGCGCTCGTATACATTCGATTTAGGACTTCGCGCGGGCGTCGAGGTAAAAGCGCGATACACGTCGTACCCCGGTGGCCCGCTAATAAATTCCACGAAGTACTTGCACCCACTGGCCTCCTCGGTTGATAAAGAAACTTGAATTTGCATGGGGATCGGGCATTGTGCACGCGAGGCGCGAGAATAACAAAGCGTCTCGGTCGAGCGGACCTTCTATTTTCTTCAATATTACTACCGAGGCCCTCCGAGATTATCCGTACTACTCGCTGCTTCCCGTTGACCGTCGTCGTCGTCGTCGTCGTCGTCGTAGCTCGAACGCCTACGGAGCTCATCACCAGCGCCTGGTCTATCCAATAAGCCGAAGTATCGTTCGGTTCGATCCTATTAACCAATCGGCAGCCTCCGTGAGTAAGGGACGATTAACAAAGCAAAACAAAACAAAACAAAACAAAACAAAACAAAAGAAGAAAAAAACCATTTTTGAGTATTAGTCTACGCTCCTCGCCGACTCCTCACCCCCCCCCCCCAGCCTCCCCCTCTCGCCGCCACCGCCCCATAGGAAGTTCGAGAAGATGACTGACTATTAGGGTTTAAAGGAGCATTGGTCTTGCCGAAAGGAGGCCCGTCTTCAGCCTCCGGATGATTGATTATTATTCGGCCTTTTCCAAAGGCTCACAATATTTTCGAACCGCGAGAAATACGACGCGCTAGGAGGAGATGTCGATACCTCGTGCTAGCTTCCCTTTGTAGACGAGCCGAGCCGAGACCGTATTCTCTCTCTCTCTCTCTCTCTCTCTCTCTCTCTCTCACGCCTCGACTCCACTTATCGTCAGCGCTTAGACGGTGCCGCTTGGAATCTACCACTCTCAGAAGGTGAGAAGGACACTCGCCTCCGGAACGTTTAATAAGAGAGATGGAGGCGGAGGCGGAGGCGGAGGCGTAGCGGGAGCGGGGCCACCCGTAGCTGCCAACGACTTGTAAACGAGATTTCCATCATCCCATTAATTAGGCCCAATCGAGAGCCGCTGACTCGGCTAATCAGTCCCAGTGAGTGAGAGATCGGTGGGCGGGAAGGTGGGAGCGGTCACGCGAGCCGCTGCCCGTCATTTGAAACACCCCTGATAACCATCCTCGGACGCTCTCACCCTCCCCGCCCCGCTGCAGCTCCCGACAACGCAACACGCTCCAGCGGGCCCGAGGCCGGGCCATTTTCCGCGCGGCCTGGCCCCGGTTTAAGGGACGACGATGCTCGGAGAGAAGGCCGTGCCCGCCCCGCCCGGGCATCTCATGAATAAAAGAGGCCCTGGCTTTACGAGCTGCCGGCGGAAGGTCTCCCGGGGAGGGCAATTGGAGCGTCGTTCCGGCCGAGGCGAGAACGAGCGAGGAAAACACTTAACCGATCGGGCCCTCTTAGTCCGCCGCTACCGATCCTCTCCCACCCTTCCCCCGCCCCCAACCCTCCTCCTCCTACCCCCCCCCCCCCCCCCCCCCCACCTACCCCCTGCCGCTGCCTCAACCACCCATCCCCCATCCCTCGCCCGACTCTTCAAATCCCTCGACTTTCTTCAACGCCGCCGATGCCCTCCGACGCCCTCCGACTCCTCTTTTTCGGCTCGTCGGAATCACGCCGAATGACCTCGGCAGAACCCCCCCCCCATCCCACATCTCAGCCCATTATTTGCAATGCTTAACGTAACGAGCGCTCGCTCCTTCCTTACGCCGCTAAATTTAAATAACCTGCCGCTCCTCTCCATGGCTTTTCTCGCGCTCCGCCCTCGACAGCCGAGAACAATACCAGCGGAGGTTATCATTTACCTGGACCGCTGGTGAGAGATAGCCGCCCCCTCCCCCGTCGGACCCAATGGCCCCTATTCGTTAACACCGCTTTTCCATTTTATGCGCTGACGGTAGCCGCCCTCTATCTCGGATAATCCTCCCTCGCCCATACCCGGGTCCCCGAGTATCGCTTTAACGCTCCGCGAGAACATCTTTGTCTCTCTCTCTCTCTCTCTCTCGCTGGCTTCATAGGCTGTTGGGTTATCATGCATCGAGCCTCTCGAGCGCAAGGCATTAGAATAAGTCAAGGTGTTTGTAAGAACTTACTGGTCTGCCGGCGAGATTTTCCCAGGTGAAATGTAGCTTGTGTACCTGGGCCGGCACCGGCACTACGAACTTCATCGCGTACTCGTTAATCACGCCTTCGCGCACATAAAACAGCTCGGCCTTCAAACCTGAAAGTAGAAATAAGTTTTTTTCACATTAGTACGCTGGCTGCGCTCGAGTTACAAATTTAAACGTACAATTCAAGGTCGGCAGAATTGGAAAACCATTTTGCCGGATCCGCGAAACCCTCGCTCGGCAAAGAATGCCCGTTCTAAAGCTCGGCCGGGAGGGGCTGGGGGGTAGGGCCTGGAGCTCTAGCGTGGCGGGGAGAGGATAGGGTGGTAGGTGGTAGGGGGTAGGGGAGGGGACGTAGCCCCGTACGCGATACAGCAGTCAAAGAGCAGATATACGTCGGAGATTTTTCCTCGCGACAGAAATTCCTGCCGGAATCTTAACGAGAATCATCCCTTGACACTAAAGTACCGAATTTACAGGGATTGTAGCAATGTTTTAAAATTCTTATCTAAAAGCTGCCTCTTTCACGTACGAAATTTATCGAGTGTTTATTTAAAGTCATAAAAAGCTTGGCAGGAACACGTTCCAGTCGAGCATATAAAATACCGCTGAATTTTAACAAGTCCCTGGCTATGGGCCACCGGTTAATAATAAAGCCCACGCTCTTCTCCCCCTACTCCACCTCCTCCTCCTCCTCCTCCTCCTCTCTCATTATCATTATCATTGTGATCGTTGTTATTGTTATTATTGCCGTTATCGTTAGCGTTCGTTAGAAGAGGTGTTATTATCGTAGCTATTATGGGGGAAAAAAAAAAAAAAAAAGAAAAAATGAAATGTCGATCGACTGATAAATCGGGGAGCGGATACGTTGAGAAAATTCGATTTACTCCAAAGCCAAAGTGAAAAGCCCCCGTCCCGCAGCCTGTGCACTTCGAGACATCGCGCGGCGGTGATACAAGCGATATTTCGCCGCGCAGCCGGTAATGGGCTATTTCACAAGCGCGTTATACCCCCGTCGATTTCGATTATCGGCACTCGAATCCATTTATGATGGGAATCCGATCGTCCGGGCGACCCCCTCGCCCCCCGCCCCACCCACACCCGTCCCCACCCACACTCCCGCCATCAGCCCGGGAAATCGAATATCGATCGCTAACCTAATTATTAGGCGTCGTCGGCCACAAAATCATTTTGCCTAACTAGCCTACCTAACCTCTGGCTCCTCGTATTTTCTTCCCCCTCGGCTCTCCTCCACTACCCCCGCTTTTTTTTTTTTTTTTTTTGTAAGACGGAAGGAAAAGTGCACCAGGCGTACATACACGGCGCACAAGGGGGATCCGGGGCCAGTTTTTCCACCGAGGATCTCAATGAACTCGGTCGACTTTGCCGGTCGGCTCGGATCGCTTAATGTCTGAAAAATGATTTTTTTTTTTTTTCGTTCCTTTTGAAAATTTCTCTTCTGCATCGACGGGCCCGAATAACTGTCGAATGGACCTCGCGTCAGAGTCGGGAATCCCCGCCTAAAGTCCATTGCCGTGACTATTAAAATGATGGCACATAATGATATTTCATCTCGGCTGTTTGTCCACTTTTCAATAAAACTCCGCACTTCAAGGACACGGGTGACTGCTGGATACGGATGGACGACGACGGCTCGGGATAGGAATAAAATGTGCCATAATAAGTTTTAATGTCTAAACTCTTGTCGCCGTTGCGTAGCAATAGGTGGGGGAGGTGGGGCAGTGAGAGAGAGAGAGAGAGAGAGAGAGAGCGTTCGAATGTATCGACAATAATGTAGTTAGAGCGAGGGGAGCCCTCGGCTGGAGAGGCCCGTCCCGTTAGAATAATTGATTGTCAGGAGTCGGCATAATTAAAAAGCTATCGAGGAGTATCCTCAGAACTCAGAGCACATAATGGGGATTAGAGATGCGAGGTCGTAGAGGGTCTCTGCGTGGCCGCAAAAAGCGAGGGGCGATAAATCCTAGGGGACCATAACTTTTTCTCTTGTGGGAGCCTCATATTTTGATCTACGCTCTACTATTGTAGTATTGCGATTCGTGGGACGCAGATCACCTGAAATTCCACGACGAAATGTCTGTCTGTCTGTCTGTCTGTCTATATGTCTGTCTTTTGTAGAACCACAAGTAGCCTCCTCCCCTCCCCAAACCCTAAATGTCCTACACTATATTTATATATATATATATATATATATATGTGTGTATATACTTATATACGTATACATGTGATTGCAGGAGAGGAGAGAAGAAGATCGTTATCGGTGCTCGTTAATTTGAGCTGCGTTTTATTGAGAGAGGGAGATCCGAGGTGGGGGGACGGGGGGGGGTCGGTGGAGGCGGAGAGAAAGCTAAGGACCAACTGCGCACGAGACTTTTAATGCGACTGTAAATCTATACCGGTTTCGCCGTATGGACGCTCGATTTGTAAAAAGAACCAGACACGAGTCTCTTTCCCCTCGGGCTCCCACCCACTCGCTATTCCCCCCCCCGCATCTCTCTTTCTTCTTAGCATCTTGGATGCTTTATGAAGTTTGGCTCGTTGCCGTGAATCGTGTAGATGCACGGACAGTTGACTCGGCGATATTTTACGTACTCTATACGTGCACCGATGCAGCCTCACACCGACGATGCAGCTTCTTAGTCTCGCTTACGTACACGAGCGGACGCGACCCTCGGCGAGTTTTTTTTTTGTTTTTTTTGTTTTTTTTATACTTCTTCGAGGAATGAGGGAATTTGGGGAATTCTTACACCCGGGGAATTTATCGGTCAGCTCATGCGTAAGCGCGCCTGGCTTCGACTCTACATAAACTCGCCTGGATCTTACTTCTTTTTCCCGAATAACGTATTTTCTTCTTATTCTTCTTCTTCTTCTTCTTCTTCTTCCTCTTCCTCTTCTCTCTTTCGTTCTACGGACGTAGTGAGCTAGTACGATTATTTGCTCCCACGGGGGTTAATTTCGAGTACTTTTATTACCCAAGACTTAAGAGCCGGCCGTCGGTCTCCATCGTCGGTCTCCATCGTCGGTCTCCATCGTCGGTCTTCAAAAGCTCGGACGGCTCACATGATCAAACAATTACGAAACCCATTATCGGAGCTTGAAAAGCTGAGCCATCCCCAATAACCTAATCCGCGTGACTGGACAAACGCCTGGGCCTCGATATCCTTTTTCGTTGCGGGAAAAAACGTTCTGGACAGTGAGAGGGGGGGCGGGGAGGGGCGGGGAGCGACAGAATTGCTTATACTGCATCGAGCAATGAATAACGCTAAGAAGTAATAAATTTAATTCCCCCGTCAAAGTAATAACGTGGAAATTATCAATTGATTTGACACATTTAATGAATAAATCAGTGCGGGACTTGTATTTCACAGCTCTTATTATACGAACGGGAATCCTCTTATCGGTTTGTTGCCAAACTATAAATATTCATTACAGGATTAATTTATTTGACGTTCCGATAAAAAATAAACAATATCTGTGCGTGGCGCTCCCTCGCCCCCCTCCCCACGCCGTATCCAACTCTTGCGCGCGAGCTTTCCAGCTAATCTTTCCATTCGGGACAATAAATTTTAATTAACCGCAAATGAAAACGGCCGATCCATTGGCCAACTTAAACAAAGTCTGTTATTGTTTTCGGTTTAATAATACGTACGCGGGTGAGTGGGTGGGTAGGTAGGTAGGTGGGTGGGTAGGTAGGTGGGTAGGTGGGTAGGTAGGTAGGTGGGTGGGTAGGTAGGTAGGTTATTGGGGATAATGGCGTCGGCGAAACGGGGGCATAAATTAATTCCCTCGGCGTTGAAATCGGCGAATATAAATTGAGGAATGTCAAAGGCGATTATGCGTTCACTCATGAGCCCCGGCGATTGCGCGCGCAAACAATGCATCTTAAAGTTGCGGTAACGCGAGCCGGGGTTATTGCGATCTCCGCCGACGTACGCTGGCGTTGCGTATGGCTCGAGTGAGCGCCGGTTGAGGCTCCGCCGCCGACGGTAGTACAATAAAATTATAAATTAATTAAATACGTGCTTTATCGCTGAGTTTTGTAACCGCTTTCTCGGTTATTGGGGCTGAGGAGCCCCGCCAGAGGCTCTTTCAATGCATCCGTGACTAATGAGACCCGAATTCCAAAAGTACAACAATGCGCTCGAGCGTGAAAGATAAAGAGTCTGTGGTGGGGGCGAGTGGGGGCGAGTGGGCGCATGGGGGAGGCGGAGGGGATTGTTATTGCACTACATATTCATTGTTGTCAATTACACAGTGTAAGTGTAGCGATTAAATGTTCCGTAACAATAACAGATTTGAATATCAAAAGGACCGAAGCCAATAGTGCGCGCGGCTCGATATTTTTAATCATTCGGGCTTCGCTCTACGAACGCTCTACGGAGCTTGCGAATTAATATCAGAACGAGCCACGGCTGAGATAGATAGATAAATAGAGAGAGAGAGAGAGAGAGAGAGAGAGAGAGGAGTGAGAGAGAGAAGGCCGTCCGTCGCGCGATTCGCGCTCGCGCCCTCGATATGAGCCATTGTCTTTGTCCTTCGCCGGTAGCGGACCGAGGGGGGGGGGCTACGACGACGACGACGAAAGAGAGCGCATTCCCTACACTCTTTCTTTCTTTTTTTATTCCTCACCCGATCACTTCGACCGTTCGTAGATAGCCACCGACGCCTCCCTCCCTTCCTCCCTTCTCCCGCCGCCTGGATCAAAATTGAGGCCATAGATCGAGCGCGATTCTCTTGAAACTCGCCAATTGCCACTTACTTGATTCCTCTCGTCGCCCTATCGACTCGGCCCTAAAAAATACTTGACCCAGAGCGAGACGTGACCGACCCTTGAATTTCCCTTTACTCGAAAGTTCTGAAAGGAGAAAAATTCCCTCCTTCTCCTCCTACTCCTCCTCCTCCTCCGCCTCCTCCTCCTGCACCCATCGATGGTATCGTGCCCGAGCCCGAGCTCGAGCCCGAACCTTTTCTCTTCCAAGCGATAATAATAACAATAACAACAACAACAACAATAATAATAATAGTAATAATAATAATAATAATAGCGCTTAGTCGTTAAGCCCGTGAGATTTATACTCTTATTTATCGAGGTGACACGTTCCGTCGTATTGAGGTGGCCTCTTATCTATTCGGAAAAGGGCTTTAGGCACTCAGCGAGGAAGAAAAATGAATTTATCGGCAGTGGAGTATCCTCGTGCGGAGTCGTGCTCGAACACGGCGTATGATAAAGAAGCGAGATTAGGGCTGTAAAATTTGGCATTTTATGAGAATGCTCGGGCTAATAAGTTTCGGCGCTCGGGGAGAATGGCAGGCAAAGGATGCTGAGGATCGGAGAAGGATCGGGTGAGGGGTCGAGGGGGGGGAGAGGAGAGAGGAATAAATAAACACGGGGCTCCGATCGGACATCGGAGAGTAAGTGAGTATCGAAGCCGATGCAGAACGAATTTAAAAGGCTTCAGCAACAACAACAACAACAACAACAACAACAGCAACAGCAACAGCATGTGCGACCGACCAGCCTCCGACGATCGTACTGATAAAAAATTAAGAGGAAGGGGATAGAGAGGGTGAGAGGGTGAGAGAGAGAGAGAGAGAGAGGAACCAACGTGGTTAAGCGCAGAGGGAGATGAGCGATAAGATATGATGGATTTATCGGGACGGAGTGAACAGGAGGAGGAGGAGAAGGAGGTGGAGGTGGAGGTGGAGGTGGAGGGGTCGAGTCCCCGAAGCGCATAAACAAATACATAATCGCGGGGCCATCGCAGGGCATATAATAGTGAATCCGGTCGGTGTTCGTATTATTTCTCCCGATCGTAGGATCCCCGGAGGCTTGGGGAGGGATAGGAAAAGGAACGCGGGTTATTGGGTGATTGTAGTGATTGCGTCGCTGGTCGTGAGTAAGGGCGGGAGGGGGAGGGGGTGGCGAGGAGAGCGCATAAGGAAGTTACCGTAGCCGGAACGAGGCTCGGTATCCAGGTATACTTGGAGCGCTCGGAGCGTGTACGATGAGCGCGTTGTTGGATCCGCGTCGCTTATGGAAAGGCTGCGCGCGGTGTCAGGACGGGGGCGCCCTGGTCATAATCCCCAAGGACTCGAGTGCTCGGATATTCGGTGGCCCCGTAACAGCCCACCGCACCCACTTTCTCTGCCGAGTTAATTAACGAGTGCTCTCCCATCTACACGGAGAGCGCGCATCCTCCCCTTCCACGCTCTACACTGCCCCTCCATCCTCCCCCCCTCCTTCCTCTCAGCCCTTGCGACGGTGGATCCTTTTTAACTTCGCCGACGGTCCGTGTCGCGTTCGGTAGCCGACGGCCCGTATAAATCCTCTCGCTCAACGAGTGCGCGAGTTCGCGCGCGCGCGCGCGGGGGGGGGGAGGAGATACCATACGTAAAAAGAATTTCACGCGCGAACGGCGGAGAGGGGACCACCTCTCCGCGGCGTGGTGGTGGGGACCGGGAAGGGGGAGGGGAGGGGAGACTGCCGAGGAAATTTCGTACACCTAAAGGGAAATAAAGAGTGCGCGTTCTATTCTTCCTCCTCCTTCTCCTACTCATCCTCCCCCTCCTACTACTCCTCCTCTTCTTCTTCTTTTTCTTTTTCTTTCCTCTCTTTATCTTCGGCCTATCTTTTTCCAATGGCATCGTCCTCTCCTCCCTCTACTTATCCTTTTCTCTCTACTAGGGCTTCGCCCCCTCCCCCATTGCCCCTCCCTTCCACGAGGGAGCAGCGTCGTACGCGAGGGCCTCCGTACTCGGTTTCCCTTCTAAATCTCCTCTTTCTTTCGCTCGCGTGGTCCGCAAAGTATCTGATAGGAGGCTTAACAAGGCACGAGTGAATTTTTAAGTCACCGGAAGACAATGCCCGCTTCTTCGTCCCCCCCCCGCCCTCACTCCTCATCCACCGTAGCTCGTACGACCTCTCTCTCTCTCTCTCTCTCTCTCTCTCTCTCTCTCTCTGTCTCTCTGTCCTCTCCGGCCCTCCATCTTTATCGCGCCCTCCTTCAGCCCCCGGGCCCGCGCAATCGCTCCGTCCCGGTCTATCCTATTTTTACTCCCTCCCGCAGCATCTTCCACGAGTTCCTCCATGTATTTGCTTTAGGAGGTGGCCTGGCGTTGTGGGCTGCTTACCAAGCGGATCGGCTTATTCTCTTCCTTCTCTTCTCTGGCCTTTACCGGTTTTCTGCATCAGATATCCCGTAGCCACGACCCCGGCCGTGCACGCTTTGGGCCTCTGGCCCCTTTTCGGTCCCTGACCCCCCCCCCTCACCACCGCCATTATACGTATCCGCGCGGCCGCACACAGACTGTGGCCATCGGTGCACACCTTGCCGTCCAATAGCACACGTGTCCGTGTATCCTTCTATGCCGGAGCTCGGTGCCACGGAGGCCTTGAACGTCTATTTCAACACGATTCCTCCTCCTTCGTCGTACAAATGAACCGGATCAAGAGGATCCACGGGGATGCACGATCCCCACATTGCCCTGCTTAAATTACAATTAATTACAGTGTTTCCCGGTAAGTGACCGTCTCGGCTCCGCTCCTCTTCAACCGAGCATATAAATTTTCCCCGCCTGTCCTTTTACTTCACTTAGCCATTTTTTTTACCCCCCTCCTAAGCGCATCCGTGTCCTTGGCCGGTTTTTCGTCAACAGCAGCATTTGTCAGAGCTTCACGATTCACGAAATGCCAGTGGACCGACGAAAGTGACTTTAAATAATACGAGCCACGAAGGATCAGATGATTTATCCGATCCTTAAAAACTTTAAAATATTTCGTACCCCCGTACTCGGGTTTTCCTGCGGCAGTATCCTTCCCGGGAGGGAGGGAGGAAGGACGAAGCGTTTCCTTTTTCATCCCTTTTCAAATTCAATGCAACGCATCCCCTCCCCCACTGCCCGCGGCTTACATGCCCAACAACAAGCGCATAAGTAACGCACAATTGGTCCACTCTGCGCGCAATCCTCTGCATTGTCTTGCAGTCGAAAACAAGATAAATCGAGTTTAATCGTTCGTTTAATCGGCTTCTTAAACGTAAATATGGATTAAGCGCTCCTCCGTGGATCATGTAGGGGCCTGCAATTGCCGGCCAAGTCGCTTTATAATGAGCTTCGTTCGTGCTACCGGGCGACTAGAGCCCGTTTAGAGGCTAATTGCTTGGATATTCTGTTTAATAAAAAAAAAAGGATCTAACATAACCTCTAAAAATAACGAAGGCATCGATCTCCGCTTTGCTGCTCCGAGCGGAGAAGCTCATTGTTTTTTTTTGTACCTTTCGGGACGCCAGCGATCCTTACTATTGATTTATTTCTCAAATTTTAATTTACCTTAACTTCGAAATGAATATAAATCGCTTATTTAAAAGGTAACGTGTATGCGCGAAGGAGAATTATTTTCTCTTTTCGTACTCGCGCAATAAAATATCTCTTTATTCTCGGAAAATGTGTGCACATGTAACTAAAAAGCCGTAAATATAAGTCTTAATATAATAACGTCTCAGCCCGGTGCTCCAATAACTCATTCGGCATTCGAATTTTTCAGATAAACTTTAAAATTTATGAAGCTATACTTAAAACAAGAAAAAAACAAAAGCAAAAGAACAAAAAGTAGAATAAGCCGAGGGAAAACATGATGTCATAATGCGACTCCCCGACTTGATAAGTTTCCTATTACCAAATAAAGCAGAAGATTTATCAATAAGGGAACAAGGGGAAAGACTATTTGCTTTTGAAAGGGCAGGATATCAGTGAGAGAGAGAGAGAGAGAGAGAGAGAGAGAGACAAGGCTCTTCATGTAAAAGTATGGCAATTAAATGATTTAAAAGGAAATTTCTACGGCTCTAGAGTCTCTGTCGACTGCATTATCTATTCGAAAAAAGAATATCGCCTTCGCTCGGCCATAATCCAAATTAAATATCTCGAGATAATCTCGAGTACTACGTTCGTGCTGCTCGGGCACAAGTACATGCGCTCCTCGTAAACTTTACAAGTAACAACGCCTTCTTTATCATTTCTTCGGCTCTTAACCCATGACTTTTTTAAAAGATTACATTCACACGGTCACGAGGCTTTAATTTAATTCGCCTATCGTCGCTGGGCTTCTAAGAAATACCTTAAAGTAACATTAAAAGTAACACGTTAAGTGCTTGGGCATCGATTCGCTCCAATGCTATAATACGGCGCAGACGCGACGCCCGCCAAGCAACGATAGATCCTACTACTACTACTACTATTATTATTATTGTTGTTACTGTTATTATTATTATTAATAATAATAACAATAATAAACAATAACAACAATAATAATAATATATACCCAAGAGCTCGGAGATGAATCAATAAAATATCGAGCTCCCATTAGTAAAAGTCCCTGTATATTATAGATAAGATAAGATGGTGTTGTTGTTGTTGGTGGTGGTGGTGGTGGTTGTGGTTGTGGTTGTGGTTGTGGTTGTGGTTGTATCTATTGGGCCGAGGTAAGGTTCGAGCCCATGCTAGGCCGAGATCGTTGCGTATATATTTCCCCGAAAGATAAACAACTTCCGCAGGAATACATAGACAGACGAAGGGACGAATGCCGAGCGAGGAATCCCGTCCCGGGATGAGGAATTAGGAGTACCCTGAGGAGGGGGAGGTGGTGAGAGAACTATGATTAAGATCAAGGGAGGTAGAGGAACTGTGTAAAAGAGTATTGTCACCTCGGGCCTGGGAGCCGGCGGCAACGGGGTCAAAGGGCGAAGGGAGGTAGGAGACGGGACCAAGACGAGGCCGAGACGAGACGAGACGGGACGAGACGAGAGAGAAGAGAGATCCCTTAGATCGTAGGTGTCGATAGGATGCAATTAACGGAGCGAGCGGCACCCGATGGCTCCTCGATAGGCCTCTTCGACAAGAGGTGGGGGTGCGGGTGGACGCTCGTTAACTAGGCTCGTCGTTACTCGGCTGGGATCGAGAAGGGACTACTCGAGTCACTACTTCTACCCCCCCCCCCCCCCCGACCCCGTCGCCACCCTGCCGAAATCTCGGGACGCTACTGCAACTCGGAAGCGACTTGCGTCGGCCGATCGCGTGACGTCGAATAAAACATGAGCCCGGGCCCAGATGATCTCCGCACTGGGTAAGTAGGATGAAAAGAGGTGGGGGAGGAGGAGGAGGCAAAAGGTATCCCATGACCATTGCTCTCCTCGGGCTGCTCGTTAATTTAATTAGACGGTATTATGCCGAGCTAAGGAGCGGCGATCGAAATTTACATAGCAGCAGCAGCAGCAGCAGCAGCAGCGGCAGCAGGAGGAGCAGCAGCAGCAGCAGCAGATGCCGGGACTAGTCGACTCGTACTCCCGGTATCATCCCCTTACCCCGTATCCTCGAAAGCCCCCTTACCGCCACCGCCACCGTCGCCACCACCGCAGCCCCGCTTCGATTACACGCTCGCCCTGATTGATCTGCACGGATCCCTCTTCCCCGCGGACGTCTTCTCTCGGAAACTGCATCATCCCCGATATGATGCATTATTTACGACGCTGACGGGGCCAGTCCGACGACAGATGCGCTCTTCGGCTTACTATCGAGACCTGAATACGTTTTATCCGGCTGTATTATTAAGCTTAAAGGAGGAGGAGGGAAGGGAACGAGGCCAATTTGTTCCCGTGTCATTAAACGACCGAATCGCTCCAAAGGAATCGTCGAGATCGGAGCATCTCCTGCTCACGCCCTTTATACATTACATTTTGCACGGCAAATACAATTCTTAACTCGTCCTCGAATTCCGTGTACTTAAATTCTTGTTTTATTATTATTGTACTCGCAACGGGGCTACCCTCAAACGAAAACCCTCTCCCTCCCTACATTCGCGAGCCCCCATCCCCCCCCTCTCTCTCTCTCTCACGCACTCGGTAGACGACGTGGACCGGACAGCTATGAAGTACCGAAGGAGGTAGAATTAAATGATTTACAAGTTCTACGCGGTCGAATACGCAAACTATTATTACGATAACCTATTAAAATAAAGTCTTGATCGCGTAGGCTGCGTTGATAAAGCAATTAAGGGCTCGGCGGTCGGCATGGTCGTAGGAAAGCGTAGGGCACTCTGACTCCGTCCCTCCCTTCCGACCACTCGACGTCTAATAAGCCATGCACAAAGAAGTAAAGCGTACCCCGTCGCCGGGTCCGCCCGGTCCGCGATAACCTTTAAATTGCCTATCTCTTGACGGTAGTCTCGTCTGCTCCGGGGACGCGACCGACCCAACGAGACAACGGGCGGGAAATAAAGAGAGCGAAAGACGTGCAGGTCTTTAATCAGTCCGAAAAGAGCGAGACTTTACTCTGGACTAGTGTATACGTACGTAGGAAGGCCGGTTACGTAGGCAGCCACTAAGAGCCGGCCCCCGGAGCTTTGATCTTTTTTTTTCTTTTTTTGTTTATTTATTATTATAATTTCTCGTTTTATTTTTAGTTTTTTCTTTTTTTTTTTTTTTTTTTTTTTTTTTTTTTTGCCGAGCGCGATGTCGGTGGCATTGTTCGTAGGAGCCGCGGAGAGGAGGGCGCGAGGAGGCTCGCGCCGGGAGTGAACACGTGCACGTAGTCTACCGGGTTCCCTTTCAGCCGCCCCGGATACGAGGGGCTGCCACCCCCGCGGCGGCGGTGACGCAGCCACCGGCGACCCGGGCTTTCGAAAGCCCACTTCGCGAGACATCAAAGGGGACGCGCGTCGCCCCGGCGGCTTGAAAGGGTTTCGGGAAGCGCGAGATTCTCCCTCCATCCCGTCCCCCTTCCCCAACCCCCACACCCCCGACTCTATCTCGCCCCGGACTTTGAACCCCGAGGTTGCTAAGGGCTCGCGATCCACCCCATACCACCCCGCATATCAAATCGAGGAAATTCCTTAGAAAAGCGTTGACGCGACCCGAGTTTCACCGGGTGCTGAGTCCCCGTACCCGCGTTACGCTTGGTTGCCCCTCTTCACTGGCGTTTCGAAATTCAGCGCTTTAATTGCGCCCGAGGAGCTTCGTGTAAAGCGGCCTATGGCCTAAAGGGCTTTCCCGGACTGCTGCCGTCCGAGTCAAGCTGTTTCCCAGGAAATTCGAATACTTTTTTCATAAAACGCTTTGTCTGTTGCAGACGAGTCAGGCTCTTCGATATCCGGTCCCCGGTAATCGCTTTCCCCCGCATTTGGAAATTTAATGAATTCAATGAAGGAAATTCATTAGGAAAGGAAAGGCAAGCTCAAGGTCACTCCTTTGTCAATTGCACTCTTCGTTGCTTAATATCGATTACCTGCTGTACCTCCATGCCAGAGGGCATTTTTTTTTTTTTTAAATGAAAGCCAAGCAGTATACGTATTTTGCCGTTGTTGCTTAACTAGTAAAATGAAGTGAGATGCATTCGAGGAAGCAAGGAAGCAAGGAAGGACGGTAGGGGCATCCTTTAGGAACGAGAGGCTACTAGAGCCGAGCACGAGTGCTAAGTACCTGGAGGTTTAATTAGCCGTCGGTTATTACGTGCATCGGGGACAGGTCTTTGGTTGAAAATAATTGAAAATTGATCCGAGACGGTACTCGACTCGGGCAGCCTTTAAATCTCAAAGGCTGCATCCCCGTTCAGCCGGGCTGGCGAGCGTCGGCCAGAGAGAGAGAGAGAGAGAGGGAGGGAGAGAGAGCGGGGTTCGGTTCGGTTTACTTTTCTCGAAATCGTCTCTCGGCTCCGTTATCCGTTCGCGGCTATTAAATTATTGAGCGGCGAGGAGCGCAAGGCGGCGCGCGGCCTCTAAATTTCAGGGCCCGCGGAGTGATAAAGAGCCAACCGCTCCCGCAAATAAGAAACGGAGGTGGAGCGTCGCCAGGCCGCGGAGACGTGGGGCGCTCGAGACCGGAGTGTCGCGACTGTATTTCGTCGGGTCTAGTCGGGTGGAAGAGGGGGAGGGGGCAGCAGCAGGACAGACAGAGGGAAAGGGAGAGAATCCGGTCTCGTGGGCGTGAAAACAGCCGGGGCGAATTTCGCAGACATGTCCGCCGCTGTCAAAATAAGCCATTGAGGTCCCGGGTGCTGACGACAGGGTAAGAACGGGGGGACACCGGCGTCGCGCCGGTAAAAGAAAGGAGAGCCTGCCACTGCCGCTGCCGAAGGACCTTCGCTGACGAAGAAGACAAGATGCGAATCGGTTGCCGTGAAGATACTTTGGGCGGGTTGGGGTGGGGTGGGGGGGGGCGTGAACCGAGCATCTACGTGGCTCCTTGAGACCGGGCTGAATTGTATTAGCCCTTTCATTGCGGATCATCTTCTGCTTTACCCGCTCACCTCTCTCACCTCGGTCCACGTGGACGAGGACGTCAGTCGAGCTCTCGTCCTCGAGAACGGAAACCCGATCGTCTCCCCAGTAACCCCAATAATCTCCCAGGACGACTGGGCTTCTCTTTCCCTTTCACAAGGACGTAAATCGTCCGTAGCCGTTCGATCGACAGATTTTGTTTTGTCCCATGCGAATCCCGTCCAATCATTTCTTTTAAAGCGAAAATACATAAAAGTGGAAGCGTTCCCCGTCCGCGCTATCCGCGCTATCGGCGCATCTCCATTCAAAAGAAGATTTCAAGCCTCTACGCGAGAGCGTCGGCTTCGTGTATTATTCCACGCGGCTCTACTGATAAAAGTACTACCGCCGAGCCGATTATTTTCTATATCGGAGAGGCAAAACTTTCTTTTTCGAGATTCATGTAATCGTATCTTATTGCCGCTCCGCAGAAAGAATATAAAATTTACGGTCAGCCTCGTATTTTCTCTTTCGCCTCTCCCCCTGCTCCTCCTCCTGCTCCACCGCCCGACACATCTCGATGGGTTTACGGGTCGTCCGTCCGACTTTGCTGGTCGTCTTCTCCGGCTACTAATGGCGGATCGATAAGCGCAAATAAACAAATAATTATTATTGCGTATACGTTCGAAGGGGAACGTTCCCATTCAACGGGATTAATCGCTCGGATAATTCTCACACCTCCACGGACGGGAGGAAGTAATTTAGAGGGGGGAGGGGAAGAAAGCAAACAATACGTAGGTGAATGGAGAGAGACGAGAGAAACGAAATGAAAGAGAGATAAATGGGAAATGTAATGGGGAGCGAAATAAAGGAAGGAAGAGAGAGAGAGAGAGAGAGAGAGAGGAGGGTGGGAGATTCAGGATCCTCGGCACCCTTAGAGCTCGATGTTTTGGGCCCTTGGGTCAGAAATCCAACACCTCCGCGAGAAACACGAGAGTCTTTAGCGTTACGTCCTTGCAGGAACGTAAGCGTCGGATGGATACGATACAGGTATAACGAGATAAGCGGCCACTACTCCTCCCCCCCGTCGCTCTCATAGAGCCGTGCATTTATCGCTGCTTTTTTACGCCTATAAAAACGCGAGAGCGAATTCAAAGGACCAGAAGGACAAGGGATACCTATCGTTTGAGCGCAACAGAGAGAAAAGGTGGGAAGGAGGAGGGGTCGGGGACGAAAGGCGAGCATAATACCTAGGCAGCTTACCTGGTTACGTCTACGTATGCAGTTTGCTTATAGAGAATTTACACGTACCGACGCCCCCTTTGAATGAGACGAGGGGCGAGACCGGGAGCCGGTCCGGGAGCGGGTCCGGGTCCGGGAGCGGGAGCGGGAGCGGGAGCGGGAGGAGCAAGGGGAGGACGACGGCTAAGGAGCCTGAATTTTTGTACCGATTCCCTTTCTTCTCTGATGGGTGAGGAGGGAGGGGGGAGCGCGCTTTAAGGAGCCGTGTAATATGCCTTCGACCTATCCTTAAGAAATTACTGGCGTCAACGGATGAAAGGACGGGCGGACGTCGAGGGGGGTGGGGGGTTATTGGGGTGGGTCGTATTGTACGCATCGAATCCCGATCGGATAATTTTTCGTAGCACCGCGCTCTGCGAGCGCAAGCCTCTCGATGCACCGATCCTACGTATTTTCTCTCCTGGCCGGCTTCCCATTAAGCGCATTACGAAATATGAATCCTCCCAAGCCCTTTCACCTCGCATTACCCGTCTCCAGCCTCATTTCATCCCCCATGCGGTCCTCTCGGCTAGAGCTCAGCGCCTATTGCCACGATACGTATTATCTGGAAAATCACACGGATCCCCGGATTTATTAAGGAATTATTATAGCGAGAGGTGGGGGGGGGGAGCTCTACTAACTACATCGGATTCATACGAATTCACCAGAGGTCCTCGTTCGTATCAATATTTCCGTATCCCTCCCGGTCTATTATTATTATTATTATTATCATTATTACTATTGTTGTTATTGTTGTTGTTGTTGTTATTATTCGATCGAGAAAGAGGATCTCGTGGAAGCACGAAGAAATTTATCATATAACGGGCAAGAGTAATTTCGGGACAATCGGAACAATGAAACAATACTTTCTTAAATCATTCGATTATAACTTTCCGCCGGAGGACACTGGTTGGAACTTCCTTTTGCCACAGCGAAAATAAATAAACAAGAAAATCCGGGGCTTATTAAAAAGATTGTCAAAATCTTGTTCCTGCTCCCTCCCCCTACCCACCACCGCCACCACCGCCACCGCCACCACCACCATTACCCCGGCTTCTGCCAGGCTAGGGATTCCCAGCTAGAGGAAACGAAAGCAGGAAGAGGGGAGAGGGGGAGAGGAGACGGGGAGGGAAGGGGGATGCCCCCTCGTCTCGATCGGCACCGAACTCACGAGATGGAAGTAAAATTTCGTCCTCCGGAGGAGGAAATGAATGAGCAGCTTGGTCGACCTGGAATTACGACGGGGCTCATCGGACCTCGAAATCGCCTCCCCTCCCCCCTCTCAACGTCCGACCGGACCCGTGCATTACCAATAAATTGAACGGCCGCAAAGGTAAGTAAAGCCGCCCCCGGCCAACTACTACGGCTACGGGAACCAAGAGGAATACAAAGATGGACGGCAATTGAACCAATGAGCCGGAGGGGACTCTCGGATGTTGACTCGTCATCTCCGATCGGATGGCTTCCTCCGCTTTAACGACCGTAAAACGAAATCCTCTCGTCGTAGCGTCTTTACTTTTTTTCTCCACCGAGCGAGCCGATACGCGCGGTTATTGGGCGATTATTGGATAATCGTAGTGGAGCGTTAGGGTTTTCCTAACTGAGAGCCCTGTGGGGTTATTGGGCTTCTTACAAGGTCGCGCGAATAGCCGTCAGCTGATCCGATAAGAGAGGAAGGCGCGGAACGGACGTCGAGGCATCTGGACCCAGAGCAGGAGTGAGTCTCCTGGTCCCGACGGAGGCCGACGGAGGCCGACGGACAATAAATCCGATCGGCGCCCACCTACATCCCACGTCTCCGGCATCCTAAACAAATTCCTAAAGGACGGGGGCGTCCGACGACCCGTCCCCCCCCCGCCAGGGCATCGATCCTTATTTATTCGCGCGTTGCCTCCGTCGCCCGGCGAACAATACCCTGGCCGAGCAGCTCAAACGTAGGATCATCGTTTTTTCCGATGCGCGGGACCGCGGAGGGGCTCGTGCCTGCCACCCATTCTTCCGAGCTTACGTTGCCATCCTACCCAGCGACAGATGTCCCGTCGATTGAGCCGTTGACTCGTGTCCTTACCTCCCGCCCCCCCCGCTCTCGCCCCCGCTCTCGCGCTCCGTCCGAACAGCCGACGCTCTGACCACATACAAAACGTGGCTTACGAATTTCCGCACGGTCCACCGTAACGAGTCTCTATAGATCGCCGTGGACCCACCCACCCCCTCTCCCATCGTCTCCCTCTCCCGCTAATATCTAACATCGAGTAGCGTTTTGCTCTCTCTCTCTCTCTCTCTCTCTCTGTCTCTGCATACATATATATATATACTCGATGGATGTCGAATGAAAACGACCAAGACGTACTTGCGCAATAAGAGTTAAAGTTTCTTCGCGCTTTTCCAGGTTAAAGAAAAGGAGCACTCGCCGTTAACTCCCCCCCCCCCACCCCCCAACCGCCATTCGAGGAAACTTTTGGCGACGGACAAAAAAAAAAGAAAAAGAATAGAAACAAAAAAGTGAAAAGTAAAAGAAGGAAAGAAAAAGAAAGAAAGAAAGAAAGAAATTGACAACAAGGCCCCAATAAAGGTCCCCTTAAACTTTCGCTTGACGAAGACGCTCCACCAGGTGCCAGGATCTTACGGATCCATTGGACTTTAGCAGCCGAGCGTGAATGACTTTGGCGCTCCCGATGAGTCTCCTCTTTTCATTAGTCGGCTGGGCCAACTCATCCGCAAGAGTTTGCGTTAGAAATTGCCTTTCCACTTAGATCTTAGAAGGTGAAAAGGTGAAATAGAAGAGCCAGCTGACTTTCTAGATTTTTCCTCCGAGACCGGCTCCCCTGCCCCCTGCGCGATGAAACCAATATAAGCTGCTCCATACCTATTCCCCTCCCCCCACCCATCCAATCCCATATACCCGCGGAATGACCGCTCGCTGACCCTCGGCAGGCTTGCACCTCTCTCCAAATGCATTTATTGTTTTCTCTAATTGGCATCAATAACCTTCGTATTTCGCTCGTGTCAGCAGCGGCAGCAGCTCAGAGCGGCTCCGAAGCGCCAATGCGTAAACTACCGAAAATCGAAAGTGAAAGGAAAAGGAGAAGAAAGCCAATTATCGACCCTTCGGTATCCGATCGTACAATGGCGGGTGGGGGGAGGTAGGGGGGACAGAGAATATTGTATTGTCGTTGCAATTCTCGGCGCTCGAATCTTATTATTCGTCATTTCCCTACGCAGAGACTGTTGTGGAAAACCTAAGCCCCGTGGACAGACGTTCAAATTACGACGACGACGACGACGACGACGACGACGACGATGATTCTTACTGTCGTTGTTGTTGTCGTTGTTGTTGTTGTTGTTGATGTTGTTGTTGTCGTTGTCGTTGTCGTTGTTACCCCTAGGTTATTGTGCGCTTAAATTTTCTCCGCCTCGTGCGGATTACAGATCATTCTAAATAAGATTCCCAGCTTTGGAGCCCCCGAGCAGTTCGCCCGCGACTGCGTGTAAAATAAGAAAATGCAGAGAGAGAGAGATAAAAGACCGGGAAAATTGGCCAGAAGCTTTTTGTGTCAGGAGCGTGAAGATTATCGCGGAGGGAGAACAGGCCGTCCTCTAGCCCGTACCACCTTTTCCATGACCCGTCCCCGCCTCCGTCACCTGGACATTTGGAAATTCTGCAGCCTCAGGGCGAGCCATTGTGCCTCATAGCCGCGGGCTTTGTCCTGACCTTAGCTAAGGATTCATCCTCGTCTTTGTCATGATCTGCAGATTTAGTCAAGGTGCGACCGAGCGCGCTTTAACGAAAAATTTTCCAAAACCTTTACACTTTCATTCTTCTCGTGTACTGCTCTGCTTTCAGCGCGACTCTCTTTATTTACTTAATGCTACAATTTACAGATTCTTCCCCTTTGTAACTTCTTAGCTTTGCATTCTTACGCTCATTCTTCCTCTCCCTTCTCATTCTCACTTCGTCTTTTCACGCCTTTGAACGATCGCAGGAGGCTCGCTTTAATCAAATTATATAAACAGAACGCCGAGAATCCCCTTCGTTCCTCAACTCCCTCCCCCTTCCACCCTCTCACCCTCTCTCTCTCACTCCCACCCTATCACCCTCTCTCTCTCGGTCCGACATGTACGGATTTTCGAATAGCGTAAGCGTATTCGTCGGGTGACGTTAGTGTCGCCGCCGCACGCTTAACATACACATACGTACAATCGAAGAGAATTTCTAATCAGTTTATAATCAAGATAAATTGGTAATAATAATATTCCCCCATTGTGGAGCTGGACAGTGACTAGCGAATGCAAATATGCGTGGAATATACATGTAGACGTATAAACAACGTATACGGCTTTTTAGGAAAGCGAAAATAAATTAGCGCGACAACGCGTATACTTCACGCTGCCAATAAATGTAAAGCGTGTTGCTTGTCCCGGGGAGTCTCGTGTTACGATATCAGGAAGATCAGCAAATCGGAATATTCGTATAAGAGGCTGCTGTCTTAAAGTACTCCATCTATCTGCTTGACCTTGGGCGCCGCCAGTCTCTCCCCGACTCTGTATTTGTCATTCGACCAATAGCCAGAAGCACTCGTAGAATGAGCGAGAGAGTACGAGAGAGTGCGAGAGAGAGAGAGAGAGAGAGAGAGAGAGACGCGCGCAAGGAGATGCGCGTATCTCTCTTATTTTGAGAGGATTTAGCATATCCCGACTCTCATTTCGTATAGATAGAGAAGAACATGTCGCGCGAACTCGAAGGCCGGAGCCCCGCCGTGAAAGCCAGAGACGGGCCCGGGGCGATTTACGGGCCTCTGGTCAGGTCCGAGAGAAATCGCCTCGGTTCTGGATATCGCAGCAGGAGTCCAGGACGACGGCTTCGAGAGAGAGAGAGAGAGATCCGCCATCTGTTTCATCTATATTTCTCGCAGCGTGATCGAATTTTAAGCAGTTCCGCAATCCTCTCTCTCTCTCTCTCTCTCTCTCTTGTACTCTCTCGTACTCTCTCGTACTCTCTCGTACTCTCTCTCTCGTACTCTCTCCGGTATACGGGGCACAGCGGGGCTCGCGCGTATCGCCAGGGCCTTCCTTTTCTTGCTCGAGTGTGTCGGGCCCTTGACGCGAGCGTGCCTTTCGGTTACGTGTTGCGGGAGGCGGGGAGAGAAGGACGGAACGAAATGCAAGAGAGCCGATAATCGCGAGAAAGACGACCCGGAGAGTATCTTTGGTTGGACTTTTAGGTGGAATCCCATGCTCCTTCGGCCTTTTTAAATGCTCAGTCTAATACGTCTTATTCCGGAATTATAAATTCGAGGATTTGCATATTCTTGCAGAGTGATACATTAACTACATTATCTGCCCTATCGGGTGTCCACCCCTACCCACACCCCGACCCACACCCCGACCCACACCCCGATAAACCTGCCCAGCCACAACATCGCCAGTGTATCCGAGGGCTTATTTCGTCACGCATGTTTAGAAGCGATTTCACGTGGCCACTGCTCCGCCCGGGCCCGACCTTATTTATTATAGAATTTCTTTTAGAAAACTGAAACTCTCCTTCTTCCTCATCCGTGTCAACTATTGTCCTCGGGAAAAATCATCATACACGAAAGGTAAAAGAAGCGAGAAGGTATAACTACTACGCACAATAGGCATATATCGATGTTTTTTTCCTTTCCTTTTCTTTCCTTTTCTTCTCCATCATCATCATCTTCTTCTACTTCTTCCTTTTTTCTTTCTGAGCCAGAGCTCACAACATTGTCGGGTCATTTGATATGGCGCGTTATAATTTGAAATTCCGTGTTTACTCTGCTACTCACGCATTATTCGGGCGTAGAAAAATTTGTAGCCACGCAACAAAGTGTACACGGATCCCTCTCGCTCCCCCCCCGCCCCTTCGTCCCAGCCCCTTCGTCCCACCGTCCCACCGGCAACGGAGTATGCAGAAGAGAGGTGGCTCGCAGGCCTCCTTCGAGATAAGCCGATAGACAAACAGCAGGTTTCACCGAAGGCATCCGCTCGCTACCTGCTCGATTCGGCAAATAAGAAAAGTAAAGGAGCCAAACGTGTTCCCCCTACCCCCTCCACCCGCCAACACAAGCCGCCCCTATTCCATATGCAATCTCGAAAGCTTTTTTTTTTTTATAGCCCCGTGTTTTTCACACATCACCGGAATATCTTTATATCGAAACGTGCGCGCGTCTCTTGCCACGTCCCGCATATATCTCAGGCTTTTTTAATCGTCCCCCTCTGACCGCCGATCCCTCGATACGCAACCCCCTCCTCCGCCCCACTCCATCCTTCCGTCCTCCTTCAGCAACCTCTTCACGGGGCACGCAATCTCTCTCTGTCTCTCGCTCTATGCTCCCGTGTACGACTATTACGCAGGCCGACCGTTGCCCGTTGCCGTTCTCGACTAAGCCCAATAACCGGAACCAAAAGCATTACGCAGCTCGAATTCGCCTCGCCGCTCCTCTTCGCTCGTACGACGCGTAAAAATACTGCCTGTAACGCAAGGTGGTTCCTTACCCCAAGGTCCTGACTAATCGAATTAACGATCCGATCCAATAATACTCCATCTCTATGCAAATCAGTTTATTATCGATAGTCTTTGTATCGACGGGCTTACCTGACTTAGCCAATGCCTAACGGGACTTAACATCCAAGAATGTTGCGTAACTCACCTGAAACAGAGAATTTTCCGTTCGTTACTCACTCGCACTCGAGCGTAAATGCAAATCCTTACAATAACTAATTTTAACAGAGTAATGAAAATATGCATTCGTCTCTGTCTCTGTCTCTGTGTCTGCGTGTGTGCGTGTTGCGTGTATGTGCGTGTATGCGCGTGAGGGCGGGGTGGGGGAGGGGTGAGACAAAAAGTTTTACAAATAAATGCCAATGAATTATAAATGTTTAATTTAACACCTGCCGTGTCGTCGCTGTTGAATCTTTATGAATCCTGCCTAGCCGTTATAATGAGCAATTACATATGTTCTCCAGGCAAATTTTCAATGCCCGATGAATAATAGAAAAAGCGAGGCTTCGTGAGAGAATTGGTAATTAAGACCGCGCCAGGAAATCCACGGCACCCTCCACGACGACTTTAATTCCCCGTAATGACATTCTTATTGCCACTGACGCCGATCCGCCGCTCCCCCCCCCCCACACACGCATTTCCCCGCATTTCTTAATCAATTCTCGAGCCTTTACCTCGAGTCTTAGCGTCGAGCCTTTACCCCATAACCATTGTAATAAACGAGATATGACAAATTGATTAAATTCCGGTAACACTGTGTCGAATCCCGGCCAATTAGTTTCAAATCAATGCGCTCCGGTCGGGCTTTCGAGGAGCTCCGAGCGAAAAGACGAACGACGGACGATTTGTCAATATTGACCGAATCACCGTCACGAAAGTCTTAATATATTTCGTAGGGAATTATTCGATAGAGCGATTGTTGACGGTCGAATGCCTTTGCGTTCGTTAGCATGACGAAGGGGGGTGGAGGGTTATTGGTCGGAGGACGGATCGATAGGATCCGAGCGTTTAAGCCAGCTTTTTTCCTCCAAAGATCATCCACTTACTTCATGGATCATTCGTTAAGTGCTCAAAATCAGTTTATCCCGATTGGAATATTGTTTATATTATTCTCTTGCTTTTTCGTTTCTATTGATACATAAGGATAGAGAGAGAGAGAGAGGGTGAGAAAGAGAGAGAGAGAGAGATCGTGTTCCTTATTCGACGGATGATCAATTTTTTTAAATGTAAATAAAATTAACGACTTTGGGGGGGAAAAAAAAGTAGAGATATTCCTAAGCGAAACGATATTCGGTTAAACGGCATTGGGAACACGTCACAACAGCGGATTCGTTTATCATGCAAGGAAGGGAGCGAAAAAAGAAAAAAGAGCGCGTCACGTATGGAATTGTCGGGGAAGGTAGACGACAATCGTCGAAATTTAAAAACTGGTGTGTGTCATCCGTCACTCGACTTCCGTAAACCGAGGATCCCACGTGGGCACTCGAGGATCGGTTGCACAGGCCTGGGGATAAAAAAACCAAGCAGGAGTACAAATTGATGGTAGTGGCAGTGGTAGTGGTAGTGGTAGTGGAGTGAGGGCGAGAGAGAGAGAGAGAGAGAGAGAGATGTCGGAGAGTAGTTGCGGGACGATGACAAATCGAGAAGCCTGCTAGGACGGACGGACGGACGGAAGGACGAACGGACGGACGGATCAAGTGCAGCAGCGGCAACGGCGGCAGCGGCTGAAAACGAGCGGGAAAGAGGGACGGGAGAGGGGCGGGGTGGGCGGATGAACAGGAGGGGCAGGAGAGAACAGAGGGCCTGCTCGGAGCTGTTTTACGTGGGACCTGCCGCTCTATGCACTCGCTTTTCTCGCCTACTCATGGCGTGTAATAGGTTCCGGCTCGAGGGAAGCCATATGCAAAGCATCCTCGCATCGAGAGCCTCTTTTGAGACATTAGAGACCGATGGCCGACTGACTGGTCTGGCAGGGGGAGGCGACCGTCTCACAGACGCTTCCCCCGTGAGCCAGAATTATTGTTAAAGGCCGTGCACCAAGTGCCTAATGGATCTCGCTAACAGTATTATTCCACGTCCCGTGTAATACCCGATCGACTATTAAATTATCTTTTTTACTCTCCCCCCCCCACCCCCGCCCCTCTTCCCCACACTATTACGAATTCGCACAAGATACATAAATATACATATATATATATATATATAGACTTGCTCCCGATTAAAAGCATCTCCACCTTCTGCTTCTATTGCGAGAACGCTCTCGTAGCAGTAATTTTGAGATTTCACGTCGCATCGATCGGCCGTCGCACTATTACTATACACTGCAAGAGATAATTACCGGTAGCGAAGAGTTAGGGAGGTAGGGAGAAGGCTTTTCCAAAGAAAGGCTCGGGCTCCGCCCCTTACACGTCGATAAGCTCGCTAAGGTGCATCCGTGCAAATGTTTACACCTGCGCGATGAATTATAGGCTAGAACGTGAGGGGGGGAGGGGGAGTTAATTCGAGAGGGTATTCGTAGAACCGGCCTCCGAGGCGACAGATATCATTAATAAAATAAGCGAGCGAGTCGACTCGAGTGTATAAAATAATTAATATCGACGAAAAAGGTCTTCGGTTCGCTTCATCTCATCTCCTGGCCCGGTTAATCGAGAAATAAAATACGCTCCCGAGGGAGGGCTTCCGTTCCATCAGCACGGAAGGGTTCATACGTCTCCTATGAAATGATTTGCCTTTCCACGGGCGAGATAAGCGGCGCGTATCGGACGAAGAAGGGGAGGAGCGCGGGATCCCGAGAACGCGTACATGTCTAATTAAAAGGGTGGGTGGGGAGAGGGTGGGAGAGACGTGGCGACTGATGTAAGAAAAAGCTATTAATCAGCTGGGCGACCAGAGGGACCGAGTGAGCCAGTGAGCGAGTGAGCGAGAGAGAGAGAGAGAGAGTGTGTGCGTGTGCGTGTTAGGAACTTATGAAATGTGCTGAAAGGGGAAGAAAAGAAAAAAGAAAAAGTAAAAAAAAAAGAAAGAAAGAAAGAAAGAAAGAAAGAAAACAAAGAGGGAGATGAAACAATCAACTTCCGCCGCTCGTTCCCTTTTATCTCGGCAGTAGACGATAAGGTCGAGTTGGCCGCAAAGTCCACCCGAGAGACAGATCCATCCATCCATCGACCGATAGATTCGAGAGATCGGAGATGAATCTCCGATAGGTATCCTACCTGAGAGCCTTTCAATAAGAAAGAGGAGAAAAGCTTTCCAACCAACGAAACGAACGGATAGAACGGATTGCTGTCGGGGGGGAGGGGAGGGGAGAGGGGGAGGTCGATATCGGATATCTGGGACTCCTGGAAAATATATATCCAGGCGCCAGGCTTATTCATAAGGCCGCGATGGCGCGTCATCTACGTGCATTCAAGGGAAAAAGCACTCGGGGAAAAGGAGACACGGTGGAGGTGCGCTCGGTGGATAACGACCGGGTAAGGTCTTCTGCCCATCCCGAGCGATTCAATTCGCCATACGATTGTAAATAAATCGGCGATGACGAATTACCTGGCTACGAAGGGAGTCTCTATCGCGCGACTCTAGGGACAAAAGTTATTGTTTACGGTTTTTAATGCCGTTAAGCCGCGGCGAGGAGGCCAGGTCGTCCGAGTTCTTTCTAGACTACGGCCTACTTCCTCCTCCTCCTCCTCCTCCTCCTCCTCATTCTCATCCTTCGTTTCCTAATGGCTTCCGGTCGGCGCCACACGTCACCGGCCGAGCTGACGACGGCGGCAACGCGGGCCCGTAACTGATTCGGGTAGAATGACGTAAGGCCCTTGCGGATGCATCGTCTATCGGGGATCCCGAGGGATTCCGAGGGACAGGGAGGGAGGCCAGGGCGTCAGTAAGGATCTCTCGTTAAATATGGCGTCAATGTGTGAGCTTATTATGCAAACGTCGCCACGCGATGGAAATTTATGATAATATCCAAGGAGACGCAGGGCCCGTAATAAAATTCGTGATACGCGTACAAGGAGGCCGAGTCGGCCGGGATTTCTTGTAGCAATTAGCGAATATACGACGACCGAGGAGCTCGCTCGGCTAATTTGCAAAAGCCGTATGTAGGAATTCCGAGAAGCGCGGGTCGTAGGGGCCAGCGGCCAGCCAATGGACGAACGGACGAACGTACGAATGGACGAAAGGACGAAAGGACGAAAAGAGGATATCGAGGATCGAGGATCGAGGCGAACGACGGTCTCTCGCGGTCGCGCGCCCACACCATACCCCAATAACCTCCCTCCCCACCCAAGGAAAGTCGTATCGTCAAGGTAAGGAAAAAAGAGGGCGAGAAGGTAGTGGTAGTCGTGGTGGAGCAGACCCGTTAAGAAGAATCTCATATAAAATGACACGAAACACGTGCACATAAATTAAAGTTAAAAAGGCGAATTTCCATGAGGCTCGGGTCCTGTTGCTTCTTACATGATTATTCCTCGGCGCCTTGTTTTTCCCTTTCTGACACCACCACGAGTCCGATGGACCAGGCGCTGAGGCGGCAGCGGTGGCGGCGGCGACGGCGGGTTATTGGGGTGCGTCATTGGAGGGGGGTAGGGGATATGGCGGAGGGGGGGGAGAAGGGAAGGCTCGCTCAATACGATCGAGAACTCTCGCGAGGCCATTTTTACCGGCGACTCCTGCAGCCCGTAAAAGAAACACGAAGCCCGGACGGACGAACCGGAGAAAAAGGTGAGAAAAAGTTACCCGTACGTGGAAATCGGCAGGGGTCCGGGCCAGACGCAGTCTCTCATTTGAATGTCGCGCTTACACGCGAACCCCTTTATTTCGTGGCCCCTCCTCCTACTCCTATCCCTCCTTCACCCCTCGTCCCGCGTTGTCCCGCTACGGGAATATTTTATACCGACTTTGTTTAACGAGGGAGAAGTCGGGACGAGATTGATGTAGCCGAAGTCTCATCTACTCCTCCTCCTCCTCCTCCTCCTCCCACTCCACCTCGTTCATCGCCGACTCACGCGCGTAATAATTTTCTGTCCTTATCCGGCCACCCTCCCTCCCTCCCTCCCTCCCTCAATCAGTCCCGCCCCCCTTCCAACCTCGGCGCGTCACTTGTACTATTTATTTTTCGCGGAGCTTTATTAATGCGCTGCTCCTCGCGATAAAGCGTCCCGCGCTGCTTTCCGCGGACACTTGATTTATTACACTTTATTTGCTTGATATTTTTATTGAGTGCAAAATAACGTCGCTGGGACGAGGATGAGGGCGGGAGGGAGGGAGGGGGGCGAGGAGGGGAATTTACACGCGCCCCTATGATAATCGCGAGGCCAGTAACGAGCTCGTGCATCGTTACGATCCTTTTCGATAACAAGGACGATATTGTGCAGAGGATAAGGTCGTAAGGTCAGGATATGGAGATGAGGATATGCTTTAACCTCAAAATATTCCTCAAGGCCATTTAATTTAGAGAATTACCCTAAACGTAATGTCGACGTTTAAAGGTTGCGAGGCGCCTCCAGCTGCTTTCGTTCGTATTTATTTATTATCGGCTCGCTCCGATGTACACCATTTTATATATATATGTATATATATATAAAGAAATAAAATAAGATGTGTATCGAAGGAAAGCCGTGAGTGAGCAATCGACAGCGCGAATCTATCGGAGACGAAGACAACGATCGCGGAGGAAATAATCCCTTGGAGAATGTGAGCCAATTGGTATCTGTCGATGTCAGATCCAGATATCACGCGTAGGATCGGCCCATCAGTTGGTATCGAGTAAGGCTCTTACGGCTGGTGCAGAGACAGAGAGAGAGAGAGAGGGGGGGGGTGGGCAAAAGAGTTCACCGTTGTTGAATTTGTCTCCCTCAGCGTCGGAGGGAGGATGATCACCGGGTATCACTCGGAGGTAGTGCATGGAGACGCGAGGCGAATAATGTAATTGATGAGGTGGCCGTTGGAATCGCGATCGAGCTCTTGGATGGCTTGATCGATGATTCATTCAGTCCTCGACTCCACGATCTATCATTTCGCGATTATTAATCGGGCCCCGGAGCCTCCGTCGCAGCTTCGACGATTAATTGTTTCACCACTGAGCAAGGACTGCGGGACCAGCGTTCGCTCCGACCTCATTGGACATCGGTGGACCAGCGAGGATGCTGTTCGATCCTTTACATTTTGGATTAGCGAGCTGCCGGTACGGGATTATTGGGTAAATAAGGAGCCTCGGCCCGCCGCGTGACGATTTACCAACAATCTCGAGGCTCGTAAAAATCTCCGGCTCGTAATAATTGTCTCTCGTTAATTACGGCCGATAATTGATTGAGTGGACGGGATGATGCCCCGGGCGGTGAAGGAGGAGGAGGAGGAGGAGGAGGAGGAGGAGATGGAGGAGGACTCCGGAGTTGGCGAGCTCTCGCTAACTCGCTCGAGTTAATAAAAGCCTCGTAATTCTTTCGAGCGCGTAATAATAACGATCTCGTGTTGAGCGCCAATATTTACATTACTAACCAAACAGACGGACGTTTTTACCTCCTCCGCGCAACCCCGGCCATTACCAACACAATAGATCCTCTGCCGGGCTTTCCCGGTACTCCGACTGGTTCCTGAAATTTCCCCGTCACAGGGAGGAGGGATGGAACCAAGGCGCCGAGACGGGTGAAACGGCGGAACCGTCGAACCGATGACCAGTAAATAAATGAGTAAATAAATACGTAAATAAATAAATAAATAAATATTAATATCGAACACGTTCGGGGATCGAATGGCCGTGGTCGATAGTCCGCTCCACCTGCGCCTTCTTCCGTCGAGTCCGTGCAAGAGGGTCCCGGAGCAGAGGGAGGAGGGACACGGCCGAGGGGCCTGACGATGCAAAACCGCTCGCCGAGTCGCGGCGCTACTCGGACTACTCGGTGCCCTCGGTGGAGAAAAAAAAAAGGTGCGGAGGAGCTGCGGTGACGGTGGCAACCGGAGGCAACCGGAGGCAACCGAATTTCGGGTAGACAAGTCCTTGTATTATGGATTACGTCACGTGAGTCGAGCAGCAGTTCGATTCCCCATTCGATAGCGTTTAATCCTTATTCCTTATTATTTTACAGGATTGTTTAAGACTTATTGTAAAGGTTATTGTTGTCCAATTCTCAGGACGTAAATTGTTGGAGGCCGGACTCGGGGGGGGGGGTAAAGGTTCGCTGTCAAAAGTTCGCTTCGCACCTCTACCGCGACCGGGACCCCGGCCCACGAGCCCAACAAGATCGGGAGGGGTAGGGAGTAGGGGAGTAGGGGCGGAGGAGGGGGAGGGAGAAGGTGTTTGACACTATAGCGAGTACTGGAAAGTACTAAAACGAACCGAAGACCCTAACCCGATTTATATTCAGGGGCTATCCTAGTCCGAAAATTGGTATTGTAATGTTTTGACATGGGGAGCCGGGGGGACTGCAAGAGCTAAGAATACCAAAGGAAGCACGGACTTGACATGGCCTCCGAAACTTAAGAGAGGGAGAAACGGAGAAATTTAATCTCGGCGGCTGTCTACTCGTCGCCGGAGAGGTAAGTAGAGGAACGGAGAGGAGAGCAGAGGAGAGGAGCCGGGAGAACCGACCTTATACCTGGTCGTTTTTTTCTCTCTTTATAGCTCTCGCTCTCTCTCTCTCTCTCTCTCTCTCTACTGCTGCTACTGCTACTACTACAACAACTATTACTACAACTACTACTACTACTACTACTACCGCTACTACTGGTACTACCACTACTACTACCGCTACTACTGCTACTACTGCTGCTAAGACTCTCAGTCATGATAACTGGTTTCCTCGTTCAAGACGAGCCCTTTTGAAGTCCTTATTTTAAAATTGTACAGAGGCTCTTTACCCGGCAAATGGATAAGAACAGTTACACTTGTAATAAATATCGTCAGATAGAGACGAGGTAGAGGAGATCCCATTTAGATACCTGCGTCTGAATTTTAACGAACCTTATGAAATCCGATAACTTATGTCCTCAATTCCAGACAGCGAAAATACATGTAGGTTACTTGGGGAGCGGTGGCGGTGGCGGCGGCGGCGGTGGCGGCGGCGGTGGTGGTGATGGTGGTGGTGATGGTGGCGGTGGTGGTGAGGTAGGTGGAAGGGGGGCAGGCAGGGGCCGGGGGAGACTACCGAGAAGTGGATTTTATATCAGGGAACGAACGTAATATTCCAAAGATCATTTGTCATTGGGTGAAAGTGTAAATTCATTTTGCCACTAGGAATGCTTGCGAACCTGAATTTTTATAATCAACGCTAATCTACGTGTAAAAGTTTTATCTGACTTTCAACGATCCATCAAGTGACACTGTTTTCTTACTTCTTTTCTCGCTCTCAACATCTACGCACTTTCTACTACTCGCCATCTCGTTATGCGCGATCGTCATCTCACCTCCTCCTCCTCCTCCTCCTCCTCCACCTCATCATCATCGTCGTCGTCGTCGAAATTATAATAATAACAATCATTGTTATTAATACAATAATAATAAAAAATTTGTCAGGGAGAGGAGTAGAATTTAATCGACGTAAAATCTTTATTTTCTAGTCGGACGGGCAAATTTACATATCCAAAGCCTTAACGGCCGGAGGTGTAGAAGAGGAAGAAAAATGAAAAATACGAGGCAAATGTAAAAATACAGAAGAATCAATATTTTTAAAGGCCTCGGCGAGGGTTTCGAAAATGCATAAAGAGAAGGAATTATTGAAACAAGGCAAGGTTTGTATTAAATAAAAATACAAGTAACGTTCATTTCGTTTTTTTTTTTGAATTTTTTTTGAATTTTTTTTTCACAAAGCCCACTTGCGTCGGGGATAAAAGGGAATCAGCAGCAGCAGCAGCAGCAGCAGCTTAAGGATTTCGCGAATACATTGCGAAAATAATTTTTCTGAAAGGAGGAGCCTCGCTCGTAGGCGATTATTGTAAAATTCAAAGCGACGACGAGTACAATGAATTCTAATGAATTCCTTGCGGACGATAATTTATTGTTAAAATCAATAAAAAAATAAAAAAATAAATACACACACACACACACAAAGCCGCGTAGCTCGATAAGATATTGCAGCGTTTCGATTTTGAGCGGCGGCTTATTGTTGTAAGAAATCGATAATGGCGACGCTGTGGAAGTGCGACATTGGCGTTGGCCGCGGGGTTAGGAGGAGGAGGAGGAGGAGGAGGAGAGGCGGGCGGAGGAAGACGTAGCTCTGCGTACGGAGGAGTAACGCGTTAAACGTAAATACGGGCGGCGATAGGCCGGCGAATCGCTGTCTCGAGTAGCTCCGAGTCCGATGGCAAATAATCGACATTCCTTAAGGATGTGGAAGGGGGGTGGGAGATCGGAGGCGGGGAGCCTCCCGGGGAGCGAATAAACGTTCTCGACGGCACGATCTATTTCGATTACGACTTTGATCGGAGGACCACCAGGAGTGACGGGCAGTCGACTCCCGGTATCCCGGGTCCGCGTGGAGCTCCCCTTTATCTCTGGTAAGCAAACACAAACAACAGACGGACACGGGTTGGGAGGGAGAGGGAATCGCGCTAAGGATTTTCTGGTCTCGGGAACGCGCAGTCGAGTGCGAGGAATCCTATTTCCCGGTTTTTTTTGCAGCAGCAGCAGCCACTCCTCGAGCAGCCGAGTTAGACGCGAGTTTGCTCGCTGGTTCGCGGAGCGGGGGGGGGGCAGGCCATTGGGGTTTCAGTTAAGGGCGGTCGGGCGAGGCGAGAAAAAGCGAAGGGATGAGGGGCCGAGGTGGGGGCGGTCAGGGGAGGGGCGCGATGGTAGCGTTAGCGGGCGGGGCGGCGGGGGAGGAGGCGAGCAGTCCGAGCGGAGATCTGTTGTAAGAAAAGCGCTCGAGTTACATTCCCTGAAGTGGTAAAATGGCTTTAACGCTCTTTTGTGGATTCGTACTTGACGATCCGCTACTCGGGCGCAAGTGTCGAGTTTTACTCGAATTCTGCTCACCAGCAGGAGCGCATGCATTTCCGCGTATATGCGTGTGCCTGCCCCGGGGCGGACTCACCGTAACAGCAGACCAGCAGCACCGCCTGCCGAGGACGCTTCGCTCCACGTTCGGGACGGTCGGGTGGCGATCGGGTGGGGATCGGGAGGGGCCGAGGGGAGCCGCAGAAGTTAATGCCAGTTTTTTATATGGCTGCGCGAGTAGCTTTTTTTTGCTACGACCGCGAAGGAAGAAAACGGGGCGAATGTGATTATTTCGCGCTGTTCGTACGTTGTAAACGGCTTTTTCTCTCTCCCTCCCTCTCTCTCTCTCTCTCTCTCTCTTCCACTCGCTCTCTCCCACTCTCTCACACAGCACCAAGGTATCGCGAGCAGACGAGGGCGTAATCCTTGGAGGAGCCCTTCCGAGCCTCTTCGCTACATATATAATAATAAACGCATCTAAAAAAGTGTACAAGGACTCCCTCCATACCGACTCTTCTACGCCCCCCCCCCACTCCCAAGCCCAAGCGCATATCGAAATAGCTTTGGAAATTAGTGCAAGGGTGGGGGAATTGGATTTTTTTTCCATTGGGGATCAACGCCTCGGTATATCGAGATGTCTGCAGGTGATGCCTTTGACGGATCGATCATTGAAATCGAATGACGTTTGGAAAATTGATTTTTTTGTCGCCCCGAGCACTCGACGTCGTCGTCGTCGCCGTCATCCCCGTGGCTACGAAGTTAAAAATTGTAGCTCGGGCGGCTCGCGTCAGAGCAGCCGAACGAGGCTGCCAACGACAAACCGAACTTTCGGATACTACAGGCCTCGCCCGAGATCCGGGGCAGGTGGGGGTTATTGGCGTGGGATGGGACGCGCTAATCCTGATCTACGATTCGCTTCGGCCGAATCGGCGATAGATTGGCTTTTTAGCGAAACGTTGAAAGCGCGAGAATTCCAGAAAAATCGAATTGACTAGTCGTCCGTCACTTAAGCCGAGGAAAATACGAATTCCCCGAGGTCGAGGATAATAAATCGTAGACTGGCTCTGCCATCGTTAACGGCCTCGAGCACGGACGGATCCGTAATAAAAAAAAAAGAAAGAAAAAGAAAGAAAAAGAAAGAAAAGAAGAAGAAAAAGAAAAGAAGAAAAAAGAAAAAAAAGATCGTTCCGAGATTCGATTTTAATTCCGCCGAGTTCACAGGTTAAAGGTGGAAAGAGGTTGTTCGCGCCATAACTCGGCCTCCTATCGCCCTCGAGTAAGTGCGCGCGCGCGCATTCTCATTGGTTCGCCGTCTTTTTTTTCTTCCTTCTTATATAGTTTTCCTTTTTTTTTCTCTTTACGACGCGATATCCGAATGTCCGCTCTCGGCAATGGGGAATTTAATTTTATCCTCTGTAAACAAAGCGTAACCGTCAATTTTTTAGAGAATCGAGAAATAATCAATTGCGCCACACGAGCTCCGCTCGCACTTATCTAACAGCCTCGCCGCAGCTCACCTCACCGCTCCCCGCCCTACCGATCGGCGTGGAGAGGAAAAAGCGAGATCGGTAGTACGCGAAACCCTCCCGCCCCCTCCCTCCCTCCCTCCCTCGAATCTCCGTCTCTAGTTCTTTCTTTCAAGGCGCACGGAAAGTATCGGCTTCCAGGAAGAAAAGAGCGCAGCCACCTTCGTCCTCCTTACTACTACGGTCCCCCGTCCCTCGCAGCCTCGCACCGTAACCTAAGCCCACCTATATAACGTACCGGGTCCCCCCTCCCCCCCCCCGTACCTCTCGGGCCCACTCTGCAGCTCGCTCCTTCGCGCCGTTGTTGTCGGCCCCCGTCGTCCTCGTCGTCGTCCTTCTCGCTCCTTTTTTCCAGCCCGGGGCCGCTTACCTCGCGGCTCGGGTCGTTCCGCGTGCGGGCCGAGCGAGATCGCCGACGTGCATCCAGGAAAACGATCGAGCGAGAGCGAGCCAGCGAGCCAGCGAGTGAGCGAGAGGGGGGAGGAGGAGGAGGAGGAGGAGGAGAGGGAATATCGGTAGGTATCGGGCGGACCGATCTCGGACTCTACTTTCCTTTCCCTCTCTTCGGCGCTGCCTCGCTGCGCAGGCTGAACCGAAGGAGCCGAGAGAAAGAGAGAACTGCCTGTCGATTATTCGGTGTCTAAACAAACTAGAAAGGAGCGGGCGCGATGTAAGAGCGGCAGAGAGAGAGCGAGAGAGAGAGAGAGGGACAGAGAGGTGGAGGGGAGGGGGAGATGGTAGCCGTGGGCAAAGAGGGAGCGAGGGAGGGAGCCGGTCCAGCCGGGCGCGGCGGGTCTTCCTTCCTCCGCACGTCTCGTTCGTTTAACAAGGACCTCGTTATACTGTGTTATATAGCCTCGGTGAGTGTGTGTGCGCGCGTGTTCGTAAGCGGACCTTACCGAGTTTGCCGTATAATGAGACGCGCCAAAGAAGGAGGCGAGGCGAGTTAGAGGAGAGGCCGAGGAAAGGGGATAGAGAGAGAGAGAGAGAGTGAGGGGGGCAGGGAGTACTGGTGGGTGAGTCGGTGGGCGGGGAGGGAGGGGATTTCGAGAAGTTCATTTGAGTTATTCCTTGAGTAATCACCTTGGCTTCTTTACGTTCGCCGCTTGACTCGCGGACTCGAACTTTTCTCCTTCTCGTTTGTCTCCACCCCCCCTCCCCCGCCCCTGCCCCTGTCGCCATGCAATTCACGCACACGACTCTCCCCCCGGTATTCCATCTTAATTGATAATTCGTTTTATCGCGCTCGCGATCATTGTTCCGAGCGGTACCGTGTCCCCTTCCACCTCCCGAGCCCGTTCCATTAATCTCCGACAATATACGTTGGTGGGTCAGGGGAGGGGCAGAGCGGATTACGCAAGCCTCGGTAGATAAAATAAGAGATACGCGATTCCTGGTCCAGTCGGACTCGATTAATTACGAGCGACAGTTTTTAGTCTGTCCCGGGGCTGACGGCTGAATAAATAATTAATAACGGCCGCCGCTCCGATAGATAGCAGCGCAGCCACTTTGGCTGATAGGCTCCGGACCACTACAAGCAGCCTATCCAGTCGACTCCGCAGACTTGACATTGTTAATGGCGGCGTGAATAAAGCCGCGATACGCTTAGCGTGGAAACTTTCGCCTCGCGCGATATCGAAAGCTAGCCGAGCGAAAAAACTCCCATGGACAGTGAGACAGGGAGGGAGGGAGGGAGGGTGGGAGAGTGAGTGGGAGAGGAAACGAGGGGCTGCGACGACGATCTAGAGAGTAAAAACGCACGCATGCGTCACGCCACGCCGACGTGAATCGGCAAACAACGAAAGTCAGAATAAGGAGCTCGTCCGCATCCACGACCGATGATCCTCATGTAAATTTGCGCGGTGCGCGCGCGGACAATTATCCACGTGCGCGCTCCAATAGAAATTCACGAAGCGTAAAGCGTGAGTCGCGCGAATATAGATGAGGGGGAGTGGCCGGAGGCTCGACGACTACTACTACTACTACTACTACTACTACCACTACTACTACCACTACCGCTACTACTACCACTACCACTACCACTACTACCACTACCGCTACTACTACTACTACCACTACTACTACGACGACGATCCCTCATGATTTCGTCTCTCGCGAATGCAAATCGACGGGGTCCGCGCAAAAAGTAAATAAAGGGGCGGATAAGCGGGGACTGGGATTGGGGGTGAGGGGTGAGGGGGGCAGAAGCGAGCCGGGTTTTCTACATTCGAAACGGCAATTGTTAACAGCGGCAACGACGCGTAACGAAAATTTCAGCGCCTGGAGCTCACCGGTACGAGATTCTGTGTGGATGGAGGAACGGCCGGACCGCGGCTGGGCGGGAGGCGGGGGGGGGGGTAGTCCCCTGCGCCCTCGACGACGACTACGACTACGACGACTCCTTCCGTCTTCCCTCGGTTTACTTTTTTTCTCGTTTTTAATACCCATACGCGATTTACAGCTCGAAATAATGGATCGTAAATTCTTTTTTATTCTCGTAACTTCCCTCCCTGTCCTCCCTCGGCCCTCGCGACTTATTTCACCGCGCTCCCCACCCCGGCGCTGCATTTGATTTTTCCCACTCTTCTATTTAACTCGGCCTCGCTCGTTGGCTCCCGCTCTGAATTATCAGTCGTCGTTATTCTACGCGCCCGAGAGTCGACGGCTCCTACGAGAGAATAATTTTCCTCCACGACCGAGAAGGAAAAATGCCGTTTTATCCATGCAGATGCCCATCCCGAAAGTAAATTAATTGCCATGGCCAACGCTCGCCGCCTCCCTCCACCCCACTCCCCCCCCCTTCCATCTACCTTCCATCCCAAGGCAATTGCGTTATTATTGTAATTTAGTGTGACCATCAAATCCTCGGTACGTCCTCGTCGCTGACTTTATATTATACTCCACGTAATGTAAATGAAGTAGGAGCTCCTTTACATCGGCGAGGAGACGTATTAAAAAAAAAAAAAAAAAAAAGGAAAAAAAGAGAGAGAAAAAAAGCTTATAAGCATCGATTGGTAAATTCCTTTTATTACGTTGAATTAAAGTCTCACGTTCCTGCTCCTCCTCCTCCTCCTCCTCCTCCTCGTCGAGCAGCTACAGAGAGGAAAGCTTGTGTTTACAAGCCAGGCAAGCGAACGCACCCACGCACACTGCTGCCAAGACAAAAAAAGAGAGAGAGAGAGAGAGAGAGAGAGGGACAAAGGATACCAGAGTCTCGATCCCGTTCGATAGGAGGACATGTATCATTAAAGCTTAGCGCCTTATCTGCCTATTCAAACGGAAATTATTAATATAAAGCCCATCGGCTGCAGTGTTTGCCTTTCCCAGCAATAGTTCCCTTTCGATATCCGCCGAGCCTCCGCGTCATTTCCTCGTTTCCCCGTGGGCGCTCCGCGTTTCGCGGGCGATGCGCGCCGTCGCCGGTAACAGGATTTCCCATTCCGCCGAAAACCGAAAGCTCCTCCCCGCCCCGGCCACGTCGGTAAACAACTCGGTCGTACGCACGATCGCAATTTTACCGAGGCGAGGGCTCGACTCCCGTTACCCTTAACGCGAAACGCGTAGTTTTTCGCGGCTCCCGCCACCCCGCCCCCGCACCCACAACTTTCACAAACTCCTCGGAGGCTGTAGCCGTGTGCGTCGAAGCTACGTATTCTCAAACGCCGATTTTCGCAAATCCAATAACGATACACGGACGCGTTCGTCTGGAATGAGCCTCCCCCCACCCCCCCCCCCAATCACATTACGCAACACAGGCCCGCAATGGAGAAGATCGTACACAGGCAACGCACGAACGTAAATGGCCATTGTGTATCAAAGTTTTTTATTCGGCCTTATCGATACTAATGCGCCAGAAAGCCTCGGCAATGACTATTTATAATTCGTTACAATAATGGCACATTAAAACCTTATCGGGTTATTAGCTACGAAATATCGATTCATTATACAAAATGGATTTTTGTATAAACGCGCGCTCCATGTCTCAGCCTCTTAAAATATACAACGTGGCAGCCGATAGTTGGTCAATGTTTGTTTACTTGGGCGCGGGGCCAATGCCGGCCTCGGGGCCTCCCTTCCTCCCTCCCTTCGGCCCTCCCTTCGACCCTCCCTTCGGCCCTAGCGCGCCCGTGGAACCGTCGTTCCTTTGTCACGGGAGGACAATCGCGCGAGATTTTCCTTCCCTCGGGCAGCCTGAGCTAAGGGACCGAGAAAATCCGAAAAGCCTTGTAAGAGCTCGCGGGGGCAAAATACCAAGTCGCCTTTTGAATGAGCGAATAATTTAATTGCGGCTTCGGTTGACGAGGCGAGCACGGCAAAGAGCTTATATAAAATGTATATTTTAAGTAAGAGCGTTGGGCTGATATTGAGCGTATCGAGTGGCTTCTCCGCTCGAGGGATAATTGCGAACCCTTGAAATCCCGAGCACTCGATCGTAAATAGCAATAAAGCCAAAGGATTAAAAGAAGAGACGAGAAGAGAGCCCAGGAACGTCGCCGCGGGCAACCGAGTAGGCAGGCCGAGCCCCAGGCTTATAATTCCAGAAGAGAGTAAGTAGCGTGGAGTTGGCCGCTAAGACCGGGACATCGTGAAACGCCGTGGTTATTCAAAAAAGACGTTCGCGCTCGCTCGCTCGCTCGCTCGGTTACGGGTAGCCGACGATTATTAAGGCGCCGGCGACAATGTAATCGCCTTAATCCGTAAGTTGAATCATTAGCGCGGGACGTTCGCTAGTCCCTTTTTCACGGGCACCAGCGGCAGACTCTCATTATCGTATCCCCAGTCCATCCCATTCCCTTCTGCCAATTGCCCTCGTGACCGCAATAACGTTACCGCGGGCTTACGCCGAGCCGTTGATCCTCCGACTGGAAAATCCTCCGGAGGGCAGCTGTGGGAATTTTCCGGCTTCGCGCCTCCCCGACCGAACGCGCGCATTCCCGAGATCAACGGGCCGCGATAATCCCCGAGAAGCTCGTGTGCCGCTACTTGTCAAGCAAGAGGGGACACGCGAGCCGAGGAAACGCAGCAGCGGGGCCCGCGGCTAATACGGACCGGTGACGTGTCCCGACGGCGCCTCGAGCCTCCTGAATAACTGGTCCCTTCGCCTCCCACCCTTCTCGCATAACCCACCCCCTGCCCCTGACGCGTTGCCGCTGTGGCTTTAGCGTGGGATCAATCGCGCTTTTCCTCTCAATGGCTTGCGAAAAATCCTAATTAATTGATTGCGGAAGCGGGCAGTGTCGTGGATGCTTGGCACGGCGGCAGCTCGTACTCTTATGGATCCCTCCCCCGCCACCGCCACCGCCACCGCCACCGCCAAGTCTCTTCGTGTGCCGCCGACGCCGCGAAAGCCACCGCGCACCGTGGCCGGGAGAAGCACTCCGTGCGGCGAACGCAGGGGACAATAAATTACGCGGCCGACCTCGATCCGCAAAATTTCGAGATAACCGAGGATCTGCTGCGGCCGATGATTCATCGCTAATAATTCATCCGGCAGTTATTTCATTCGAACGCGAATACCCCGCGCTACTCAACCTAAACCCAATGCCTCGAGATTTACGCCCGTATGGGGGCGACGACTTTTCGCTACTTTTTCCAAAACAAACGCCATAAAAATCACAACCCACGCGGCCCTTACGCTCAACACCGCCGGGGATTGCCGATTTCACAACGGCTTTCACGATCCTACGATCTAATGAGCCGAAATCACGTTGCATAAACAAACAAGTCCGCTCGTGGATACGCTCGTGGATACGCTCGTGGATACGCACGAGCCCATACAGCTTTCATAGACAATTAAATGGGAAAAAGCAGGATGGTGATTGTTGGCCTTTATCGGAAGTCGGAAAAGGCTGCTCGGTTGAAGATCATCCTCGAGCCGAGCCGTTCGAGGGCGGACTTGACTTTTTACGGATCAGGCGTTACTACGGGAGGGGAAATGGCTTTGAATAATTTACACCTCGCCGTTACCTGTAAACACCGGCCCCGAGCAGCTTCTCCCTGGAAATCCATCATCCCGACACCTAGCAGCACTTCATCCATCGACCGATGCACGCACGCGCATATACAAAAATCCCTTTTTTATATTTATACTTTACGTAGCCGTTCTTCTCCTTCTCGTTCCCGTTGTTGCTCTTTTATTGGCATCGCGTACGGCATTCGGCGGCGGGGCCGGAGGGAGGCCGGGAGCGGGATTAGGAGCTTCGAGGGGACGCGAGTGGGCTTGTTTGTCGCCGTCAAAGGCTTTGCGTACCCGTGTGACGTAAAACGTCGTCGACAGCGGGCCTCATTGGAAAAACTGCGAGACTATTCGAAGTTTCTGTTTACAAAGGGCGATGCCTGCCAACAACGGGGGCATAAAAGAATAATCGTCCAAAGGTATTTAAAGAAAGAGAGAGAGAGAGAGAGAGAGAGCGAGAGGGAGTTAGGACGAGAGGGGAATGGAGGGACGCTGGAGTTCAATTAGCCCGAGGTCTAATTTCGGATGCTCGATTCCTGGGGGGGGGGGAGAGCGCTAGTAGGAGGTACTGCCGAGCTAACAATCGGAGAATAGGTAACCATGTCCTTTGGCAATTACTCGGGTTGGGGGTGGGCCGGCTCGAGCGGGACCGCTGTAATTGCCGGATAAAGACAGGCTGCCGCCTGCACGTACGCGGTGGACCTTCCGCTGGATCTAATTCCTCTAAGCGAGACTCCACCTCCATCCCCCCTTTCGAATTATCGGCCCAATTGAGGAAGAAGCAGCAGCAGCAGCAGCAGCAGCAGCAGCAGTAGTAGTAGTAGTAGTAGTAGTAGCGGTAGTGCTAGTAGTAGTAGTAGTAGTAGTAGTAGTAGCGGTAGTAGTAGTAGTGGTGGTGGTAGTGTAGTAGCGGTCGCGGCGACTAATTGTCGGTGCTCCGGTCTTCTAACGAGGAGACTCTGAGCCGATGCTTTCCGTAATCCGGAACTCGACATCAGCGGCCTACTACTACTACTCGGTCAGCAGCGGCATCAGCAGCAGCAGCAACAACAACAACCCGACGACCACTTGCTTGCTGCCCTATATGACTTTCTTACCCGAGCAGATGCGCACGACTCGCGGCCGGACACGGCTAAAGGCATTTACTGGCCCCCGGTCCCTCCAGTTTTTCCTCCCTCATTAAGCAGCAGTCGCATTAACGAGCAACTTGTTCACCGATGTTTAATACGGTCAAGGTAAACAATGACTGAGGGGCTCGGGTGGCGGCGGCAGCGGCACCAGGGAATAATAAATGCCCTTCTTTTTGTTTCGGAACTCGATGAAGGAGGAGGAGGAGGAGGAGGAGGAGGAGGAGGAGGCGAAGAAGTAGAGGAAGAAGGTTATTGGGGAGCAGAAGGAGGTGGATGAGGAGGAGGAAGAGGTGGAGATGGAGGTGGAGGAGCAGAAGGCACGAGGAGAGGAACGAGTCGGTGTGCGTAAGTAAATAATAGTCCGATCGGAGGTGCGATCGCAATCTAGTTATCGGCCTCGCAAGTCAATTGGCTTCTTGGTATAACTACGCGCGGGAGCGTTAATCGCGTGGATCGAATGCGCGCCGGAGGCGGGCGGGCAGCCAGCCAGGAGTCGCGAGAACAGGAGCAACGGTAAAGTACAACACATGTGTCCAGAGATTACGGCTATGAAAAACATTGCTGTCTGGGCCGGGGGAGGAGAGAACGTTAAAAGGGGGACAATCAGAGCTGAAAGGGCCTTTGTTTTCGGCGGCTCGGCACAACTGACCGAGTGTCATCGAACGTCTCGAGAATCAGGTCGAGCGAGAGTCGTCGTCCTCGTCGTCGTCGTCGTCGTCATCGTCATCGTTGTCCTCAAGGGAGGTAAATAAACAAGGAGTCGTAGGCCGTCGTAGAGCTACGTAGAGCAGCGTAGAGCAATTCAAAGGTAAGGATGCGCGTGCTTTACTCACCCATGAGCTTGCGAACCTCGGCCTGGCTGAGGAAGAGGTTGAAGAATCCGGAGGCCGGTACCAGGAGGCAGGCAAAGAGCGCCGTCCACGCGACGAGTAGTCTCGGCATTGCGGGCGCGACCAAGGTCAGCGGCATCGGTGACGGGAGGCACGTTACTTGCCACCGCGAGCCGTTCGGGCGTCTGCTGCCCTCGGGGGAGCCTTGGGCTGCCCTATTTACCCGGACGACGATGCTGAATCCCCTAGCAGGAGGTTGACCTGGCTGCGAGGTTAGGTGCGCGGGTATTATCGGGGGAGCGCCGGCACGAGGAGTTGACTCGCGGAGGACCGAATCGCTTGTGCAGCGGCCGCCATCGGCGGACTAGTCGCTCGACACTGCTGCGGTTTGCCGCGACGAGGCCGAGCAGCGCCGCGTGCCGGCCCTGAGCCGCGCATGCGCCCACCCCCACTCTCGGCCAACACGCTGCAGCCGAGCGGCGGCGGAGACTCCCGAGCGGCCTCGCTCGGTCTCTCGCTTTCTTTATGCTGGCTCGACCGGCCGATCTTACGCGGCTGAAGACCGAGCCTTGGCAGCCGGTGGTTTGTCGAGGGGGTGAGGGGGCGGGGGCGGGGGAAGGACCTCGTTTTCTCGTCTCGCGCCAACCCAACTACCACCACCACGAGCCCAACTAGTTGTACTACGAGTACGACTACGATAATTCCAGCACGGGCTCTCTCTCGTACTCGAGATCTTGTGTAGCAGCAGCAGCAGCAACAGCAACGGCAACAACAGCAGCAGCAGCAGCAGCAGCAAAGCAACAGCAGCAACACGTACTTCTTCTCTTCACTAGAGTGGGAGTCGACGCTCGACGGCTGATCGGACGGACCCCGGACAACGATGACCGCAGGCACGGCGGGGTAGGGTGGACGGGGGGGGGAGGCGGTTACGTCTTACCGTGTTTTGGCAGCAGTTCCTCTACAGCGAGTCATCTCGGTATCTCCTCCCCCCACCCGCCCGCCCGCCCCCACCCCACCAGCCCGGCACCCAAAGCTACGGGAGACCTTTTGGGTAAATTGCCGGTTAGTCACGTACCTTGGTTTTAACAGTTAGCCTTTTTCAAACGAGCCCTGGCCTCCACACTTCAATCTCGTCTCTACCATCACCATCCCCCGTCTCCCCTCTCCCCTCGCCACGAGTTATTCCCATAACGCTCAGATGCGTTGCAATGCCTGTTTTCACAATAAGCGTAGTCCGGATAATGTTGTCGCGCGCGACTTTGTCACCTGGCCGGCTCCTACTTGACGGCGAAGCCACTCACGCTGTCACTCGCTGACAAATTTTTAAACCCCGGCCCGACGACATTCGGCCGCCGACCCGGAAAAATCGTCGGCGACATCAATCGCTCCGGGGCAGCTCCCCCGTCAGCCCCACCTACCCATTCCATTATTTTCTCAATTTTTTTTTCTTCCTTTCTTTTCTTTTTAATTCCCAATGACGCGCAAGGACGGCTCGCTCCTTTTACCATATTTTTTTTCTCCTTTTTTTCTTTATTTTTTTTTTCTTCTCCTTTTTTTTTTCGCTTCACTTTTTATCGCCTTTGCCGAGGATCCGAGAACTCTCTTTCTACATAGAAAAGCATGTATACAAAGCCTGTGAAAGCCCGTGAAAGCCCGTGAAAGCCGGAAAAGACGGGAAAGACGGGAAAGCCGCACTCGCCGCAATGAGATGACACTGGGGGTAAGAAAAAAATCTCTCCTCGGCTAAGAGGTCGATCCGATCGGTCGCGCGCTTTCAAACGAATATCACGAGCTGGTACAGGAAGCTTCGACGCTGCTGCCAGGAGTTACGCCAACAACGTATCAGTACCCTGTGGACCAGTGAGCATAATGTTGCCGGCTCTTTAGTCGGATGATAGAAAATACCTGAGCGGCGGTGCACCGGAGGCTCCTTCCTCGTGCCATTATCAGAACAGACGAGGAAACCGGTATCCTCTACCGTTGTCCATCGCTCTCGAGTACGCGTCTAATAGTAATCGAGCCCTCGAGCCACTCGCCAACTAACGCACTCGGATGATCCGGACAATCGCCGATCAAACTAACGTCCTTCCATAATAAATTCGAGCCATTTCTCACGTGGAGTGGTCTCGGCCACGACTCATAAAGTTCAGGGACGCGGAGATGGACGGGGGCGGGGGGGGGCGAGAGGCGAGAGGCGAGAATCGCGGTGCGGAGTGAATAGCGAGATCTCGGCATCGTTGCCCCTGGGCATGGAAACGCTTTATCATCGGGGACTAATTGCGTAATGCCCGCTCGGTCGAGCTAAATCAATAATGGTCATATATTTAGGAAACAAGAGCCGCTATCGAATACCTCGGCGGCGAGTCTTTTTGTATTAACGGAGCTCCGTTTCCCTAGGAAGGTTTACCCGGCTCCGGGCGTGATCGATAACGCGACGTGTATCGGCCGATCCGAGGATCGAGCCTGTATTTATATAATACCCGGGGGCATATTCGCGCCCGATAATTCCGCCGCTTCGAATAATTAAATCTGTTTGCTCACGCTCCGCTGACGTTTATCTTCTTCTTCTTCCTTTATTATTTTAAAAGCCGGCCGGGCCCTCTTGAGGAGAAACAGGCCTTGAGAAGAAGAGAATGAAAAAACAAAAAAAAAACGACAAGTACATTGTCCGGGTGGATGAGCCGGGGCAAAACAATTTCGGGATGAAGAAAGGAAAGGGGAACGAGACGTCGAGAGGGTTATTTGGGGTCCGTGGAGGGGTTTGGTAGGGTGAGGGGGGGGGGAGAAAGAGGTAAGCTCTCGAGAGGGGAGGTAAAAGTCGGGCACGTGGCCCCGATTCGTTAAACGCGCACCACGTCGTTGCTTAATTGAGTTCTAGGCGCTCGCGAGCCGAGGCAATCAATATCTCGGTTAAACAACCAAATCGTAAATAATAACGTGCCGTGCCGTGCCGAGGTTGGTGCGGGTGCGGGTGCGGGTAGGGGCGGCCGAGGGAAGGGGCCGAGGGAAGCAGGAGGCGCTATAAAAATCCGCCAATTAGTCGAACGAAATATCGCACCGGGGAACTCCCACGTCGAGTGCTTTCCCTCATCCTCCGTGGGCCGGGCCCGGGAGGGCCCGGGGCCCCGTATCTCCCCCGGGACTCCTTGACTCGGCGGACTACACGAACGACACGCTCGATTACCGGAGCCGGTTATTAGAGCCCTTCAACGAGCCCGGGCTGAATAGATGGGACGGGATGGGGTGGGCAGGGGGGGAGGGGGAGGTAGCGCGCGGACGTGGACGACTACTGCGCCGCACGTTTCGAATGCCTTGCATTGGCCACCGAGAGCTACGGGTAATTATAAATCTCCGCGCGACATTTCACCGATCGCGAACCCTAGCTAACCCTTGCCGCTGACTCTCTTTTGCTACCCCCCTCCCCCCTCCTCGCCCCCGACCCGACCACTCCCGCCAATAACCGTATTAGAGTAATAAGGTGACGCTCGCACTTGACCTCTTCTTGTCCCCCCAATAACCCCACGGTAGCCAAGAGGATACTTTGTTCGAGAAGTCATCGCTCGGGCGGAAGGGGGAGATAAGAGCCGGAGCCTCTCAGCTACCCGGCCAGCCTCGATCGCACGACAACGACGATAATGTCTTCAATACCGATCTGAAGATAATCATTCGTAAGAAAAGGAACGAGTCGAACGTCGAGGAAATATTACGAGGGGCCCTGTTACTGCACAGACAGACAGACAGAGAGTGAGAGTGAGAGAGAGAGAGAGAGAGAGAGAGAGAGAGAGAAGAGAGGAGAGTAAGTAAGTAAGTAAGTAAGTACCCTCTCGCGTCAACGTACGGATTTGGGTCACCGATTTGAAGAGCCCTCCCCACCCCTCCCACCACCTGCACCCCACCCCCGCCAATAACCCCGACACCCGTCCCGGCCTTTCTCGCTGATTAGCAGCAGCTCGGCAAAGAAGGTCAGTGGGTCCGCACCGGGAGCTGAGAGCGAAGCTTTTGCATAATTCCGTAAAATAAAGGATTTTTATCCTCGAGCTACGCCACTCGGCGACCGCATTAATCCTCGAATAAAGCACAAATAAATAAGAAAAAAGCAAAGCAAAGAAAAGAAAAGAAGAGAAGAGAAGAGAAGAGAAAAAAATCATGCCGTCGGCCCGCTCTCGTTAAACTATGCATTCAGGAAATTTAAGCTCTCGAAACGGCTCGAGTGGCTGCCGCCTCGAGTGGCCGCTTACACTCAACTCAAATGTAAGCTTATTCCGTTCCTCTCTCTCTCTCCCCTCTGCCCCCATCCCCTCTTCGTTCCTATCCCTCAGTTCTCCGAGTGAGTACGGAGAGTGACTGGGGAAATTTCAGATCCGCGGCTCCGAATCTCAAATAGCTCTCCTTAGCTCGTGATTACTTACCACCACCGCAAAACCTCTTCCTAAGCACACCACCATCGCCATCATCATCATCATCATCATCATCATTATTATCATCATTGTTAGGATTATTACCTCTGGTCCAGAGTCAAGGCCAAACACTCGAAGCCTCCCACATGGAGCATTACTAATCCCTATCCATACGGGACGCGACGGCTACGGGGACTCGAAGCACTTGGCCTTTAAAATCGAGTAGTCACCCTCGAGTCTCGCTCGAGTATCGTATTTGTTGAAACGTTCGACGGTCCCGAGATCCACCCCGACCCACCACAGGTCCGCCCAACTCCAGCGGTTCACCTTTTCAACGCGAAAACTCTTTTGTATTGGCACTAATCACAATTATGTCACGTACTCTCAATGGGCGAGCAGCGCCCAAGCGATACCGCGCCATTAAATTATATTGCTTCGAACGAAATTCCGACTATTATTTTTTTTTTACAGGCTCGCGAAGCGGTTTATTGCGCACGCGAAAATGATTAAGAAATTGCAAATTACGACATTCTGAATATAACAACGCTTTCATTGCGTTCCATAACAAACTGCCCGCCCCCGCCCCCCCCCCTTGCCCTCGTCACTCGCAACGATAAGCAACGGAAGGTCTAACAATAAATAAAATACGCATTTTTATTAATTATTCATAACATATACATAAGGAATTCAATTAAAATAAACGTGTACTTATCTTTTTACGTGTTTACGCGAAAGAGGGGCGGGCGGGGGGAGGCCTGGACGAAGATAATTTTTTATACAAGTTTTCTTTATCGCTTATAATACATTTACGTCAGAGTACAATTTCGTTTATTTATTATAATCGATGTAATTTATTTAGCTTTGGCATTTTGGATCTTATTAAAATAATCCCTCCGCGCTCGGACCTCCTCATACGCAAATCAGCATTCACAAAAAAGTATTATAATAATAATAATAAGAAGAATATTAATAATAATAATAATAAGAAGAAGAATAAGATGAAGAAGAAGATGAAGAAGAAGAAGAAGATGAAGACGAAAGAAATAAAAAAAAATTGAATATAATTATAGAATGTAATAATATAATGTTTGGTTAGATAAATTAGAAAGATATCGGGACATTAATAATTAAATTACTTGGGATTTAAAAGAAGAAGTTAAATTATTTATCATATTGGTATTCTTTTTTAATCTTAATTAATTTCGCCAATAAAAGCATTATGTATTGGAGAGAGGGAGATAGATAGATAGATAGATAGATAGAGAGAGAGAGAGAGAGAGAGGAGAGAGAGGAGAGGAGAGAGAGAGAGAGGGGCGGTGAGAGAGCGAGAAGGGGAAAAAAAATTGTGGAGAAAATAATATACAAGTTGCGCGGTGACTGATGGCATTTTGATCCATTAATCAATGATGTAGGATAAAAGAATTAAAATAAAAAAGATTTACATATCTGAATGTTAAAGAAGGCTGTTGAAGCGAGCATACGGATAGGCAAAAAGGTATATTATCCGGACGTCTGGCTTATTAAATCGCCTTATTAGGCATTCATAAAAGCAATGCGTGGCTTATGAAACGGCCAGGGGGATCGGGACTAGCAAAATGATGATGATGATCATGATGATGATGATGATGATGATGATGGTGATGGTGATGGTGATGGTGATGGTGATGGTGATGATGATCCAAGTGAGGCCCAAACCTGATTATTCCGTTAAGATCAAGTTGGCTTTTGTCGCGACACGCTCCTCCAGCAAATAGTATATCATCGTTATTGTCATTGCGCTGGAATCGCGGATCGGGAGGGTGGGACCGAGGAGGAGGAGGAGGAGGAGGAGGGTGGGAGGGCGTGGCATAAATTTCTGTCGGCCCGTGAAATTCGACTCTTGTGATTTAAAAAAAAAACGGAAAGGAGAAAATTAAATGCGTTTCTCTCCTTCGGCTTTTATTTTGTCGCCTCACGGAGTCTCGGGGTCGCGCACTTTATCAAAAATAACGATGCCCCTATAGCAGGACACAAAGCCGGGCGGAGGGGGCTGGGCGGGGGGGGATAGCGGGGCCGAGCGAGTGCCGCGGGTGGGGAGGAGACTCGTGAAAGCACCTGGCATACAAACACTCCGCCGGCACTGCTCGCATACACGTATTCTTTCATCCTCGGGAACAATTACTTGTGTCTCTGCAGCTTTTAATCATTCTCCGGGCTATTATAATTATCATTATTATTATTATTATTATTATTGTTATTGTTATTGTTATTGTTATTGTTATTATTATTATAAATATTTGAGGTCGGTTGCCTCGCGCGCGAGAGTTAGATAGAGAGACGGGGACGGGAGGGAGCGGGGGGACGGGGAGGCTCAGCGACGTCGAAACTAGCCTGGACATCAATAATTTCAAAAGAGGACCTCTTCGCGTGGAAAGAGAGTCGCCAGACACGTGGATCTCGGATTTCACCGACTAGACAGCTCCCCCTTCCCTCTACCCTCCATCCGCTCTTCTTCATCGGTGTACGGACTCCTCGGCCGATATTCTATCAACGTCTCTAGCTCGAGGAGTTGTCAGTCACTCGATCGGACGATTCGGATGCGCGGAGCACCAGGACTCGGACTTTACGACGGCGCGTGCGAATTGCCCGGTTCCTGTCTCTGCAGCCTCGGATCTACGCGGCGGTATCCAAGCGTCTCTCTCTCTCTCTCTCTCTCTCTCTCTCTCTCTCTCTGTGTCAGTCTCTAAAGGCCGCGCTTGCGGGCCCCTCAATGTAGCACGGACAATTTGCCTGTTGAGGAGGGGCAGCGAGCGATGCAATTACCTGACTGACTCCTCCACTCCTCGGATTAAGGGACGCGCGTCCGTAGGCGTGCGCGTGCGCGTACATGCCGCGTCTTCGTAATCCTTTGCGCTTTCGTTTTCTTTGGACGAGCCACCGGGAGAGAAGTACTCCGGGGACCGACGTATTTCTAGATAAGAAATAAGACTCTAGGTACGATGGAGGAATTAGTCGGCGGGATCGGTTGAGGTGGGAGGGTTGGAGGGAGGGATTATGACTCTAGCGCTCGAGGGCGCATTAAAATATTTTCTTAAAAACCTAGTAATAATGCTTAAGGTGGCTCGATCACCTAAGGAAGGGGGTGGTGACACATTTGGAATGGACGTTATCCCGATAATGCCCGTGACATTAGCCTTTACGTAATTCGGATTAGCTTTTTTTCTTCTTCTTCTTCTTCTTCTTCTTCTTAAATTACGTTCTTAAATTGCCGAGCCTGTGGGAGCGGATTTTCCCCAAGTGCACTTAAGGTATTAACGGCGACGACGACGACGACGACGACGACGAAGACGACGATGACGACTACGACGACTGCCGAGAGAGAACGCCGAGGGTACGAGGGGTAGGCGATTTCGATCGTGAAGCGGTCCACGGATCAGCTTCCCTAGGCAAATGTCCTCGAGAAGTCGTCCCGGACTCTAGATTCGAGGAGATAGGATTCGAATGGCTTGACACGGAATTCCATGGAAAGGTCGACGAGCGGACCGACCCGACCGACCCGACCGACCCGACCGACCCGACCAATCGATCATCTGGGGCCTTTTCTCCGAGTCCGCCCGCGCGACAAACTAAGTCCTCGCCTTCATGACGAGCTTGACGACGGCTTGCTTACCTGGTCCCTCCGAGGAGGCTCGAGAGGACAAATAGACGAGCTGCCACGGGCAAACAGCGATAAGGGTGCTTGCCCACGTGAATCGCGAGCCTTGTCGCTTAATTCGCGTGGATCTTAGCACCGTCCCCGCCCCCTTCTAAACTCTCGTTTCGATATCGCGCGGCCTGCAGTTAACGTCGTCGTCATCGTCGTCGCCCCCGCTACCTTTTGGGCATGGAGAGGCAGAAGTCGCGACTGCTACGACATCAAAGGCGCCGCTCCATCTTCCTTCCTTCCTTCCTTCCTTCCTTCCTTCCTTCCTGCCTTCCTTCCTTCCTCGTCTCGGCGGATCATAACGTCGGCGAGACAGAGAGCAAACCGCCGCCTCCTTTCCCGATCCGCGTTGGATTCTTCGGAACGGCTTTGCGGAGCGAGCCGACGTCTCTCTCTCCCCCCCCCCCACCCTCACCCACCATCCGCCAACCCCACCGACGTCACGCGAAATACTCCCGGAGCTTTAATCCCCCGACGCAGCTTTTACAGCTACTTGCCCGAGACTTTATGGCCCGTGATCTGCATAAGCTCCCCCTTATACCGCCCGGCTCTTCGCTCTTTATTGTTATCGTACGTGCTCTTTCTAGTGGATCGAGCTACAAGAAACGTGCGATTGCCTTCGCTCGCTATTCTTTACATTTTACCGATCGTTTGCATTTCTCTGGCTTCCTTCGATTTTATACCTCGCGTCCTTCTCCCTGCTTTCTCTCTCTCTCTCTCTCTCTCTCTCTCTCTCTCTCTCTCTCCTCTCCCTCTCCCTCTCTTCTTATTGCTTTAAAACTCACTCGGCCTGCGGACCGATGGGAAATTTCTAATTAAGATAAGAAAATAATTATTAACTCGTACCCTCTTCCCAACCCTCACTCCCTCATCCCCCTCCCCCCTCCCGCAACGTCGATGAGTGACTGGCTCACCGAGTCGCTTAAGCATCCCCCAAGCCAAAAGGAAAGACGGGCGCGTATTAAAATGAGCTCGTCTCGAGGCTGCAGAATATTACGTACACGACTTTTCTTATTTACCCATCTCACTTATTATCGATACAATTTACTCCTCGGCTTACCTGCCCCCCCCCCTATCCTCGGTCGAATTTCACCCGCCCCACCCGCCCCACTCGCCCCCGACCTATCGAGCTATTTGCAATAATGCACGGCAATCATGTAACCCGTTCGCCTCGAAAGATAGAATGAAAAAACAAACAAACAAAGAAACGAACATACGAAGAAACAAACAAAACAAAGTTACTCTTCTTATAAATCGCGCTTGTAATTTGCTCGTTCGACTCGACCGAAAAGGAAATAAGATTTTTACATAAGGAGCAGCCTCCTTACTCTTACCCTCGCAAATACGATCCGCAATAATTTTCGCATTTTCATTCTACGTCCACTTATTGACAACTCGTTCCGTTCGACTCCCCTTAAGACATGCGTACAAATCATAAAGCTCGACCCGTGGTTAGAGGGAGGGTTGGAGGGGGGGGGGTGAGAGACCTCTACGACTACGACGACGACGACGACGACGACGACGACTACGACGACTAGGACGATGATGAGTCGATAATGCCGGGGGGTGGAGGGGTAGAGACCCCCCTCCCCATCCCCCCGCCGTCCATAAATGTAGTGTAATGGTGGATCGACGAGCCTGACCAATTAGTGCATTGAAAAAACAAATTGAATATTCCGCTCGGTCCACGATGCCCGGCATCCCCAATAAAATCTCATTATCCCCGAGCGCGGAAGGAGCGTAATTTTGCGGATCCCGTTCGACTCGCGCGCGCGCGCGCGTACGTACGTACGTGTGCTTGCGAGGGCTTATAACGCGGTAAATGCCGACTAGCGAGAGAAAGGATGCGCAAGGATCCATAATGGCCTGCGGTGGCTTGGCCATTGTTTACATTGCGTCAGAGCGGACGAGTCCACGGTCTGTGATCACGCGCGAGTGTACATGCACGCAAAGCCCTTATCAAATTAAGACCAAATTATGCATGTACTAGTTGATGCTCTCTGGGTACACTGCACATGGGGGAAACTAAAAGTAGAAAAATACACATGGAAAGAGAATGTGAGGGGGCGGGGAGTGGGGATGTTGCAGTGTTTGCGATTACAAAGCCGCTGAAGGATTAAAAACGGTCGAGGAAAGAAGTAAGGAAGGAAGGAAGGAAGGAAGGAAGGAAGGAAGGAAGGAAGGAGGGATGGGGCCGAGAGAAGAGCTCGGCGTGCTTCGGTAGATGGGGCGGTGACTGGAGCGGGAGGTAAATGGGCGCAGACGGGCGGGGGGATCGAGTAAACGGAACGGAGAGATAGATAAAAGAGCTGACTTCGCGTCGGCCTAACGAGACTTGGGACTCGTCGGGGGGGAAGGGCGGGGGGCTATTATCATAATTGTGGGCTGCAAGCAACGGTTGTGCCCACAAACCAGAATCCTCTCTTTCTCATCTCATCATCTACCTATAACCACTGCAACTCTTGCCGCGGTTCCTTTCTCCCTTCTACTTCACCTCTACCACCACCTCCCCCCCTCACAAATAACCCCAATGCGCCCCTTGCTCTGTCCTCCGTTATCTGCAGCTTCGCCTTCCGTATCGTTGCACCACTTTGCTCTCCCCCTGGCCCCGCCGCACCCGTCCGCCACAATCGCGTCTCTCGCTTTACGGATCTCTGGATCTCTGGATCTCTGGATCTCTGGATCTCTGGATATCGTGAATCTTCCGCACGGATCTCGCACACATGCCGATTAGTCCGGACGTAAATGGCCTGCATGGCCTGGACTTGGCGGGGAGCCAAGTGTGGCGCACAAATACAAATTACGCCCCAAGAATACTTGTTTTATCTCCGCACGTGGTTTTCCGACCATGTCGAATCGTGTTTCTATATATACGATGATAAGGTAATATTCTTTTACGCGACAACTTTTTCCCGTCAATAATCACGGGCCGATTAATTTCCGTCGCATTTATCTGATCGGATTGTACAGAGTTATCTTAGAAGCTAAATTAAAGCACATTCTAATCGAAGCAGCGTTCGCTGCTGCTCCCCTGCCCCCTCCCGCCGTTCCCCGACCCCGGTCACCCGTCCCTCGTCGCCCCAGCCGACGACGAACCGGCTGTTCCCGCTGCCGCCCGCCGCGCGGACCCCGAAACCGGGTCACGTTATTACTCTCGCAATTTCGCGGACTCCCCCCGCCCCCCAGCCCTTCCCTCCTCTTCCTCCTCCCTCCACCCCGATCGCGGGCACTTTACTCCTCATAATAATAAAAATGGAACGAAAGCTCCGAGCAGCCGGCTCTCTTGATGCCTATTTATTTTCACAACTGCTCCTCTTTACCAAACGGTCCGTCATACGCCATATAATTATAATCGTTATTGAACGTTGGCCCGCAGCATCGCTTTCGAGCCTATTTATTTATTCAATTTATCCGGGCCGATGTATTGTATTTCGTATTTTCGTAAAATTACGAAAAACGGCCGGCTCGGATTAATTGAAAGCGGCCGGCATTATATAAATTATTGGAGTATCCCCGGCGAGTTTCGTGCCGTCGATCAAATTTCACCAACGTGGCTCGATATGCTTTTTTTTTATTATTATTATTATTATTTTCCTTTTACCCCGACGAATTTGACTAAAAGTCCTGTTGAACGTCGGCATTACCGCGCGAATCGCGTCGCGTCGTACTCTGGCAGCCGCCGGTGCACTCAATTGCCGCGGCCCGCTTATTAAAAATCCAAGTTACTCGTTGGATAAGTTAATCGTTTATCTACGAGTCCGTGTAACGTACTTAATTACAGGTAGGCTCGTTGGATGCTCTCGGCGCGGCGCATTTAACAAAGAGCTCGTAATTAATTGCAAGGGATTAGTTACGACTGCTTTTATAAACAACGTTGAGCGTGACTCGCTTTGTAATGGCTCGAAAGGCCCCGTGGCGTACTCTATGCTCTGTGCGCTAAGTACAATGCGGTATTTACTCGGCGAGGAGCCGAGGAGCATCGCCGACGTTGTAAGCTCGTTGCAAACCACGACGACTCGCTAAACGGCCACGTAGTAGCCTTAGAGGGAGGGAGGAACGATACGCGGCGCGTATGGGGAGGCCGGGGGGAAAGAAAAGCGATTAACTTCTCAAATAGCCATGGTTTCCCTTTTTTCCCCGTAGAGCAGCACCACCTCCGACGATCATCCGTTCCCAGAAGACTCTGCTCTCGATAGCCCTTGTGCGACCTGTTCTGCCCTATTGCCAATGCTAAGTTATTCGGGATCACGATTATCCTCACCGAGAGCCAAGGAATTCGACGCCGAGCCCCCAAGCGTCTCCTTACCCGATACCTTACCACTTTTTGTAAACGCCCATTACCCGCTGGTGCTGGACGAATAAATGATAGATTGACGGATCGGGCCCGATGGCTTTATTACGACAAATTGCTCGTGAGAAGGGCGGGGTGGGAGGAGGTGCGAGGAGTTACGAGGAGGGGCCACTTACCGATAACAGGGGCAACTAAAAATATACCAATGCAGGTTGCGCGTGAGAAATCAGCGAACGGCCGTGGAGTTAAGGTAGCCGGTTAAGTGTCGGCTAATTACGTAGGTCTAATGTTATGTAAGGAATACCGGATTATCGAGGGGTAATGGGGGTGGGTGGGGGGAGAGGTCGTCGATGGTATTAGCTTACACAGGTGTCAAGCCCTTTAGCTGATTCCACGCGACGGGATCCTCGGAGTCCCTTGGAGGATCGAGTGCGTCGCGAGGGTTGTACTCGTTGCCCTTATTCGATTATTGTTCCCCCGTTCCGTGAGTCCATCCACTGACCTACGGAATTCGCAATCCATTGCAGTAAGCGGAAAGCGAGCCAATTCACGCCCTTAGTTATCTATTGCGCCCGGGGACTCCTTGTTGTCCTCGCATTGTCATGCACGATGCTACGCCATTCGACGAGTCTGGATCCCCGAGATCTTTTTTTAATTCGATGCAGGGCTCACCTTATCTCGGCTGGTCGTACCCGGCACCAGCATCCAGATCTCCCGGGCACAGATCTCACTCAAATAAACGTCTTTATTTTTTCGTCTACGTTTTCTTGCGAATAATAAGACCGGCGACAAGGATTAATAGGGAATAAATAAGCTGACGAATAGTCGCTTAGGGGCTAATCAATACGTCCGCGTCGCCCTAACGAGAACCAATATGCACGCAAATAACCTCAAAGGTAAATAAAGATTTTAATTCTATAATCTATAAAGCTGTAAAGGAGATACGCCTCCCTGTGAACTTGATTGTGCCCTTATGTACCGCGGCTGCTAAATACCAACGGATCGGTGATCTCGAACTGGAAGCCCACAGATTTTGCGCCGAATTATCATTGCTTTTCTAAGACGGGGACGCGATAACGTGGGCGCGTGCGCCTGCGCATTGATCGGAATTATCGGAAAAAGGACATTGCCTTTACGATATTTTATACGACTATTTTTATCCGGCACATGTGTCGCGGGGGCAAGGCTTCGCGTGGGAAATAAAAGAGGCGAAACCTCGGAAATTTATATCATTACGTCTCTGTGTGTATCTTAACGGTCCCCCGCTCTCCTCGGCCCGCTCGATCCAAACTTCCGAATTACGATCGACGGGAAACTTGTCACTCTATTGGCGCAGTGATTGGTTCCCCCTATACCGACCAGCTTAGATTGCTTACCCGAGCTTAGATTCGATAAAGTCGTGCCACCCCCCCCTCTCTCTCTCTCTCTATTGCTCTGTCGCTCTCTCCGTTCGAGCCTCCCGTCCTAATTAGGATTTTTATTATTATCCATTGATCCAGGGATTTTTCTGCAGTACCGACGATAACCTCCGAAGCGAAAAATAACCCGTCGCCCCATTAATAATCGTTTTATTTTTCCAAGGATTATTTTATTGTATACGACGGTGGCTAATCGTACGTAATATTATCCAATTCGCGGAATCGAACGAAGCCGGGCACGCCGTTCTCGAGAACAATATTCGTGCACATTCATAAAGCACATAAAATGTATATAAATTATTCGAGAGATTATATTATCAAGAGTCTACTGGACCATATCTGTCATGTATCCATACCCGTGTGCGTGTGCATGCGCGTGCGTGTATACAAAATACGTTACTCAATTCTTGGTTTTTTAATTAGATTGCAGTGAAGTGTAACGTCGACGCCACATGAAGTAAAGAAGTTCGTTAATAAGTGTAAAGTGATAAGTATACATGGAAGGGGAAAAAAGAACACGCACATGCGTTTCAAGATAAGAAAAGTATAAATGATTTAGCGAGGGAAGGATTTTTCAAAATAATAATAATAATCCGCTACACGACTTTCCTATTAATATTATATTATATTATATTGTATTATATTATTAATTATTACTCTTTGAAAATTGAAATTCAGTGGTATTATATTTACGTGCCGACGAGCTCTTTATGCGAGTATATTAATCAGTGCGTACGTTGTTGCGCTTTCCTACCACAATTAAGTGAAAGAAAAAAATTATTTTCTACGGCTCGTAATCATCGCTGATATTGTAAGTAAATATTATTCATGCGGCGCACGTTGAATTGTTTTAATGAGACGAAACTGCACAAGGTTATTTAATAAATTTTCAAGATATATATATATATATATATATGTATGTATGAGCGTATGCAGTCCAAGCCATTAATAATACCTACTCAATAATAACGTCGTTATATGCATTAAGATAACGTTGTAATAAATATGCGAGTAAACACGTAAGGTATCGCCTTCTTCAGTGAAAATTTATTTAATAAATTAACAATCCCGATTGAATCATTTCGAAGCGGTTCTTTTTTTTTCCTTTTTTACGCGCGTATATAAATCTTTAAAACTAAAGATTTCTGAAATCGTTTTCGAGCACGAAAGGAAATGAGCATACGTAGTGTCTCATTATTAGCTTAACGTTTATACATACATACATATATATATATATATATATATATTTACGGTCATGTAATAGCAGCGGTGTATCGGGAAATCTCTGGCCAGGAAAGCAAAAGGGAAACGCTATCGATTAATAAACGATTGTCATTATGAAATACGCGTATGAAGGGGTAGGGGCGGCATAATAGGCATAATAAACTCGTTAATGAAACAGTTTGGTAAGATTAAATAACAATAAAGCTCGAGCGGAATAGGCAATATGCGCCATTAATCAAAAGCGTTTCGCGAGTAGGAAAACAAGCCACGAAGCATCAAGGCACGCGGAATAATTATTATCGATTCGATAGTATAATGCGCGCGGTCTAAGGCCCCAATCTAATACGCCCGATGTCCCATTAAAGCGAAACATTTATGCGCGTTCGTTGACAACGACGCCTCGAGCTCTGGTGACTTTTGGTGACGTCGGCGCCCTCAGGCTCCTCAGCACCGTAAATATACAAAAAGAAGAAGAAGAAGAAGAAGGAGGAGGAGGAGGAGGAGAAGAGGAAAAAAGTCCCGACGAAGCCGGCCATTATCTAATTCGCAAGAATCCCAACGGCGCTTCGTCAATTCGTCGCGGGGGGAGGGGGAGGGGGCGGCGGACCCTAGTGGCCCCCACCGCTCGCTGTTGGAGTCCGCACGGAGGCGTTTCGAATTTGTCTCTCGTCGGGGGCCAGGATACTCCCGGCCCGCGCGTTCCTTAATAAATCATTCGGATTAACGGGTGGGCCCGCGACATCCTCCCCGCGGCCGATCCTTTATTTTTCCCACCTGGGAGCCGAGCCACCGACCCGGACGCTTAAAGGTACCCGCGGACTCGTCCTCGTCGCCGGCCGATCGCAATTGAATTACGGACTCGCACTCCCGTCGCCGTTCTTACTGCCACGGGCCGAGGGGATATTATATATTTTTTTTTTTTTTTACAGGACACGCGCTCCCCCGGTTAGCTCGTTACCGGCTCCATTCACCGCGCCCGACTGCATATTTCACACGATACGGAGAAAGGCGCCCAATAAAAGTTGCATAAAATCGCGTCCCCGGCAGGGCTCGCGTCCGACCGGTGCAATTAAGAAAGAAGAAGAAGAAGAAGAAGAAGAAGAAGAAGAAGATATATTTACGATCACGCGAGGGAATGGGGTTGGGGGGGGGGAAGGTGAGAGGAATTAGCCGTCAATTGTTAATAAAATAAGTCAGAGGGTTAACGCAATAACGCGTCCTCTTATTAGATTATCCTGACTTTAAGCAGCGGCTAAAGCGATGGATAATCAATGCCCTCGGGGCTTATCCTCGTCTCTTAGCCGCGAGTCGCGCTAATGCGCTGGACATACTTTGTCAGAAGGTTGGTTGGTCGTTCGGTCGTCGGTCGGTTGGTCCGTCGTTCGGTCGTTCGTTCGTCGGTCGTCGTCGGTCGGTCGGTCGTTCGGTCGGTCGGTCGGCTCTCTGTTATGATAAATCCGGAGGTCGTTGAGCGGTAGCATGGGAGTAATGTTAAGTCGGTAGATTTAAGGCTCGGCGGAGGTAGATTAACATCGTCGTATCTTATCAGGGCCGTAAATGTAGTTACTGTTTGAGAGTCGCTTGGCATTCGCTTTGTAGAGCCCGAGAGCGAATCGGTCGCTGCTAAATCGGAGGCGGCGGCGATGGAGGTGGCGGCGGTGGCGGCGGTGTATTTTTAGATTTTTAATGATCCCGTAGGGGCAATGATATTTTTCTCCTCCTCGTGAATGAATGAATGCCTGGGCTGCGCACGCCGGGAAACCCGCGTACCTGCTTTCTCTCGATTCCCTCAGATTCCCTCAGATTCCCTCACTTTACGCAATTCTCTCTCCACGTGGGGAAGGACATCCCGTTCACGAGATGGCGATCGATGTTCCTCTTGCTATTGTTATTGTTATTCGTCGTCGTCGTCGTCGTCGTCGTCGTCATGAGCATCGTCAAGCGTTCCCGAGGACTATATTGAGTTACCCAGCGAATTTCAATACCCGATACTATGTATCGATGAGGAAGCGTAATTGTATAGCCGAGCGGATTAATAGCGATCGGAATAATAATAAGGAATGGGACTGATAGCGGGCCGAGCGTTATAAATATCGCGGATATTGTATCGCGCGTCGCCCCAGATATGCCTTCATGTAAGACAGGAAGTCGGCCGGGAGATAAAAGAATTTCAAAAGAAGCTTGTAAACCAAGTTACTACTTCGATTTATGGTAGCAAAGTTTATTTTTCAGGCACGCACACGAGATCCCGATTCTGTTATATTGTATTATTAGCTCGGCGGGCCTAGACGTGGCCAGGGACAGCGTAGCCAGGGACAACGTAGCCAGCGACAACGTAGCCGTACGACATTCGCGTCGCTTGTGCTATCTGTGTACGTAAGAGGGACGGTACCTTATCGCCCGGAATATATTTACATTATAATAATTTTAGCCGCGAGGTCGTAGCCACCTGGCCCAGCCTAATTAAAAAAGAAAGGTCCCGCGCAACGCCGTCGCTTTCCCATGGATTTTCCCGGGCGGCTGTCGGCCACGCGTTTTTATACAAGAAAGAAAGGACTTTTTCTTCCTTTTTTCTTTTCTTTTTTCTTTTCTTTTCTTTTCTTTTTTTTCTTGCTCTTTATCGGCTCGGTAGATAAGAATAATTCAGCAAAAGATTGTTTTCTCTGGACGTCGGGCGCGTGTTTATTGAGCTTGGCTTAACGGGTTTAACGAATGCGCGGTAAGGGCGGCCGAGGTCTAGATTAAAAAACGCCTCATGTGCCTCGGCCGGGCTGCGGAGGCGATAATTTTTGGATCTCCGGCCGTAAAGATAATAAATAAATTGTGTTTGAAAAAGAGTATTTTTATCGTGGGAGACGGTGGCTTATTGGGGTTATTGGGGTTGGCCTGACTGGCGGTTGGTGGTGGGAGACTACCACTACCGACGTAGTCGTAGGAGGAGGCGGTGAGCGCGTGCCCGAGCCAAAGTCACAATTATAAGAAAGCAATTGACATCCGAGACGTGAAAATCGTTGAAGCCCTTCCCGCCGGTTTATGGAGACATAAACGGGGCTCGCGCGTTTTACGCTCACCTAGAGCGCACCGCGAGCGCAACGCGAGCGCAACGCGAGCGCACGGAACGCGCGTCGTTCTCATCGCTCCTCCTGATCGCTATTCTTATTAAAGCCCCTCCCGCTCCCAGGATTATCGTAAATTTCACGGCAATTTTCACGCGAACGCTCTCCGTCCTCACCCCCTCCCCCCCGCCCCGCCCCGCACTCCTGTACTCCTCGTTTAATTATTAATTGAAATCCAAACGAAGGCAAATTAATAAGTCTCGCCACTATCCGGACCGCCGAAATTAATAACGGCGGGGTGGAATGTGTGTTCCAGAGCTGCGCGCGCGAAGCCAATTTCAGCAGAGTCGTCACCCGTCCCTCGACCGCCGGCGATCAGGGGGTTAGGGGGTTAGGGGGGGAGGGAGGGTTAATAAAACGCTTCGGAGTCGGAGGTAAAAATTTTTAATATCTTAATCGAGCGGCGGTAGGGAATAATAGCAAGTGCATCGGGACAATCGGTATTTGCTGAAAAATACTGCCAGCTACCGCCTATGGGGCAGCCGTTCATAAAACACCATAGAACGTTTATATTTCAATTAGCGTCCGCATGCATTCATCGTCTATCGAGCATTTAATCCGACGGGCTTTCGAATGAAACGAGACTGCGCCGATGGCTCGGCTCTCGGCTCTTGGCTCTCGGCTCTCGGCTCTCGGAGCGGTTCGGCTCTCGGCTCGATTCGGCTCGGCTCGGCTCGACTCCGAGATTACGAGGCCCGCAACGCTAATGCCCACCACCGCCGTCCTTCTTTATAAGGAAGGGGGAGGGGATTGCACGTGCCGCGGCTACGGGTGACGGGGAGGGTCCGGTTCTCGAAAACAAAGTAGATCTATCTGGATGCTGCGCGGACCACCCAAAATCCGCACGGGACGATTCGGGCCGGAAAGGTCGCGAGGACTCCTTACTTACCTTACCAGGAGTCGAATTCGCGTGTTTCTTACTCCCGTGCGACACGTGATATATTCGGGCCTCTCCCCCCCCCCCTCGCGCAAGAAACGAGGCACGTGCAGAACCCGTCAGAGTGCTAGAGAGAGAGAGAGAGAGAGAGAGAGAGAGAGAGAGAGAGAGAGAGAGAGAGAGAGAGAGAGACACGCACACAATTTATTTGCCAAAGATTCATGATTCCGCGTAAGCTCCTCCCCCTCCATTTAATTACCGCGACCTCATGCTCCGGGAGCTTTTTGCTCATTGCCTTTCAGTGCCCGGAGCCGACGTTTCTCCGGGAAAGAGGAGGAGGGCGCGGCTCCTCTGCTTTTCCAGCCGAGATATTTTTTTGCCGGCTTCCGTTCGTCCTCCACTTTAAACGATCGCCCAAATAAATTATCCGGCATTTTTTACGCCCGGCACCGACCCCCTTACCCCCCACCCCTCCCACGAGCTCATATAAGGTAAGGGCCCTTTGACGGGGTGGAGGTGGAGGTGGGGAACGAGGAACGGGGAACGGGGAACGCGTGCCGGCGAGCGCTAATTTCTTTTAATTCATTTAATTATTCCGTCGAACGGTTGGGCCCCACTAACCCCAAAGAAAAATACTTCGCGTCTCTTAATAACGTCGCAGCGGCTCGGCATGCCTCTAGTCCCTCCCCCGCGCCCAACCCGATCGCCCGGCGTCATTATAATATCCGCGTTAAGAAAACTGAAATACGGCACCGCGTATCTCGCAATCTTTAGCGAAACTTTGGCAATAAAGTTTTTTTCATTCCTCTCCTTCCTCCCCTTCCCCCTCCACCTCCACCCCCTCCTCCTTCTTCCTCTTCCTCTTCTTCTTCTTCTTCTTCTTCTTCTTCTTCTTCTTCTTCTTCTTCTTCTTCTTCTTCCTTATGCTGCTGCTGCTGCTTTGCGTTCCCGTTGAGTTATCGCGCCGGCAAAGTAGTTAAATAAAGATATTTATTGCCCTCGCCTTATGTAAATAAATCTCTATAAACTTTTCTCTCTCTCTCTCTCTCTCTCTCTATGTCGCGAACAAACGCAAACCTGTTTATATAAATATTTATTTTGAGCTGCATAAAGTCGAGACGGCTAGGCGAATTCGTCGTACCTGTGAAGCCGACCAGGCAATCTCTCTCTCTCTCTCTCTCTCTCTCTCTCTCTCTCTCTCTACCTGAGAGGCGCAAATAAGTATATTATAAAATAAAATAAGCTACGCGTTATAATAAATGTCCGGCTCTTTCCTTACGTCTCTCGTATTATTTACAGGAGATTTTACGGGGGGTGTACCGATTTCTTCGTCCTCCGAAGGATCGGTATTAAAATGCTAATTTATTGTTCCGAGACCCCGGGGCTGATTAATAGACTAGGCGCTTTCGTTGGCAGGCGGTCGAGTGCGTTCTCGGCCGATTCTACGAGAATCGGCGATAAACCGGGCGGGGGGGGGCGGGAGCATTGGGGTAGGTAGGTAGGGGGGGGGAGTGGATACCGGCCCACGTCCGCGATATCGCGATCCAGCCCTCCCGCCCCATAGTAAGGATTTGGCTCCACGCCCCCATAATTAAACAGCGCGGCTATTAATGCATTGTGTGGCCACCGTACGAACGTGGGAGTGGGAAGGTTCGGGGCGGGAGGAGGGGGGTGGGCTGACACGTAGCTACCGGTGGCATTGTGCGTGTCGAGGAGTCCGAGGACCATTACGCTGCCCGAGTCTCCTTAACTCCCGGAGCCAATAAAACCCCCCGTTAACGGAATAAAAGTCACGTATGTTTTGACTGACGTGAAAATCCGCCTCGTTCCTTCGTCTTGTTATTGCTTTCGACACGAGCACCGACCTAAGGGCCCACGGGGCTTAAAATGGATTTTTATGACGGCGAATAATTGATTGGGAAGCTGCCACCACCACCACCACCACCACCACCACCACCAGCAGCAGCAGCACGTAATCACGGCCTCCGACCCACTTACTCACGCGCAACGAGCTTTGTTTTTTATCCAACTCGTCTCCGGAGTGAGAGCAGATCCCGCTCCGGGTCGGCAAGGACTTGCGGCGGGGGGTGGAGGGGGTGGAGGTGGGGGGGATAGAGCTCATCGACGCAACTCCGTACAAGTTCACGCTATTATCAATGCAAGGTTCCGAGATACTGATCTAGAATAATACGAGTCCCTGCTACGATGATCTATGCGCGAGCCTAGATCTGGCGAGGAATCATCCGAACTCGTGCTTCGACAATGAGATATAAAATTAGATGCGGAATTAATTTAGTCCCGACCGACAGCTTATCCGGACGATGATAATTTTACAAAGTTTCCGCAGCCTGCCGATCATTAGGCCATAAATTTTACAGGCTCCTTCCTCTGACCACCGATAAATAAAAAGAAGTACGCACAAAAGCAGGGGTTAAGAAAAAAAATGGAGGAGGCGGGAAGGAGATATAATAAAAAATATAAATAAATGAATAAAAAAAAAAAAAAAAAAAAAACAGAACCAATGTTGTAAACTAAGTAAGCCGAGGGACATTAAGCTTGGACCTGTTTATGGAAAATTGGCCTTATCGGTATCATTATTCGGACAAGATATTTCAATGGTGGCGTCGGGGCAGGGAGGGGGGGGGAAGGCTTATCGTACAATATTCACCGTTTTTATAATAAAAATGTAAGCCCTGCGTTAAAATGTGTCCGAAGATAAAGGCAATGCTGCGTAAAGGAGTTGGAGGGAGCGTACTCTGGCGAGGCAACGCTGCCTCCCCTCCTCCTCCTCCTCCTCCTCCTCCTCGTCCTCCTCACATCCTCCTTCTCGTCCTCCTCCTTCACCGCCAGCATCGTATACACGTTATATACGCGTTATGTACACGTTATATACACGATGTATGTTCCAATATTACAGAGTTCCCCAATAAGCCTCGTATACGTGCTTATTAAGAGAAGAAAAGAAGGATCGCGCGGTAATGGGTCTTAATTTGTTTTGAATTATCCGTAGCATGAAAAAGGGGGCAATAATTCTAATCAAAGCAAAAGAAAGATCGGCTCGGTTCAACTCGTGGAAAATTACTGACGGCAGTCGAAAAAAACATGGAAACCAATACGCTTTGGAGGAACGAAGAAATTCCTTTTCGATTCTATCCTTCTCTCCTCCGCTCGTCTCACTCATTTCTTCTTGCCGTTGTTTTTCTCTCTTTTTTTTCCTTTTTTTTTCTTTCCTTTTTCTTTCTTTCTTTCTTTCTTTCTCTCTTTCTTTCTCTCTTTCTTTTTTAAAGTCACTCAAAAGATACAGTGAGAGAGACGGGGAGGGGGGGAGGGGTGGGAGAATGAGAGAGAGAGAGAGAGAGAGAGTGAGAGAGTGAGAGAGTGAGAGAGTACCTTACAAAAATACGTACGCGCAAAATCTCTCGACTCCGAAGGAGTTATTGAACTCAGACAAGGCCCATTTTCTCTCCTCTTGTCCCAACGCCCGTCTATGCTTTTTTTCTTTTTTCTCCTGAGCATTTCGCCTTACTTCGGCCAGGTAGCCTCACTCCCCCCCCTCCCCCCGTCCCACTCCGATCCACGAACTTTTTTCACGTGCGTTAATTTTTCTTACGCGCATTTCCACCCGAAGAGAGCCAGGGGAGCGAGAAAGATGATAGCACGACAGAGAGGCAGCTGTCTCATGTATATATATATATATAGAGAGAGAGAGAGAGAGAGAGTGAGAGTGAGGGAGAGAGAGTCGGAGGGAGAGGGAGAGAGCGTGCGAGACTCGCCATGGGCGTGTATGTTTGTTTAGCCTCGGCCTTGCACCCTATTATTACAAGCGCCGTAGCCGGCGTTCTCCGGGCCTCCTGACTCTCCTGTCCCTCCTGTCCCACACCACGATCGCAGCCACCGCCGCCCCCTTACTCCCCCCGCGCTGCCACACGCCGACAGTTCGTTCTATCGCTGACGAACGGGGCTGAAAAGTACTCGTGCGCGAGCGCCGAGAGACGTCCAGATGCTCTCGGTAGCGAGCTTCGACGACTCCCTTCGATATCGCCAATTTTCTCCGCCTCGCTTCGCCTCCCTACGCCTCGCTCCGCCTCGCTGCCCCCCTCGCCACCCCACCACCTCCCCAGCCACCAAGGGCCGATCGCTGCAGATTTTGCATTATTTCCGACGAGATTTTACGAGAGCTCGCCGCTCCCTTTCTCGGCCTCTTTATTTTCTGAATTTTAAGGAGGTATTTGCACAAAGCTCTTGCGAGCGAGTTTCGCGTCTCTTCCGCCCCCTTCCGCCCTTGGTCCACGTTAGAAGGTCGCGCGGGTCCGTCCGTCCGTCCGTCCTCGTAAATTATCTTTTAAATTGAATACATTGGGCCAGGGTGAGAGTGATAGGGGGCTGGGAGGGGGCTGGGAGGGGTTGGGAGGGGTCGGCCTCTCGGGCCTCACCGACCTAATGCATACAACGGGCAACGGACTTTGAACTCCGTCGAGCAACAAAATATCGCAAAATTTACGCGAAATTTATTTTCCTCGTAACGCCATTCTTCCTCGCTGCCGGCCGCCCGTCCCCCCCCCCACCCCCTACCGAACTTGTCGGTCGAATAAAACAAAGAATACGAACGATTCCATTAGCGGTGGGCCGAGCCGCTTCCTCCGACGCCAGATTGACAAGATCCTCTCGGCCTCCTCTTTCAATTATTCTAACGATTAATTATTATTCTAACGATTGTCCGGGACTGAGTTGGGAAGTATAGAATGCCAACAGCCTCGCCTCTCCGCATAAAATTCAATCCGAAAGAACTTATTCCTTTAAAATGTAATAAAATTTTACGACTCCCCTGCGGCTCGTGGCTTATAAACAATTTGTAACTTCGTCGGGGAATTGGATAAAGAAATAAAAAAAATAAAAAATAAAAAAAATAAATAAAAAAATACATAAATACGACTCGTCAAGATGTGAGGAATTTCCAAATTTTTCCCATAGTCCTGCGTGTATATATAAATATATATATATATATGTATATACGTATATACGTATATGTAATGGAGAATGGGTAAGTAGATGGTCGCTTTGAGACAGGAATAGGCGAATCATCGGGAAAGTTTATTTGAGTCGTTTGTTTGGAATTTCAAAGGCCGCTGACTACCTACGTAAATACACGATATTTCTTAATAAAGGTAAATATACGTAGGAAAGTTAAGGTCGTAAGAATGCGTGGCTTAATTCCTGCGAATTCGCCAATTAAATGGAAACGTACGCGTGTAATTGTCCGTATTTACGAGAGACTCTCGTAAATGGTTTCGTTAGGAGACTGCCAATGCGTCGAATGGATTTGTCAGATGAAGCGATTAAGCATGACGATAAGTGTGACGTGGGATTCGTTGTTGAGGGTACTTACTTTCATTCTAGATAATGAGAACGTATTAGCGGAGAGATGTGATAAGGATTGTACGTATAATTACGTAGGAGATCATGCGTGCAGCTGGCGGCGCGCGGGATAACGTCAACATCCGTAAAATGACGATACGCCGGACGCAAAACCTTCGTTTTACGAGGCATGCGACGACAGAGAATCGCCGAATGGCTTCTTTCCGTTAAATTGCACGTTTTTGTTTATGTTTTTGTTTTTGTTTTTGTTTTACTAGCGCGATGTCTGCCGGCGTCGAGCCGGCCACGCAACATTATTAATACCTGCATAAATTTGCAAATGTAGAATTCCGCTCGACGCGTGCGGCCCTTTATTTTCCTTCCTTCTCGTATTATCACGTCATCGTTTTCAGTACACGGACACGGGCACGGGCACGGGCACGGACACGGACACGGACACGGACACGATAACCTTAGCTCGCGCGAGCGTTGCCTCGGTTCACGGTTCGGGGCGGGCACACGCGCACGCGCACACGCACACACGCGCCCACGTATCGTCCCGTAGCGATCCTACGCTCCTCCGAGCGATAATTCCGCAGCTTCTCTTCAACCAAACGAAACTGATACGCTTGCCAATTGTTTACAATGTCAGGCTCGCACACATCGATCCGCGCACATCTTTAGCCCAACAGGATTTCCCGTAACACGTTCGACCGCAAATTATAAATAAAGCTTTCGGCTAATCTGCGGCGAGGAGGGGGGGGGGCTCCGTTATTACCCCGAGTCACGGATCGTATTGTACAGAGATTTTTTTATCCCGGGGACATCGATTGTGCGAGTCGATAACGCGCTCTAAACTACCCTTCCCTCCGACCTCTGTAATTATCGTATAATTTCTTAAGCCGATCCACGATGATTTCGTTACGTCGTCATCTCGTAAGCTCATGACTGTCTGTTTGCGTATTCGTATTGCGTATCTCTCGCGTAGGACCGCAGAATAATGTAGATCTTTCAATATAATTCAATTTTGAACGCATTCCAGATGCGAACGCGAGCTTCCCTCACAAACAAGACCGTTTTATATTATTCCATTGTCAAATTTCCATTAAAAAAAATTACCCGAGCTCCAAAGTTATTTACCTCGTTAATCATAATTACAGTGAGAAATTGTTTATGATACGATAATCCTACATTGTTATGATAATCCTTTCCCTCGATTTGCATAACCGATATTTATTATTATTATTGTATTCAAAGTTTTATTGCCTAATGAATAAATACTGAAAATAGCTGTTACGTAAGGACGCTGTGATTTAAGTATCGCGAAGCGCATTAATTTCGAATGAGTGATTGCAGGCATTATAAAAAATACGCCTAAAGTCTTCCGCTTCTTTTTATGCTTAAAAGTCCTTAGATTTCCTCAAAAGACGATCCTCGATATACAAATATAATACATAAGATACGCTGCTTTCAATAGCTTTAAAATTGTGAAATCCACAGACTCGTATTATTAATAATACCCGTTTTCGAATATAAATAATAATATCTGCAGTTCCGAGCATTGAGACGAGATGGACGTGCGTCCGTGAGTATTGTTCTCGAGCCGCGAAACACTTTTTGATTTAGTAAAGAGTTTTACTTGCCTGTCGACTATTATTCCACGTAAATTAAAATGCTCTTCCGATAATGAAAGCCAGAAGAACGTCGTCGTTTTTGTCATTCTCCTCACATCGATATTTCTTCCGCTGTTTAGAATATTTTTCATAACCTGGGCGGTTCCTCTTCGCGCGCGCGCACACTCATACACGGCACTCACACTCACACACGCGGCACTCACGGCACTCACGTACACGTATACCGAAACGTGCTTAAGAAATTGCCTCTCCGATTCAGAAGGGCAATTCGACGAAAGGAATAGATGGAGCTGATTACGTAAAAGAATACGGATAATTTATTCACGTGGAAATTATAAAGGACACGTGGCGGATAAGTCGGTCATTTTATTTATAAACGGCGAACCGTCGTAGTTTCCCGAGGGAAGAAAATGGCGAACGATCGTCCGAAGCGAACACACGAATAAGAATATTATTTATATTTACAGATAAGTAAACGCTGCTTTGAAAATAATGAGGGTCGAACTCGGTTTATCTGAAGCGCAACGAAGGGTGGCTTATCTCGCATCGGCGATTCCTTCCTCGCGACCGATGCGTTTAAATTTCGGATTATATTTTTACTCGAAAATATTACGTTATTTCGAGCGTGGAATTAGGGTTTCGCGTTCTTATTTACACTCGGAGCGGCTTCGCCTTCGATTAAATTAATTGAAACTGTTCGAAAGGGAAGGGGGGCTGGCGGGGATATAGCGACGGGAAGTAGGAAGGAAGGTCGAATGTAACGCACATACATACACGCATTACACGTATAGATAAATTATAAATACGTTTGATGGATTATTTTGAGCTCAAGCTCGATTCCGGAGACTAGTTCAAGTGTACTTCGGTATCTCCGCAGCCAGTAAATCATAAGGAGCGTTGATAACGCGCGTGAGAGAGAGAGAGACAGAGAGAGATTTAACAGCTAGAAAAGATTTCAGTCGGCCGGAGTGAGTGGACTGGATCATCATCGCTCGAGGCCGATAAGCCGCGGAGAATCTATTGTACTCAGAGTAATAATAAAGTCAAAGATCCAGATCTATAAGAGAGTGCAAATTGACGCTATTCTTCTTAATAATATTATTGTTCTTATTATTGTTATCCCGTGTGCAATTAGATTTAGGAAATTCATCAATGTCCGCATATTAGAATTCTTAAGCCTCGTGCTTGGATGATCTATGCCTCGGCCGTAAATAATTTGACAAATTTACGCTCGCGTTTTCCGGCGACGACGACCAGTTGTCGCGTGTCCTCGATTCCCCGCTATTGTCGAAGCCTGGCAAGCCACCCACCCCCGCTCAGGGCACATGCCCGCCGCACTTCGTTCAGGGAGCTGCTGAAGTGCGGCTGAAGGCCAACGATGTACAAAGGAGCCAAGTCCGACTCCTCGCGTTCATCGCGTTCATCGCGTTCATCGCGTTCATCGCGTTCATCGCGTTCCTTATGCCCCTAAACGCGACGTTTCAATCATTCGCCTCTATAGCGGCCTTGGATTATAAAATGAAAATAAAAAATAGAAAAGGGTTCGGGTTGCGCTTGTCGACGTCTGTCTAACGCATAATTTATGTGGAAACGACTTGTTGCACGAGAGCTCTTGATTAATCGCTTCGTCTCACCGTTTCTTGAAAATCCTTCCGTCCTGTCCGCTTATCTGCCCGCGCGCGCGAGAGAGAGAGAGAGAGAGAGCGGAATAGTCTACAGGTTACATGTCGATAGTTTATCGAATCCACCGCCCCCCCTCTCTCTCTCTCTCGTTTTCTCTATGTTCGCATGAAAGATAAGGGACCAGAGAGTCTTTAGAGGAGAGGGAGCGGGGGAAGGGCTTTCATCTCTCGGGCAGACACTAGAAGCGCGCCAATTTTCGCTCCCCCGAGGTATCGCACGAAGGACAAAAGGTTCGCGCTGGTCTCCAATCAACCGGGAAAAGAGGCTCGTCGCCCCTTGTCGGCCCTACTGGCTTGTCCCCTCCCCCTCCCAGCCCCTCGTCTGGCAAACGCGCGGATTTTCGCGAGCCGGATCAGCAAGCCGAGCGGAAGTAAATCACCGGGCGGGGACGGGGACGGGGACGGGTACCGGTACAAGTACGAACCGAGCTCCGTCTCCGCCCTCTACCCTCCCCACACTGGTTTAACTCTACTCTCGGGCTTTAATTTAGCGGGGGGAGCCCCGTGGCAAGGACTCGTCACACGTTCGCCTTGTCGTCTGGTCGCGGGCGACAGTACTTCTTTTTGCCGTGGGAAAGCGACGAGCTCGTCCTTCAATTTCCACCCTCGGCCGTCATTTCCTACTCCCCGAGTCGAGGGCGCTCGATAACGAACGAGGGAACGAACCTTCATCTCTCTCTCTCTTCTCTCTCTCTTCTCTTTTTCGGAGGTCCGTCGCTGGGAAATCCTTTTACCGTCTAGGGACGTCGCCATCAAATGTGCAAATTATTACAAACGAATAATATTTAATTACGTCGATAGGACTTTGCTGAGCGGTCTTTCGTATTTCATTTGGATTTAAATCACTTAGATCTTTGGAATGAATTTCTTTATCACAATTTTCAAAAATCGGATTATTTTTCGTCGATTGTCACTTTTAAATAAACACTTGCCATTCCATCATTTTATTTGCAATCTCCATTATCACGTGAATTTTCGATTCATCGCATTTTAATGAAAGGATTCGCTGGTTTACTTTAAACGTTCGATGGAAAAAGGGATCGATACGACTTGCCGCGACATCTTGCGCGAGGTCCGAGAACTGCGTAAGTGAGGTGCTTACCAAGAACTTGGTAGATGTCAGGCCGCATTCCGCGCTCGAACGATCCACATACAATTCTTTTTCCATCCAATTGTTTAATAATAACAACAACAACAACAACAACAACAACAACAACAATAATAACAATCATAGTAATAATAAAATGAGATAGTAAAGAACGACTGGTGGGTGGTATTCGTCATCAGAGTCTTACATTTATTTTATAAATTATAATAAATTAATGAAATATATTACAATAATCAAGTAGTCAATAAAGGTAACGTAACTACGTAATAATATGAAGGTAAAAATTATCTAAATAAATGAGCTTGAAGATTATCGATGCATGTCAATAGAAGATTGTAGTGGTAGAATGTAGTAATAGTTAAAATGCAGGTAACGTGAAGCCGTGGGTCGTGCAGCATCCTTCCTTACCCGATCTATATCGTACACTGCCTAAATTAAGCAAAGCTCGACTTTGCCTACAGTCTTAGCAGAAAGAAAGAAAGAAAGAAAGAAAGAAAGAAAGAAAGAAGGAAAAAAGAAGAAGATCCCCTCATCTATTTACAAAACGATTGCCGTTCGTTCGAGTAAAATTGCACGATCGAACGAAATTCGCCCCGAATGAATTATTGGGGTTATTGGGGTTATGCGACCCGATTGGCCTCGGCGTTTTCCGGGCAATTCTTCTGATCCGTCCTTACCAAAAAGGCTCTGCTGATTTTATTCTTGTCGACGGTCTGATAGGCCTTCTCGAGGACGGAGACGGCCGGGTAACGTTCTCGGGTCAATATCCATGCATTGCGCGTGCTGAAAGGTCAATGATTTAGATTGAATTGACAGATGTTGAATGGTAGGTTGGAATAACGAGAATATTGTCGCCACGTGGCTAACAGTTGGGATTGGCAGTCGTCACCTGAAAATGCCAAAGTCCGAGCAGCTCCAGACGACGGCGTAGGTGGTGTAGTCCGTGTCGAGGATCCAGTAGGGGGCGTCAAAGTGAACGGGCATCGAGGGGAAGATGAGGGAGAGCTTGGCCTTGTCGCTGGACTTGTGGGTGGCGAAGCCCCGGATGCTCGAGGCGATGCCGCTCCTACGATATTGTATATTATGTAGGCCGGTGCGAGGTGACAGGCAGAAGTGCCGGGAAAGACTTACAAGGACGAGATCTGCCTGTTGACGACGTCGAGGGTGCCGTTATCGTTCGCGGTATACGTAGCCGTGACGCACTTGCCGCCAAACTCGAAGAAAGCGAAGTAGCGTTCCGCCTCGTACCATTTGCCCAGGTACTGCAAATCAAATTCGCCTATTATTTTTATTGGCCACTGCCCCGTTGCTCTCTCTCTCTCTCTCTCTCTCTCTCTATCTCTCAGACAGACAGACAGACAGACAGACAGACAGACAGGCAGACAGGCAGACAGACAGACAGAGGTATACTCGAGTCTAGGTCGACCCGAATGCGAGCCCACTTAACACTCTCGACTCTTTATTCATCTTGAATTCGCTCGAACGCACGGCTTCGTCAACTTTCTCTCGTCTCGCTCCTCGTCCCGAGCCGCGAGGCTCCGTACCCTTGAGCCCTCGATCCCCCCTCGCCATACTCAATCTATTCAACGTCGTTCCCTCGATCACGTGGACGCTCCGTATAAAAATGTGTACTATTTACTACAAGCAAAGGTAAAATGGAGTCTCCGCTGCTTGTCTTTGTACTACGAGGGCATGTTTACACGTGCCCGGCCAACCTAATTGTAAATCTTTATTATTATTCCGCTGACAGGTCGCTGAGAGCGCCGGCTAGGCTCACCCGAGCACTGAATCCAGTAGACGAGCGAGGAGTCTGCCGCAGCCAATACCAAGGACTCCCTCGGTATTTCGTTTATAAAAAAATGGGAGGAGTTTAAGGGTGAGCTGCGGGTGAAGAGCAGAGTGCGGAGCCAAAAGTATTGTGGTGAAAGTGTTATCAATAACAGAGTGCGGATGTTTGGTGGTGAATAATAATGGACTCGAGGCTCCGAGGCAGCAATGAGTAAGCGAAAGAAATAATGCCGGAATTTAACGAGAGGATAGCCGAGACGGTGCTTGATTCTATTTACAAACGTCAACGGGCTGTTTGCATTAGTTTGCATAGGCGAACGACACCGACGACATGACGAAGAAGTAGATTAACAACAACAACAACAACAACAACAACAACAATAATAATATTAAAATAGTAATAATAGTAATAGTAGTATTAATAGATATAATAATAATGGGCATGCAGAGTCGATCGTGATTTAGCGAGGTCGCATCCGATGCGCGCAGTAGCTTACAGGACAGGTAAAGTAGCAGCAGCAGCAGCAGCAGCAGCAGCAGCAGCGGCGGCGGCGGCGGCGGCGGCGGCTACCTGACTTGGCGATTGCCGGTGCAGGAGGAGGAGGAGGAGGAGGAGGAGGAGGTGGAGGAGGACGGGGGGTAAGGTCGGAACGTTACCTTTGGAATGTCAAAGTTCTGGATGGTATCGATCTTGGGACAGCCGCCGATGAAGGGGATCTGGGCGGCGGCACCGGCTACGAGGACGGTCAGCAGTCCGAAATAAGGCCACATGATGCCGAGGTCCTCGATGCTGCTTGTCCTTCTGAAAGAATACGCGGATAGTCGTCGGAGGTGGAAGCAAGCGGTGGCTCGGGAGGTGTCGACTACCGGCCGGCTAAGCGCCAATAAGCACCGGCTGCGATCGCGATTTCTTATCGAGTGCGCCGTGCGAGCCTCCGTCAGCGACCCCATGCCGATCCCGAGGTATTTAAGCGGACCAGCGGCTGCCGGCTCGCATTTAAAAAGCGGTTATCTGCTCTCCGCGGCCTTTTCTCTCCTCTTTCATCCTTTGCCCTGCCTCACGCCCGACCCCCTCGCTCGCGCTAGCTAACTTTTTACCGCTTCCCTTCCCTACCGCTTCCCTTCCCTACCCTTCCCTTCCCTTCCCTACCCATCCTCGGCGCCCGTTAACGGCTGAACCGCGACCGCCCGTGTGCCGCTACTTGACGTATTGTGGCTTCGGCCATTGTCTATTACGGTAATAATAATATTCGTCCCCCCATCCCCCCGCCGTCCTCTCCACCGATCACCCGTACTTGCTTTATACGGCTACGATCGCGGCGGCCCAATTTTTTCGGCGTTCGGCCGAGGCCTTTGTCCACGTTTTTGCAGCAAAATTTTCTTATAATCCTCGGCCGCGCGAGACGCCGATTTATCGTCAAGCGCTACTACGATAAGGCGAATCGAGATCCTCCGAGGAGCTCCAATGACCAACAACTTCATTCCTACACTCGCTTATTCGCGATCCCAATTTTTATATAATTGATCAATCATCCGCATTTACTAATGCCTCGTGGTTTCTAATGCAGCTTCCTCCGCTTAGTCACCTAATCATAAACAACACCTTACTTTCTTCCTTACCTTAACACTTTGTTACACACACGCACATGTATATATATACATACAAATAACCATAATCGTAGAGCCAATCTTAATTAATTGCCTTTAATTTTCTATAGTTCATAGCGAGAATAAATGGAAAAATAAACGCGCACGCGTGACGCGTGACTGTCTATTACCTGAATCCAATTATATGGAATCGAGTGCTCTTAACGTATTTCTAATAATCAATTAAATAGTATGAAAATTAGCCTCCATTCTCTGTGTGCAGTGTCACTCGAGATGCCTGTGCTCAAACGATTCCTTTATTAAATAGAACGCCAATGGACTCGAATTGCATTTATTTCAGCTCATTCTTCTTGCCCGAATCTTTAGAGAATTTAATCTTTAGAGTGAAAAAATCTGTTTGACCGGCGCAGCTTGTATAATTTACTACGAAATCCCGTCGTTTGTACTTAAAGCCGTTGTAGTAAATACATGGAATGTATTATTTGAAATCCGCGGAATAGGCATTCGATCCGAAAAACAATGACGTATTACAGAGTATTGTAAATTTCTTAGCTCGTCGTATAATTAAACATTAAGCATTATAATTTATAATTCTCCCGTAAGGGAATCCAGAGTTAAGTAAATTTATATAATAACATCGCGGATGGCCTTTCAACTGTATGTATTTAAAGACTCGGGAGCTGCTGCTAATCCATCTATTGCGCGTTTACGTGATTAAGAATCGTTGTTATTTATAATACGTCAGTGAGCGTATGCGACATTTATTTTAATAAATCGGTCGCCAATCTGCCGTTAGATGATTTATAAATATATAATTTGCCCAAGTTTCCCCGCACATCGTACTCCTGGCCTTGGTACTATTTATTTTATAATACAACGTAATATTCCATAACGAAAGAACTCAGATATTTTTTTATATAATCTACGTGCAGGACGTAGTCTAGGAGAGAAATACCAAGTACAAATACCAAGCGAGTACGAATTAAAAAATTACAACATAGATTATCCTCACTCTCGAAGAAGAAAAAGGAAAGAAAAAGACGTGTAATTATCTAAGCTCGAGATTAAGTGCGCATCTTCGAATCGAAAAGTTAATAGGAGTTTGATGTCGGCTTAATAGCTTCGTCGAATATCCTTCCCTACGTCAATGACGAGCGATTCCGATAATATCTCAAAAAACGTTATTATTTTATCTTTCCACGGAACTTTAATAATCCAAATATTTATTAGGGTCGCCGTTTTATGACTTTAAGCTCGCCGTAGCCGCGTTTATCATTGTCAGGTTTTAAGAAATACGTGAAAATAAGTAATAATACAACAAAGTACGCTTGATTTATTCTTTACCTCTATCTCTCTCTCTCTCTCTCTCTCTCTCTCTCTCCGATCCCCCGCCGAGCCTCACCCCCTCCCGCCCATCACCTTATCCGCCGCCATTTCAAATGAATACAAGAGAATTTCTTGTTTACCTTAGATTCGGGTCAGAACGATTCCTCAGAACGAGTGGCGGCAAAAATTTCGTTACTACGACAAAATGCGCCAATCACGCGCATCTCCATTATTTGTATCTCGTTCCTTTTTTTTTTTCTTTCTCTTACTTTTCTTTCCAATCGTATTAGGAATGGGAGAACGACTTGAAGGATGATTTATGACGAATGGGAGACAGCGATCGAGCCGAATGGGACTACAATTTAAGGCCATAGAGCGAAGATAAAGATCGGAGTATCGGTAATACGATGCTCCAGGAGCGGAGGAGCCAACGATCCTCGGACGCGGGGCGATAGGGATTAATAGATAAGAGTCAAGAGGATCGAAGTGAAAATGACAAAAACAAAAACAAAACAAAAAAAAAAATAAAATAGTGACGGAGGCAATGGACGTGACAATGGAGGTGAAAAGCTGGGAGGACGCTGGGAGGACGCTGGGAGGACGTTATTGTTGGGGAGCGGCTCGGAAAAGTTATTCCAAGAGCGATTCGATTCACTTGTCATTCCTCGGTACCCCGATTTAATCGGGGCGAACCGGTACTACTCGCACTGCTTTCCAAATCAATCACGGGCATCATCATCTCCTCGCCGCGATCGTATTACCGGGCCATCGAAATCACGCTCGATCAAAAGCGAGAACGTTGAGGAATAAGGCGTATGGTATGGTAATTGACGGACAGCCGACGGTACACGACAGCACGCTTACGGTACATACACGCAGAGACGTATACGTCCGAGACGAGAGAGATGTGTGTGCGTGTGTGTGTGCGCGTGCGTGCGTGCGTGTGTACGAGAGCGACCGCTCGGCCGAACCTCACCCAACATTTAACTGTTATTTATATTACAATCGACGCGTTATCTAAACACCGACGCGCATCTATCCCGTCCCGTCCCGTCCCGTTCCGTCCCGTCCCGCTCCCCATCCCCATCACCATCCCCATCCCCACACCAGCTTCCTTCCTTCGGCAACGTATCCTTCCTAGCCACCTTCGGTTACCCCTACCCGCTAGCACGAGCGAGCTGAGGATAGAACCCGCTGACCTTGAGAGCCCGGAGTGGACCTCCAAGAAGCCTTGGATCCCCCTCATAGATCCCCTTATAGATCCCCGCGGACAGAGCCCCGGTCGTACACGGCATTCACACATTTTCACACGGGTACGCACGCACAGACCTGCGATGTAAGAGACGATGATGATAAGGCGAAGAACGGGATACGGCTTGACCTCTTGGCGGGCCGCTGCTTTGACTGCTGGTGACTTTGCTGCTGACTGACGAGTGGCGGAGGAACGTCCTCGTCAACGGGCCACGGCCCACAATCTCCCCTTACTGGGTCACTAACGGTAACGCGCCGAGAGAGGCCTTCGATCGCTCGGGAGGGGGCGGACAGCCCGCTCGAGGTTCAAGAAACTCGAATATTCGCTACACTCCGCTTCTTCTACTTCTACCATCTCCTCGATGCCTCCCGCTCCACACACACACACACACAGGCGCGCGCGTCCGCGCTTATAAACACACACCGTCTATCCGTCCGTTGTCGCCCTTACCACAAGCCTGTCTTTCGCACGAGCTTTCGGGGATAACTCGCTCTCCTGGTGGCTGCGAAGCGCGAGGGGGGTGGGTGGGGGGTCGTTGGCCTCGCTCGCGTATCCGCCTTACATCATCTACGGGATATAAAGCGAGTGCCCGGATCGCCCCGAAGAAAGAAGGATCTCGTGAAGGATCTCGTGCAGGATCATCAGCTCCTCGTACCGCGCGCCCCCTCCTCTTTTTGTTTAAGAATGTCGGCCATCGAACGGTAATATTTCCTCGGGAGATGCGCGCATCGTATCGGTTCACCGTCTCGATTCAACTCGGAATTGCGTCATTACGAGCATTAATAGCCCTCGCCGGGATCTTCAGCTGGGGAATAATGGCTACGGGGATCGGATCGGACACATAAAATACAGAAGCCATAAATACTTTTTTAAAAAAGGGTTTTTCGTAACAATTTATTTGCATCTTCTTCTTTTCTTTTTCTTTTTTTTTACTTTTTCTCGCATCCTTACACATTTTTATTTCTTTTCTTTTGTTTTTTTTTTCGTTTTTTCAATGCACATTCGTTTTGTTATCTTTTTTATCAAATATAAATAAATAAACACAGAGAGGGTTTGACGGGGTAGGTGAGTGGGTAGGTGGGTGGGGGGCGGGAGTTCGGCAGGGAGGTAGGGGAACGACGGGACGATGAGAGCTCAGCTGGGTGTGCGTGATTGCGTGCTTGCTTGCTTGCTTGCTTGCTTGCGTACGTGCGTGCGTGCGTGCCTGCGTGCCTGTGTGCGTGCGTGCGTGCGTGAGGGGATGCTTGCGTCGTTCCTCGGGCGAGACTGGCGGCCACGTCCAGGTGGACCCGGGCACGTCTTCCTCCGGTTCTTCCGTTCTCTTGTGTTTCTTGTCGTCGGGAGTCCGCCGCTACGAGCCCGAGGACTACGAGGTGAGGGTGTATCGGTCGCACGGGGCTGGGGCAAAGGCGGGTCGGTGGCGAGTGGTAGACCGGGCGGGATGTTGGGAGGGGGAGGAGGAGAGGGATAGGATGAAATTAAGTCTTAACAATCTGGATCTTCTCCTCGGGGATCTCGAGCTTGAGCTCGGCCGGCTTGTCGGGCTCCGCGACGACGAGCGGCTCCGCTGCCTTGGGCACGACCTCGGCCACGAGGACGGGCTCCTCCTTGGCCGCTTCGATCACCAGCTGGGGTTCCAGCAGTCCCGGAACCGGTTCCGACAGCGCCTCTTTCGCCTGGTCGGCGATCTTCAGTATCACCTCCGGCACCGACTTCACCGTCTCCACCACCGCTACTGTAATAACGTCAAAGTATTTTTCTTCCTTATTTATTTATTTATTTATTTATTTTGTTTTTCTTCTTTTTCTTTAGCGAGCCCCACCACCGTCCCTCTTCGCCACGGAATAATCGATCGATCGGAATATTAAGTGATCTCGGCAGCGAGTGGGTACCGGCATCGTACGCTCCGCACCCTCGAGCTCCTGCTCAGACAAGAGACTCTACTCCTTGTCCCGGAATTCCTCCCAAGAGCAATAATTATTAGATAATTTCATCTCTCGTACTGACGGACCGCTTCCGTTCGCCTCGCAGCCTCCCATTCATTATCCCTCCATGTCCTGCTCTTAATCCCAATGATTTACTCGATAAATTCCTCTCGCGCGTGCATATTCAGCCAAGTTAGAATCTCCCCCCACCCACCACCACCCACCGCCACCTTATTGCGCGCGCTCTCTCTCTCTCTCTCTCTCTCCTCTCTCTGTCTCTGTGTATGAGTCCAGCTTGAGATCTCAAAGGCTCGTCTGACGCGTGAGATTGAATTATCGAGACGTTTATTTAAGGATCCGGAGTTACGGCTTCGGCCGTACGGGGCCGGAGTAGCGAGAGCGGGGCGGGCGGGGGCAATTATATAACGTCGGGTGATTTTTAGACGCCTAGTCCCTGTGTACGGAGCCTACGAGCTTGCGCGAACGCGTGGGTGCGTAGGAGTGAAATGCCGACTGACCGACGGGCTCGATGACTTCGACGGCCGGCTGCTGGAGTGCGGCTGGCTGGGCGAGGGCGGAGGAGGCAGCGGCGAGGGCCTCCTGGGCGTCGATTTCGGCACGGCGAGTCTTGATAATGGCCTCCGGGGCGTCCGGGGTGATGTGCGGTCTCATTTCTATCGCGCTCTTGCTGGCCAATGACTGCGATACCTCCTCCTCCTCGTCGCCCTCCTCGTCGTTCTGGGCGTCAGAGATCTGGGGCTTCCTGCCGGGCTCCGTCGGCTTTATCGCCTGCTCGGCCTGAAGGCTGTCCAGGTACGCGCAGTCTTCCTGGTTCGTCTTCACGAAGAAGACCTTTGAGATCTTGTACTTGTCGAGTACTCCGTACGCCTGAAAATGTCCAAGGTCGAGGCTCTTACACAATCCCCCTAACAGTATCCCCGATGATAATATCCAACGCCTCGTGTCTTATTTATATTACGTTGGCGAGCCAATGGAATGACGTACCTTTTGAAGGATTTCACCGGGCGCCAGTCGCTGCCTCGTCATGATCCATGCGTTTTGAGTATGGACCGGGCCGACCCCGGAGCAGCTCCAGAGTACCGCGTAGTTATCGTAATCGGTCTCGAGGACGTTGTACTGGGTCTCGAGGGGAATGAGGGGCACCGTCGTGTACTTGACGTGGAGCTTACCCTCCTCGGCCTTCGAGGGGGCTTTCCTGATCTCGCCCTCGAGGACTCGCTTGATCCCCGTGCTAGACAATTAGAAAATCCTCCCTTACACGTTATCCATTCATAAAAGCCATAAGGACGGCGCCTTGGGGCTACTTACAATCGGCTCGTGACTTCGTTGACGACGTGGAACTTGCCGTCCGGACCTTTCGTGTAGTTCGACATGACGCAGCGCGAGGCCACCTCCGTCAGTTGGAAGTATCGCTCGGCCTCGTACCAGATCCCAGCAAACTGTCTCCAGAGAGCGGATTAATTAACACCGGGGCGACGTTTGCAATTGTTTGCATAATACATCGCGCATTAGAGCTCGATATGAGCTCGATATGAGCTCGATTCAGTGGCGTTTAATTTATTAAGCAACGTGTCGAATTTAACGGTTCACGTGGGCTGGGGGTGGGATGGGAGTGTTGGGGATGGAGGGAGGGAGGCTGGCGGAGGAGCACGTTGTCGAAGAAATCGCAATCGTTGAGGAAAAACTGGGATGCTGGGAGATGGACGATCCTGCGTGTAGCCGGATACGAGTGTAAACAGGTGGGAGGACTTACCCTGTCCATGTCGAAGCCAGTCATCGGTAGGTACTCCGGACAAAAGCCCAGACTGGGGATCTGGGCCTGCACGGCGACGGCCAAGGCCGCGGCGACCAGGAACGCTAGCACGCTCTTCATGTTTACTCTATCCGGTTTTCGTCACTCTACCTTGTAGAGGTGTCCTTGATCTTTCACTTGTTTCGATGCTCGCGGTACGGAAGGTTCTGCCGTCGAGCGCCGAAGCCATCGGAGCTTTATATACATTAAGCGCGGAGGGCAGGTAGGAGCGTTGACCGGACCGACGTCGGAGCCTAACATCCTCCCCACTACGGGGCCCCGCGCGCCGATAACCCCCGTGGGCGTCGCGGTGTCTTTCTCATTCCATCCTTACGTCCTTACGCCTGTCGGTCCGTCCTTACGTCGGTCCGTCCGTCCATGCGTCCATGCATCCATTCGTCCATTCGTCCGTCCGTTCATTCGTTCGTTCGTTCGTTCGTCGTTCGTCCCCACCCTCGTTAGCGCACCTCACCGCGAACCCCGCGCGTCGACGTACTCAGCCGTACCTGTCGCTCAGTCTCGCTTACGCACGGGAGCGGGAGATTCACCGACGGACTTACGGTACCGTCGAGCTGCTTGCTCCTCCTCCTCCTCCTCCTCCTCCCCCTCTTTCTTCTTCTTCGTTTTTCTTATTCCACGTTGCCCTTTCCCACCGAGGAGGTGGACGAGAGGCGACGACGCATAGTCGTAGATACGAGGGACAGCCGCGGCGACGGGGACGGGACGGGGACGGGGACACACTTTTCGGTCAACGGTACATCGGGGCTCAGGATCCGAACATCGTCGGTCCACCGTACGACGTTTGTTTTCGTTCGACGAGGACGAGTCGCGTCTCTCTCCTCCTCCTCCTCCTCCTCCTCCTCCCCCTCCCCAACCACCCCACCCCCCGCATTTTTTTTTATTAACATCTCCTCGGACTCATAAATATCCTCTCGACATTCCTCCGTTACATCTCGCGGCCCCGTCCGCGAAACACCCCGGGGTAGGTAGGTGATGGGCAGGTACGTGGCCGCGGGGCCAGAAGCACGTGCCATTAAACACAGGCCCTGATTGTCGGGTAACTAAGTAACCGTTAGACGTCTCGTACGAGGCGTTGCGTTTTTACGTGGCCGCGAGTGGCCGGGTGGGTGGGCCCCGATGCCGGGGAGCGTAATCGCTCCAAGGAGCTAATTTCCGTCCCCGGGCGGCCGCTGCTCCGTTCTCGCGAAAAGTCGGCCTGCAAAAAGAGCACGTGAGAAAATTACGTGGCCGTTGGGGGGAGGGGGGGCGGTGGCATGTGGAGGAAAAGCGACGCTTGGGTACGGGTGAGGGTGAGGGTAGAGGGTCCCGGTGTCTGGCTGACGAAGGAGACCGAAGGATGTCTGGGAGCCGTTGCGTCGGGTTGCCGTCCGCGCCTCGTTCACGCGGAGGTCACGGCCTCACTTTTTCTTGGCACCGAGGCTGCATTATCTGGAATTCCGGCCGACACCCCTGGCCGACGTTCGGGGCCGCCACCTCGGGGAGCCTCCCGTCTCTAGCCGGCATTAACCGGCCTCGGCTCGCTCCCGCGTGCCGTTAGGGTATTTGCATTTTTACGCTTAACGCGAGCCTCTGCCGAGGCGATGATCTGCCGTCCGGCGACTAGTTCTCCCCCCCCCCCCCCCACCGTTCGCCCCCGGCTGATTGTTTCAGCCAAGAGGCGCGACCGTGCATGACAAAAATCCCCGGCCACCGGACACCTGGAATTTTTCCCCAGGTCCCTTTCCTCCCAGGCGCCACCCGCTCTGCTCTCGACAATCTAAATTTAGTAGCGCACCGCCGACACTCTCCGCCTACGATATTCTCACTACGATCAGCACGTCTATCCTCATCTATCCTCGTATTCCTTGGTTTCGGGGGATAGACAACCGCTCCCTGTTAAACTGCAATCCCCGAGTAATTATCCCAATTATTGCAGCCTACGACCCACAGCGCATCGAGTTCTCGGTACAATTATAAAGAAAAGAGGGCTAATTATAATTTCATATGAGCTGCTGCTGCTTCTGCTGCTGCTCTGCTCGCTCGTGGATCGTTCCTCGAGCTTCGTTATGATTGCGATTCTTCAATTAAAAGGAAACGGAACGTGGATACAGAGAGAGAGAGAGAGAGGGGGGGTGGCTCGGAAAGCTAATGGTAATTTTTTAACAGCGTTAGGAGAGAAAGTAAATGCGTACGGAATCGTTGGTCGCGTACTCGAATCTACATTATGGGATTACCCATACCTAAGCTATGTCGGATCGAGTACTTGATTCACAGATCATCGGTTACAATCGGCGACAATTTTCAAACCACGAATATCCGAATTGCGCGCGTCCTTTCCAACGGGCCAACAAAGGCTACAAAGATTGTCTAGCACTAGTAGTAATCGGCTTGTTAATTAATACATAACGGATGCTGTGAGGGTGTGTGTGTGAAGTGGAGGTCGAGTGTCGCGGCTGATCGATCGATCGATCGAATACGTAGGTTGATGAGCGGAGAGACCGATGTGGGAAAAATCGCTCACGACCGCCCCGTGGAAATTAAGGATCTCCACCTGGAGGTGGACGGTGAGTTATTGACGGGATGCTGGGGATTAAAGGGCTGTTATGTTTAGGTAAGTAAGCCGGGGATCAATAAGTGATAGTCTCGTCTGCTCGCATGATGTTATAACAGTATATCGACAATTGGCCATAAATTCGCCGGTAAATTTGCATAAATAGATTCTAAGGAGTTGTGACTCGGTAATTGAACGGCTCGCGTCCGAGTTGAGCTGCGGGGTAGTCCGGGGGGCTCTCGAGACCGGGCCATTCGAGATAGTCGAGGCTCGAGGTGCGTCGGCTAAACAAAAACCTTAGCTCAAAACCTAATCGCTGGTCGTTGGTTTATTCGTTGGTCGGTTTCGGTTGGTGGGGGTTCGGGGGGTTCGGGGGGATTAGACGAAGAGGGTGTACAACGCAGACAGGGCGGATTATTAGGCGCGTTCGCACGTAGCAGCCGGCCAGCCTTCGTCGAGAAGGAGATCCGGACAGACATGAGGAGCGACTATGTTTATACCTACCTGGCTAACGTTAATACAACATATACGTATAAATACACCTGCCCGGGAGGCTTACATCTCCGTAGGATCGCCGAGGCTGGCTGGAACGTAGCCCACCGCGGACTAACGGGTCCCTCGGCTTTTTTCTTTTTCTTTTTCTTTTTCTTTTTTTTTTTTTTATACAAAAGTAAAACATGGAACCCGTTAGTCTCTCTTTCACATACTCTCGTGAGACGTCGTGACCGCGCGAGCGGCGTCGGTGGAACGGCGTCGGGGCGGAGGGGCGGGGAGGAGGAGAGGGCCCAGCGAGGGAAAGGGCAAATGTATAATAAAATTGACTCATCCGTCTCTCTCTCTCTCTCTCTCTCTCTCTTTCCCTCTCACCCAGCTCCACAATTACCTCGTTGTCGTTGATCGAGCTGCAATATATTCCCCGTTCTCTAACAGCGCTAAGATACAGAGAGAGAGAGAGAGAGAGAGAGAGATAGGAGAGAGGCTGGCTGGCCGAGCCGAGGATCGGGATAGCCGTTGAGAAGGAAAAGACCCGGCGAAGTGGTGAAAAAGGCGTGCCCTTACCGAGCGATTATACGATTAGCCTATTTTATATCGCGGCCCACCACCACTACGTTCGTAATACGTAACCCAGCCGAGATCACCCGTTCATTCGTATCCGTATACTTTTCCAGATAAATGCGTTATTTACGAGGAGCGGGCTCCGGTCGCGCCCTCGTCGACGCCTTTAACCATTCCGCCTCGCCCTACCTCCCCCCGAACTGATCCCCCGTCGCCACGTCTATCCCTCGATCATTCAAGCCTGTGCGCATTTCGCCACGATAAGGTCAGGGATCGTTAAATCCTAAGCGATCGAGGGCTCCGAGACCCAATTGATTAGCATTAGCCGAGCTTTGAAGTACTCCCTGACGATCGCGGCCTTTCGGCCCGTAGTTCCCATGGATCCCGCCTCCGCCTCCGCCCCCGCACCCCTCCCCTTTTCCACCAGGAAAGGTGGAAACCTGGCAAGGCCGGGAAACCTGGTACAAATCGAATTTGTACGTGGAAGGTTGGCGTTGCGAGCGCGAATTATCAGCTACGAGCGACAATAAGCTTGACGCGTTATTACCTCGTAAAATTCAGGAACCATACATATATACATTTTAAAGGCACGCTTTGTTCCATCCTCGGCCGCATTGACGCGTCCCCACGTACGTATTCGTATTGTCACGTTTGGAGTTAGTTACAAAGTACGCAGAGGCGATTGGCTTATAAAAAAAAAAGAGAAAAAAAAACGACAATTATTAAATCTCGAAGCCTGCCCAGAAACCCTTTATAATTGTAAGACGATTGATTGAAAGTTTTATTATTTCATTACCCGACGTACGAAACGAAATGCATTCTGAAGAATTTCTTATATTCCGTAATTTCATTATACGTAACGGACATCGGTATTGCATAAAATACTTTTTATTGTATAACCATCCTGACGGTACAATAAAAGCTGTTCGAACGCGGCTCCGTTTTTTATTGTTTTTTTTTTTTTTTTTTTGCTTTTTATTACAGCCAAATGTGATTCCCCCAATAGAATAATGCATGAATTGTGCGACATAAAGCCGTTAAGATACTTAATGGGGGAAAAAGGAAAAGTTTAAAGACGACGATGCAGTGTTTTTTTTTTGTTTTTGTTTTTATTTTCGTTCCCTTTTCGTCATCTGAACTTCGGAGTCGGTTGTAAGCTTGAGATGAAAAGCTTCCGCAATTTTCTCGATAAATGTACGTTGTCGCGCTCGCTCAATTGCTAATCCTAAATAACGAGCGTCTAATAATAATAATAATAATAATAATAATAAAAATATCAACGAACAGGAGCTAATCGGCTGCGGCCGCGCATCTTCTAAATAAAACATACCAACTTTCTGATTTAATCGTCGTCGTCGTCGTCGTCGTCGTCGTCGTCGTCGCGTCGTATATATATATATATATATATTAGAAACATGACTCTCGAATAACCAATAACCTATTACGTGTGAAACGAAAGTGTATAATAATAGAACAATGTCGTTACGTTGGTCTACTAAAGATGCTGCGCTCCTTCTTAAGTTGAATGGCGAATAGATTGTCAAAGAAATTGTCAATGATAAGGAAACTGACCTATTCTCGAGGAATATTTACGAGCGAGCTTGAGCCTAGGATAATATTCGAAAAGGGAACGGAAGACTCGATCGATCAGGAAGATTACAACGATATCGGTGATAAAAGAGCTTAAGTCATGCCGTCTTGAACGAAAAAGAATGGATTGGCTGGTGGAATAAAGCGACGCCGGATACCAATCGCAGTCTGAAAGGCAGTTTAAAATTAAAAGGCTCGTCACTCTAGATTCCGATGGAGGGAGAGAGAGAGTAAAGTCCTTCGAGAGCGGGGCTTCTTATCTAAAGCCGAGGCTTGCGAGGCTCGACGGACGTATCCCTATTCCTAGCCACGCGGATGCTGTGGATTCTTGAGAGCGGCCTGGGTTTATTGGTACTCGGAGCTCGTTACCGGCACCAGGAATCTTTTAAAAAGCTTAATACCTGCCCGGCGAATAAAAGGTAGGGCCCGTGTACCCATAAATTTAAGGTCGAAGGGCTTTTAAGCGGACGTCGAAGGAGCGGAGAGAGAGAGTGGGAGAGACGCTTTCGTTTGGAACGTTGCGGCCCGTGAGGTATAACGAAATTGTTAATTAAAAAGTCAGCGAGCTGGTTAGGAGGGGTGGAGGGGAAGTCTCAGTTCGAAACGACACCTATTGGGCAAAAGGACGGGAGGAAGGATTGAAAGGAAGTAACGGTCCGCGTTCGTAGCCTTCGATGTGGCTCCGTCACTATCGGTACCAGTTAATCAGTATATCCTCCGAGTCGCAGTAGATTGCGGCAGTGGAGGCTGCAACGGGGGACGTCCCCTCGGTCGGAGAACCCTAAGAAAGCTAAGAAAGTAAATTGTCTGAACTTTTAATTGCCACAGCTCCGGGGGATCGATCGATAATGACATTTCGAGTACAAGGACGCGGCCTGCGCGCGAACTCCTCTCTTTTTCTCGTCCACGTCTCCTCTTCTATGCTGCTTCTTCCCGTTCGCCACCACCTTCCCACCGCCCCGCTACCGCGCTCGGCTACCGGGGCTACCCGAGCGACTCGCGCGAGCCGCGACTTGTGGGAATTTGCGCGCGCGCGCGCGACCTCCTCCTCCTCCTCCTCCACCTCTTCCTTCTCCGCGCTTAAAAGGAAAGAGGAGCGAGCGAGTATCGCGGTCCCTTTTTTCCCCTTTTAAGTAGCCATACCTCTTTTTCCCTTCGTACGCGATGCCCCGCTGCCCCTCCGTCTGACACAACTCATGCCCTCGGAATACTGGCTTCGGTCGCACAGTCGCGCCAACTCGTTCAACTCGGCAACGCGTTGAAATCGTAACGCGAGGCTCGATCTCCAATTGGCTCTTGCCCCCCACCCCCCTCCCTGCCCCCGACCACAGTCCTATCGCTTTTTCCTCGGTAACTTGCCGCTGTCCTGCCCCACCTTCATCCACCTTCTCCCCGGACTCGAGCATTCAGAAAATTTATCACAAAACTATATAAAACTGGCTGAATTTACTATATTCTTTTGAGTATTTTGACATTTACGTACTCGATGTGGCAATCGATCGCCCTCGATCTTTAAATCATTGCGTAAAAGTGGCCCAGGACCGAATGTTAAGGGCTCGGGGCGTCGAGGCGGTTCACGTTATTTCGAATTATCGTGCTTACTTTCGCGTGAATCATCCAGATCCTTTCAGGCTCTACATTTCCAATTCGTACGGACGTTAAAATTAACACGACCGTCGCTAACTTTCCTCAAAAGTATCAAAATTTGTATAACTTTTTAGGTCACCGAGTCGTATTCAGCAACGTGCTAATGCTGTATTTGGCTCATCGGTAATGCCGCTAATGTATGCCAAGGAATAAAGAGAGCGAGAGAGGAGCGAGAGAGGAGTAAGGGAGGAGCGAGAGAGGAGAGGGAAAACCTGAAGCTAATTCCATACGCTCTTATTGCACGTAATCATCGTTATTAATTCCTTAATTTTATTCGTATAGCTCTAGCTGTTCGAGCGTTGAAAAGGTATGATCTTAAAGCCGATTATCCTGCAGCGATGCCGTATTTAAAATAAGCACAATCACCTGACGTGTACCTGTAGTGACGCGATAAATAAATTTCACATTCGCTTAGGACGTTTAAGGCAAGAAAGTTGCGAAACGAAAGGATGCCGTTGACACAAAATGTCGCCACAAAGCTGCTCGCACATTACCTCCGTTGTAATTCGGAAAAACTCACGACTCCGATCACCGATTCCTTTTTCTTCTCATCCTCCTCCTCTCCCCCGAACCCTCCAGTCCCCAATAACCCTTTCCACCGCTTGTTCGACGCATTTCTTTCGAGTAGACGCCGATTTGAAAGAAGAAGAGCGCGCATGCATTATTTATAATGGAGCGCATGGAAGGAACGTAGGCGCTTAGTGCCAGGTCATTCTTTATGAATCATCATGGGTAATCGCAATGACGTTCGACCTTAGGAACGAAAATTGTATTTCGATGAGAGCTATTACGATCGTTAGACAATGACAATGACAGTGACTTTTTTACCATCGCGAGATGCTGTATTAGCGTGACAATTGAATTTAAAAGAATCGATCGACCGATCGATCGTTACTTTTCGTCCGCTTTCTTATTATAAATGCAATAGGAAACAGGACATCGGTGATTAATCGTTATTAAATTAATTCGACTCGACTCGACTCGACTGAACGGAATAATTTTTATTCACTTAAATTACTTGTCTTACGAGTCGATGTTTGAGTGGAAAACTTGAGATCGAAGGCATTTTAATAGAACTGAAGCAACAGTGAGAATAGGCAAAAAATTCAAGTATTTTTATAAAGTAACGTGATTAACAATTGTGAATTGGGATCCGAATGAGGAGGGTAAATAATAATTATCCCCCCCCCCCTCCTCTCTCTCTCTCTCTCTCTAACGTTATTTAGCATTGAAACTGAGTTGAAAAAAATTGCATATATCATGATTTTACGTTCTTATAAAAGCGACGCTAATAACATGTAAATGAATAGTTTCCTGTAATTTTTATTAATCTCGAAATGCCCGTAAGATTATTATTTAACATAATTACCGGATTACGGATAAGAAATAAATAACATTAGATAATTGCAGTGGAAAAAGAAAAGGCTGCCGGGAGCAGTTATGATTCACGCAAAACAAGTAATAACGACTAACGACGAAAACTTTTTATCTTTATTGATTATCCGGCTTTTGCGAATCCGGTTTTATACTTTACCGATGAGATCTCTTCCCTCCACCCCGAGGTTATTGAAATGTTTTTAAACGGGTATTTTAAAAAAATTGGGCTAAGCCTTTTGTTTTTCTTCGCTCGAAAGCCGAGGAATCCAGTTATATCTCGGCCTCTTCTTACCGACAAAGACATTCTCCCATCAACGTAATCCACTCCTCGATGTTATTCCGACTAGGATATTATAAAAACCCATTGAATTCAATGGGCACAACAACAACAACAACAACAACGACAACAACGACAACAACGTAACATAACTGAAGCTCTGGAAATTTTTTTCGTTTTTTTTTTTTTTTTTTTTTTTTCTAACGATAGGCAATACGCTTATCCTTAGGTCTTCGTTAGATCTTCGTTAGGTCTTCGTTAGGTCTTCGTTAGGTCCATCGTATTATTACTTCTCGTACTCGGTTCTGCGATAATTCACAATAACAGTGCAGCGATCCTTCAAAGCGAGTACTTAACTCTGTATAAACTGAAAACGGGTTTCCTCGCCATTAATCGGTTGCGTTCGAGTCGCATTGGGTATAAAAGGCCAAGCGATCCCCATTGTTGAATATGCTAATGGAGTGTCGATCATACTTAGAATTAGAAAAGATCCAAAGTTTCTCATTCTCAAAGCTCGTGCATTCGAATGAGAAAGTATTGTCCTGTAATTGCATTAGTGCACGACGACGTCTTAAGGCTGGATTTGTTTTAAAGTCAAGGGGCTTCGTAATGATGTACGTAAGTGGAGGTGTGTAAGGGTCTCGAGACGAGGGTCGGGAAGGGGTCGGGGGCTTGAGTGCGAGGTTGTTAAATTAATAGGTAAATAAATAAGAACTCACAATGAAATTGTTTTCTGAATTAATATATTTAATCATCGTAAGTCTATGAACACTAAGAAAGCATTTGGGGCGGAGACGCGTTCTGCTCTCGGATAAGACGCTTACGAACTATTGCTCTTTTTGCTGTTGTCACCCAGACTTCCGGAAGGAAAGAAGCGACACGTCGATGTGCCGTGGAAAACGATAGAGTAGAGTAACGGATAAGGGAAGGTGTGGTGAGGCGAGGCAGAAGTGAGCCGCATCGGAAGAAGAAAAGGAAGGAGGAAGTACGTGTCTTTATTCGAAAGGAAATCCGGAAGGTATAGAGATAGATGTACGGGAGAGAGAGAGAGAGAGAGAGAGAGAGAGAGAGTGCGCGTGTGTATGTGTGTTTGAGAGCGAGAGTGAGGGAGAAGGTAAGTAAGTGTCAAGTACAGAGATAGATGGGTAGATGGGTAGAGAGAGGGAGAGAGAGAGAGAGAGAGACGGCTTGTGCGCTCGTGTACGAAACTACAAACTCCTCGCGAGATCATTGTTTTTCATAATATTTTAGTACACAACATTAGTGGATGGAACCGTAATTTGCCGACGCCTCGTTCTCAATGCCATTCGCAACGTTCCCCGACAGCACTTGGACGTCGTACAAGTCGCTCTGTTCTCCTCGCAAGCATTTTCCGGTTTCCTTTTTCTTTTCGTATGCCTGCACATGCATATACATATATGTTTGCACGTGCTTGAAAAGCGGTGAAGAGACGTCCGAAATGCACAGTGCAGTACTCGCCGCGCTTATCTGCGACGTCAGGCGCGCACTGCGTACTTTTACTTAGAGGAAATAAAGGGAAATAAAAATAGAAATAAACATAAAAACAAAAATTACAAAATAAATGAAGAAAAATAATCAACAAAAATAAAATACGACAAGTGTCCACGTATTATTATGCTCTTTCTCGTTTTTGTACTATTAGAATTTGTCCGCGAGGGCGGCGGGGACGGCGACCTTCGAGGATCAAAGGAGATAGATAGATAGATAGATAGATAGATAGATCGAGAGAGGGAGAGAGAGAGAGAGATCCTCCCGCCCCTCCGGCACTTGGTCCGCTCGCCTCTTTACAACGATTCGAGGATTATTCGAGTGATCGATCGCTCCATCGCCAGGAAGCCGAAAACCTGATGGCTTCGCGCTCCCCCCCCCTCCCGCCCCTTCCCTCTCACGGCACACGCACACCGTCTTTTCGCCTCAATTTATTATTTTTATTAAACTCCTTTATTTACAAACATTCGATTGACCTCGCTTACTCATCGGGCTTACACTACACGCTACAGTTTCACTACCGCATCGTACAACGTACCACTTACATTATATTACGGATATAGCATCTAATAATGTATAACGCGTATGCGTCATTGTGTATGCAAAGGTCTTGAAATAAGATCTCTCGTGATAAGAAGAAAAAAGAGCGGCGTTCGGCCGGGGTGAGGGATTCTGCGGGATCGCTCGCTAGAGGATGAGTCCCCGGCGGTTATTGGGGCGGGCGGGGGGCGGGGCGACAAGGGGGGGGGTGGGCAGGGGCAGGGACAAAGCTTACTTAAGGTTACGAATTCATTCTAGCTATAGTTACGTCGCTTTTTGCGTTATTTTTTCAGCTTTTCTCAATTTACTCGTTCATTAATTTTCTTTCAATATATATATATATATATAACGATAATTAGACGCTGATGTATACAAACGCGCGGCTGCGCCTTGTCACAAGGACAACTCTCGACGCGCGCTAAACAATAATTACTTTATTTATTATCATTTAGTATCACATTGCGTTCACTGTGTTGTGTATTATTGTATATGTATAATATGCTGGCCGTCTGGTTTGCCTGAATTTCGAGAATGCGTAAAAAAAAAAAAACTCGTCCGCTATCGTCGCTATTAATATTATTACCATTATTAGTATCGTTGAGCATTAAACATTAAGGCATTAAAGAAAAAGGACGTTGGGCGCTTTCGTCAGACCTCGGCGGGCTCTACCTTGTCGTTGTAGCGTCTAAACCGAATCCAAGGCGAATCCAAGGCGATTCTAAGGCGAATCTAAGGCGAATCTAAGGCGAATATAAGGCGAATCTTAAGCGAATCTTGATCGATTTCTGCACAAGATCCAAGATCCCGTTGGATTTTAACAGGCCGTATGCTTATCGGCCCCGTGCGACTTAGGGAAGAAAGGATTAAGATCGAGAATTAAGATCGAGGATTAAGATCGTCATCTCGAGATCAGGCAATGTTACGGAAGTGAGAAAGGCTTGAGCGATAATGAATGAGAAAGGTAAGATAAGCGAGCTGTCGTTTTGTCATTTCTTTCTTTCTTTCTTTCTTTTTTTCTTTTTCCACTTTTCCATATTCTTCATTGTTTTTTCTTGTTTTCGTTGTTTTTGTTTTATCCCGTTTCCGTGTATTCGTCTCCCCTAGAAGCGCGCCGGCTGCGAATGGTAACGTATGAAGAGTGTGCGTTGAGAAGGTCAAGGAGGGGGGGAAAGAATAAAGAGTAAGCCTACGCCCGAGTGGGAGTACGAGCGCATCTTTGGTGTAACTGCTTCGTTAATTAATTATTCATCCGGTAAAGGGAGAAGAAACTTAGCCGTCTGTACGCAAGCACTTTTTCGCCTTTTTTTTTTCTCGAAAACGTTGGCTTTCGTTATTGGGGTACGTAGGCGGCACTCCGGTATCTTATCTTTACACTCGTAGCTAGAATTTTCATTTACAAAAAATACCTTTTTCCTATGTTTACAAAACTTTAGTTAGATTCTCCGTATATACATGCTCTTTATAATTAGGAATGTTTCGTATGCTCACATATCTGCCTTGACAAGAGAAATTTTCCGAACAAACGTCATCGAAACCCTTTCAATTGCTCTTATTACTAGAATTACTATTAATACTACTATTACGATTACGATTACGATTATTATTTATTATTTATTATTTATTATTCATTATTCATTATTCATTATTTATTATTTATTATTTATTATTTATTATTTATTATTTATTATTTATTATTTATTATTTATTATTTATTATTTATTATTTACTATTTATTATTTATTATCTATTATTTATTATTTATTATTATTATTGTTGTTATTATTGTTGTTATTATTATTGTTATAAACATCCTCGTTATTACTATGATTATTCATTACTATTGCAATAATCGCCGTTAACGTTATATCGCTATCGTTATCGTTATCGTTATCGTTATCGTCATCGTTATCGTTATCGTTATCGTTATCCTTATTACAATTATACTAATTAACATCAACGTTAACATTAACATTACCTTACAATACATTACATTACAACTATTATTATCCATTAATCGTAATTCGTTAAACATTAATCATTAATAATTAATCGCTATCCGTTACATTTCGTTATTATCATTATAATCGTTATAATATTAACTGCTATTAATTATATATTTTCGTGAATATCCCGTTTGGTTCTCGAGGAGAAGAAAACGGTCGACGAAATAAAGATATTATTATTGTATTTGAGGCGAGTGCGCGATTGACGTTAAATAAAGGAAAGGAAAACGAGGCCGAGCCCTTCGAGGCACGAAAGCCACAAAATTAACGCTTCACTAATAATTTTCACCATGTTATTAATTTTTCTTTGACTCGACGACCCGCGCCAGCAATCAAAGTCTCAGATAAGAAGCGCAAAATTCATAAGTTCAATGAGACTACCTGCGACTCGCTTCTCCTTTTCATTATTCGTTTCCTTGTCTAAGCAAACAATGAATCCTCCCGCGATCCAGCTACAATTCAAGACAATAATTAATAATAACGTGTCAGTGGCGCGCGCGCGCGCGCGCGTCATTGCACATTCCTTCGTCAGTTTAAAAAAAGTCGAATCCGTCCAATGATTTTATTACGACGCGCACTAATTACGCACTTACGCACTATTGATTTACGTTAAAAAGAAAAAAAAAGAAAAAAAAAAAAGAAAAAAAAAAGACAACATTATAATAATCGCGAGCCTACATGTACATACGCGAAGAAGTAGAAGAGGGAAACATTATTCATAAAAATCAATTAGTTATTCGTACTCTCTCCCCTTTCCCTTTCTAATCCCTAAGGAGAAAGAAAGTTAACGCAAACAAGCCTATTCCGGATATTCCGGACATTTTCGCGTGTCTCTCCACATCTCCTTCTCGCTCCTTCTCACTTCCCGTATAATGTTTCGTCTAAAAACGCTTAAGCCTATGAACACATGAAATCACTGCCCAATCGACCAATTTGGACCCATTTGACAAGGCACTCGAGTCACAACGTTGCAGTAACGAGAAGATATTTGAGAGGAGTGCATAATGCAACAAGTCACAAATACTTTTTGCGTATTCTTGAAGAAAGGAGGAAAGAAAGAATGAGAGAAAGAGACAAAGGAAAACAAAGGAAAACGTCTCCAGCTGTATAATATATAAAATATCGTATGGAAATATATATATATGTTTGTATATTTATATTTACGACGACGGGCGTGTCTCTCTTTTTCCCATTCCCGATCCCTCCCGCCCACCACTCTCTCTCTCTCTCTCTCTCTCTCTCGCTCGCTCGTGGCATTTCTCGAGACGCGTCGTGTGTCAATTACGCATTTCTTTAATAATTTTTTTACATAAAAAAAATTTTGTTCGTGGCGATTGTAGGCAGGCCGCTAAAAGAGCTACTCTTAATTAACTGTTATTCGGTGGAAATTCGGTTGGTCCCATTGCAAATGTAAAATAAATAAAAACTCATACATTCTCGCATCGTATGTAACACTATGTACAGAAAAGGGTCAAAGGGAATAAAATATAATGCTATATCGTTAACGCTAGCGCCTAAGAAGAAAGTAAAGGGCGGCGGCGGCGGCGGCGGCGGTGGCAGCGGCGGGGGCGGTGGCAGCGGCGGAGGGTGGGAGGGAGGAGATGGGTGAGAGGGGCGGAGGAAGGGCGGCGACGCAAGGGTGATTTTTAGTTAATTTTAAACGCGCGAGTGCCGAGCGGAGCGTTCGGCTGACAAAAAGATCCATAAATCCTCTGGCATTGTAGGCGGTTATTGCCGGCTTGGTGTCGGCCACACGATCGTCTGGATGATCGTTGGGATCTCCTTCGTGAATCATTGATCAAGGCTCCCTCGAATATAATAAAGCGTCGAATCCTCTCCTGGCTACCTGGCCAACGATCGCACGATCACCGTTAAATCACATCGTCCTCTAGCCTCCTGGCCATGCGCACACGCCCCGGGCTCTCGAGGCATTCGACATCTATTCCGAGGATCTCGATTTCCAATATTCAAAATTAATCATTACCAACTACGCGCAATTGTCTGCGACGAGCAAGCACAATAATTAATGCTTAGCGTTAAATCTCGGAAGCGTCGAAGCTCCGCCTCGGAAGAAACGGGGGACTCTTCATCGACGACACCTTATCCTGCGCTACGAACTCCTAGTGAACAACACCTCACGGAGCGAACGTTGATTACAATTCAAAATCGTGTCCTGCGCTAACAAAAACAAAAGCGGCTACGGGGATTAAAGACGGAGACATAAAATAAAAAAAGAAAAAAAACACAAGAAGAGAGAAGAGTTTAGTGGCTAAAGAAGAAGAAGAAGAAGAAGAAGAAGAAGAAGAAGAAGAAGAAGAAGAGGAAGCATCTAGGTGTCAGTCAATGGGTCTTTGTCGGAGGCCGCGTTGCCACGAATGTGTCGGAATCGAGGCTTCGGAGGCTCCGCGACAAGTACCGAGACGAGCCCGGCGAAGCTTCTCTCGTGCGCTCCGGTAAATCGAGATCCTGGGGGTGGGGTGGGGGGTGTGGAGGAGATGCTCGGTTACTTTAGTCGTGGAGGTTCTTGCTGAGCAGGAGACTGTTGTGGGGCCCGGAGAGATGCCTGATCAGCTCGGACTGGCTGTCGAAGCTCAGCGAGCAGAAGCAGCAGGTGAAGGTGTTGTCGGGGGCGGCTATGACGCCCCGGTGTACCGAGCAGAGGTGCTTAAGGAGGTGGGCCTTCTGCTTGAACATGGCGACGCAGAGTCGACAGGCGAAGGGCTTCTCCCCGGTATGGACGCGCAGGTGGGTCTTTAGGTTCCAGGACATGCCGAACTGCTTGCCGCAGTAGGTGCACCGGTACTCCCGCACCGGCGTCGACTTTGGCGAGTCCTCGGAGGAGGGCGCCGCCGGCGCCCTCGACGGGGGCAGGGTCCACGCGCCCCAGGGCGGCTCCAGGCCAGCGGCTGTCGTCGGGTCGGCCGACGGCGGCCGGTGAATTATTATCGGCGGCGTCATCGATCTGTCCTGTAGGGAAACATTAAAAAGCCCGAACGTCAGGAGGCTTCTGATTGCCCGGGGTTATCGGATGCAAGGGGTCGTATCAGAGAGGGGCTCGATCGACATCATCGTCGTCATTGGGGTTATTGGGGTTATTTTAAAAAACGATTCCTACGAGCGGCATTTACTCCAGAGACCCTAAAAAAAAATTCTCCTCAATCCTTATGAATCCGGCGTTAGAAAAGAAGGAAAATTAGAAACGACTAGAAACGGAAAAACTTTATTCGACGCAAGCGAATGATGACGTTTTTAACTTCCGAGCTTATTTACGACTCGTCGTTGGCTCAGCTTACCTTGGCTCAGCTTATAACGAGCGCGTGCATTCTCCTTGCGTCTCGATTATTTATGATTATGGTGCTCCGTCACTCGACACCGCGACATTCGATTAATGCACTACAATTTAAGCATTTCAACAAACATTTTGCTAATAATCTCGGCAAACGAGGCGATTATCCATGCGATTGTCCATAATAAAGTTTGTTTATTTCGCAGGGAGCTTGGCTCTCCTCATTGTCTGACATTAACATTGACTTAATAAACGATCGTGAAGCAACGCGAGCTATGCATGATTTTGCATTAATCACGCCAGCCCATGGCATTGAGTAAATAATTAAATACATAAATAAATAAATAAAATAAATTATAATAATAATAAGGCGCGAGAGCGCGAGTGAGTTGTAAGTAATAAGTAACATGGCCTGGGATTGCGTAAGCGACGCGCGTTATAAGATCTCGGATGGGGATCTCGTCTTTCGGAGAGGCAGCCCTGTGAATACGGTTGCCTGCCTCCAGGTGCACCCGCGCGATCAATAAACAATACGGCTCGTCAGAGGCTAGGCTTATTGCTAGATTCATTGCTAGATTCATCCTTAGTTTGGATGGCTAGGCTTACCTGGTTTTGATTGTGGGCTCAGCGGGGCGGGCGGGGGGGAGGGGAGGTGGAGGGTGAGTGGTCAAGGTCGCCGAGAACCTGAGGTCTCGCTTACCGAGCCAAAGGAATGGACGAGTAGGATAGGACGACTTACGGGGTAGGGCGGCGCTGAGACGCTAAGGGCGTGGGGCGCCTGCAGCCTTCTGGGCGTCTCGAAACCGGCGTTGAAGGGCACGAAGGCGGGATTCTGCGCGGGCGCATTATGAAAGCCCGGCCTGCGCTTCCTGTGGGGCGTCACCACGTAGGCCTCGGCTGCAGGTATCGGCAGCTCCTCGGGCTTCCGTTTCGTCGTCTCGAGGCCGAGGGCCAACCTTGCAGCCAGCTGCCGCCTCCGCTCGTCCTGCTCTTCCAAGGACTCCCGTCTCTCGAGGGCCGTTTTTTCGTGCCGGAAGCTCGACCTTCGGATAACCAAGGGCAGCTCGTTAAAATCATAAAAGAATACCTCGTCAGCCCATCTCCGCTCGGATGTAAACCATACAATAACGCGATAATCGATCTGGAGATGCATTTATTCGTTGTACACCATCCTTAGTAGCCACTAATGGCTGTACAATAATCCCATATGGTATTATAGGATTTGCATACTTGAATCTCCCAGTCCGAGGAATGGGTTATAGTAATTTTGAGGTTAGAAAATTGAGGGTAATTCGACCCTGGGAATCATCTCGACAGAGACGCTTACCTCAACTGCTCGCGCTGCTGCTCGCGTTGTTGTTCCCGTTGCTGCTGCTGCTGCTCGCGTTGCTGATCCCGTTGTTGCTGTTGCTGCTGTTGCTGCTGTTGTTGCTGCTGCTGCTCCCGCTGCTGGGCCGCGTCACTGTTGTTCTCCCGGTACTTGCTCGTATCGTCGAGGCATCCTCGCAAGGAGGACTCGAGCCTGTGGACGATGTCGTGGGAGCTGTCACTGGTAGTCGAGGCCCCGGAATTGAGGCTGAGGTTAACCGGGTCCGAGCTGTCCCTCCGCCGGGGTGGCTCTATGCTGCTCTCCCGGTTCTCCGAGTGGACGGTCTCGCCCTCGACGCTCTCGACCCCCTCTACGTCGACCTCGGGCTCGGCCTCCTCCTCCTCCTCCTCCTCCTCGCAACCCTCCTCGGTCTTGATGAGGACCGAGCAGCAGTCGGCCGGGTTGTTCGATTGCCTGGAAAAACGCGCGGATAACCCCGTTGTATCGTTATTACCCCGATTGCCAAGGTCAATCGTACAATGCTGCCCGAGTACGTCTTTATAGTTTAGCATTGCACGCATACACTCTCTCGGCAGATAGTATTTCAACAATGTCATCTATAACGATGGCCCACTAGCGTATCGTCAACACCTTATAGACCATTGGAGAAATCTTTTATTTACACGTCATGGATCTTTAGCGGTCCGCTGTTTTATAGTCCGCCAAAGAGTAGAAGGGACGTACCTGCCGTCGTACTGTGACTCGTAACTCGAGCTTTCTTGACCTTCGTCCGAGGGTTGTGGCGTGGGTATCCTTTCTGGGTCGGAGCCGGTCGATCCATGTGACTGGTTGGGCTCAAACAGTTCCGACTTTATTTGCAAGAGCTCAAACAGTTCTCTCAAGGGCGTCAACTCCGTCGACTGCAAACGACGTTATCCGTCAAGGGTAAGTGGTTAACGGGGTTTCAAAGGGTTTCAAACGGGGGGGCGGAGGGGGAGATGGCGATGATGCCAAGCTCTAATCGAGGAGTCGACAGCAGAAGAAAAAAAAGTCGAGAACTCACGGGTATGAGAGCCTCGCCATTATAGAGAAACTCCAGCAGATGGCTGAGTTGGGTCTTGCGCACCCCTGACAGGTGCACCACGTGATCCAGCGCCGGATTCCTAAGGAGACTAGCCAATAGGGGACTAGCTGCTGCCAGTACGACCCGGTGGGCCCGCACGACGGAGCCGTCATCGCAGGCTAGGGTAACATCTACGTGGCGGTCACCGGAGTACCAGGCCCCGACCTCGGCAGCCAAGGTCGCCGGATGCTTCCCGTAATGCAGCGTCAATAATCCGTCCGGATACATCGTCTGCAAAGCACAGTTACGCGGTATTGGTAAGTCAGTTGCGTTGCTCTGTTAATAATTGTTAATAATTGCGCGGAGGAAAGAGGAGGAGTTAGTTATCGGAGCACTGGTGGTGTTGGGTGGTGTTGGGTGGTGGCGATGGTGGTGGTGGTGGTTATGCCGGTTGTAGTAGTAGTAGTAGTAGTAGTAGTAGTAGTAGTAGTAGAGTAGAAAGAAAATGCTATGAATGAATTGCGTTAATTAGGAGAGACGAAGGAAAGGAGCATTCGCATTTCCTCCGGGAAGCAACAGATGCGAGATTTGCACTAATATTAAAAGCAGATGGTAAGCAATGGCTCTTTACGGGAGCCTCGCGTTCTATTATTTATTCCGTAGGGGCGGGGGATGGTGGTGAGTATCGGGCGGGAGGAGAATGAGGAGGATGGGGATACGGAGCTTCCGTAGAATTTCTCAAGCTTCGGAGCATTATGTTCGTTGTATGCAGTTAGGAGAGAGAGAGAGAGAGAGAGAGAGAGAGAGGGTCCTTACATGCCCAATGATGCCATATGACATCATCTTCTTAATTCCTTTTCGTCAAAAGGTGTATGATCAATTTTCCGCCTCCCGACAGCCAATGATATCTATGGCATCATCGCATACGTCCTTATTCCTAGGAGAAAAATTAAAAATTATTTTTATCAAGGTCAGAGAATCGTAGTTACATAATCAGTCATTGTAAGCTATTTATCATATAAATGAAAATGAAATTGTGCGAATGTCCCTGCTAATTTAACCGACAGTTCCAACCGATTGGCTGCCAATGGCCAATGGGGAGAATTGCCAAGGTAAATAATGGAGGACGAGCGGCTCGAGGCTCCGCGTCCCTCAAGAGTAAGTAAATCCGGGATTCATTTGAATCGGATCATGAGACGGTCATTCGGCGATGTCAGACTTAGAATAATAGGAAGGGACGAAGGGAGCTCGATCGAGGGGGGGTATAACGATATACATTATCCCGTCGTCGATTCGGTGCCCGGAATGTCCGTTCTATTCGTTATTTACGAATTATGGCAATGGACTCGTCGAGCCGAATGGTCAGGTAGGATTCCCCGGGTAAGGGGGTCTGGTGGTGTGCTGGTGGTGTGCTGGTGGTGTGCTGGTGGTGCAAGGAGGTGTAGTAATCGGGTTCGGCGGCCCGATGTATCGGGGCAAAAGCGTCCCGAGTTTTCCTCGATAAGGATCGCGCTCGTACTTTCTCGAGCTCGCGACTGTGCATGTGTCGTGGTGTTACGCATGCGCGGACCGGATGGCGCGACCTTCGGCGCATAGACGCCGCGGCTGCAATGGGAAAGGCGCGATCGCGGGACCTTGGGAAAGAGTCACGCAGTAGTAGCAGTAGTAATAGTAGTACTAATAGTAGTAGTACTAATAGTAGTAGTAGTAGTAGTAGTAGCAGTGGTAGCAGCAGCAGCAGCAGTCGTAGTAGCAACGAAGGCAGAAAGAAACCGCGACGCTAATTTTCTATCGGTCCTATGCTCATTTCCAGGAGAGCGAGTTGCGAGCGCATAACTTCCAGCTAAGAATACGTAATAAGACGGGCTGGCGTTACGCGCTCCGATCCTGCAGGTGGTGCAATCAATTACAGATGGATCGGAGAAAGAAACGCGTTGCGTACCGCTTGCTACCAGATGCCCTTCCTCTCTCTCATTCTCACTCTCACTCTCTCTCTCTCTCTCTCTCTCTCGCTCTGCGTCAGCCACGCTCTCCGTGTATGTACAATAAATAACCGATAGCTGTTTACGGACGGATAGTTATCGCTCAAAATGGCTCCGATCCCCCCTAATTCGTCCCCTGGAAATTAGCGGTCAGTACTGATGACGATCGAGCGGATAATATCCGCACGTCTCCTCTCCTCCCCCCGCCCCTGCCCCCTCAAACGCCAATAACCTCCCAGCCATTCCGATCATCAATTCGTTCGTTCGACTCAAGGTTCTTGGCAAGGGAGAATGGAATTTCTCATTTCAAAATCTCGCCACTCGGCCGCTTTATAAGTAACGTCTATTGAAAAGTCATTACGATCGAGTGCGCTCCCGACTTGGAAAAAGGCATCGGATCGTAAATATCGATCGAAACCACCCCACCCCTGGGCACCGCAGACCGACAAGTGCTGTTCTGGATCAGCTAGTGTAGTCGGCGGGATGAGCGATCCCTAACACTACGTCGTACTTGATTTCTGCACGGCTGTGCTTATTCGTCCTCCTCGAAATTATTCCTAATTGTCAAAAATTTACAAGGGCACGTGGCCGAGCCATTGTCAGACTCGGAATTGAATTGCGCGCCTCTGAATTACGAAATGTCAGCGATTGTCAGCGTAAAAGTCGGATGGAAAGATAATGCACCTTGGATTTTATGATTTTTACGTCGATATTTCTCATTAGCCTCTCAAAGGAATCCCGATAATAAAATCGGCGAACGAACGCCGCTAATTATCCAGTTTTTTCTTTTTTTATTTCTTCTTCTTTTTTTTTTATTTATTTTTTTTTTTTTTGTTTCTTTTTTAACGTATTAAGGAAAGAACAGAAGAGGAGAAGAAGAACAAAAAACAGAATGTAATTGTTTCTAAGCTTTTGTGTCGTCTGCTACAGTTGTGTCGACTGATTGGATGGAAGGCATTAGTCGATGAGATGGTAATTATGTAATGCCACGGCCGCGATCGGCAAATTACATAAAATTTTACGAAGAAAACGTCGCTGACGGGGGTATTTCGAGTACCAAGAAGCCATTAAAAGCGGAAGAAAAAGATGTGCGCGGGCTACGCGTGTGCGAATAAACAAAGGCGTAGACAACGAATGCGGCGAGCTGCGGCTGACGGCTGACGGGGGGGGGGAAGGGAGGACTGTATATTCCCTATTCCACGTGATCCCGGCATCGTTAACATCGAACGGGAGATGGTAATTAATAAATAATATTCGGTAAGCAGGGGTTATCGGGGTTATCGGGACCTTGGCAAATATATATGCGTATTGTTTGATTATTTATTTCGTTGGAAAGGCTCGGCGGAGTATTTTTCTTAAAAATGTTAAATGAACGGCTTCGCCGAGCGCAGTATTTACTTTGGGTAATAACTAACAACTAGATTTCAATTAGCTCTGATAATAAGTTAAGACCGTTAGCGTAATAACTCGAGTTACTACGCGTGCATTATTTGTCCTTCCGCTGATCCCCACCAGGTGGCTATATAGGGTATATAATAGCCTAGCCGGGGGCTTTCGGAATCAAGTCCGAGGAAGGCGCGAGTTCCCCTGCCCCTCCGAACTCGTCGGTCCCCGCCTACGTTCCGGACAAATCCCGGTGTTAATAATTGCCGAGCGTAGCCGTACGTCAATGTGGCGTTAAATATCGTTCGCGTGTATCGCTGAAATGTTTGCGCTGAATGGCGCGCGTATTATTATTATTACATAAAGCTAATGAATATTCATCGCATCTTGAGTAGACGCGGGCCGATCTGATCGTCGAGAACGTGTTGGTTAGCGCACGTTCGCCACGACTTTTCAGCGGCGCATCGCGACAAGGGGACAAGGGGGGGGGGAATGAGGAGAAAGGCACGTAGCCCCCCCCCGCGTACATACGGAATAAGGACGGCTCGTCTGCCTCGATTACGTCCTAAAATCCCATCCCATAGACAGGCTGTTACGTAAGCGAAGGGTGAGAAGCGGCATTGCGACAATGGTGCACTTGCCACGTAAAGGAAAGCAGGGAAAGAAGGTAGGAAAAGGTAGACGTCCGGGTTGGCTCGGGGAGCCGCGTCGGGGAGCCGCGGCGCCGAGATCCCGACGCCTCGGCCCGAGTCGAGCCAGGAATATCGATGGACGCGTGCCGCTAATTATAATCGATCTGGCTCGATTCGTCGGTTGCGCAAGCTCTCCGCCTCCCCCAGCCCCCCGACCCTCCTCCAGTCCCCTTCCAGTCCCCATCCAGTCCCCATCCAGTCCCCATGCCCGTAAGTACCGTGGGTATCGGGCAACGCCGACGAGTCCGGATCGCGTGCGATCGCCAGTCATTTTCCTAATTACCGCTCGCGGTATCGGACGAGGCGCTTTTTTTTTTTTTTTTTTTTTTTTTTTATTCACCTCCGATCCACTCAGCCTCGTTACGGCCCGGTCGCGCTGACATAATGCCGAGGAAGTCCCCTGGGGAGTCTCTACCTCCCTCCCTCTCTCTCTCTCTCAGTCTCTCAGTCTCTCACAGTCCCTCGATCTCTCTCGCGTTGAAAAGGCATCCGTCCGATTCGGTCTTGTGATTCGAGAGGATGGCATTGCCGAGGCGCGGTGGGAAGGTCGACCGGCTGAAGAAAGTGCCCCGAGGTTGTGAAAATCGCGCTGACGAAAGGCCTTTCGGGCCACCAAGAGGACGACTGGAGCTGTTAACCACCGGCTCTGTCCATGTATACGTATGCGCATGTACGGGAGAGCCGACCGCGACTCGGATACCGATGCCGACGTCGTCCAATGGCGAACCCGGGATTTATAATGTGAATTATATCCGCGCGAAGCGGACAGAAAGCGTAAAAATCTTAGGCGCGCGTGTGTACACAAGCGCGGCTGGAAATCCAGTTTTTCCAGTTACACTAGCCATTTTTCACGTGATAAAACGCCGGGAGATTGTTCTGCAAGTGTAAAGTGAAGAAGGGAAGGGAGGGGCCCGTTTCATAATTTCTCGGCTGCTTAATAAAACTCCCTGCTCGTTGCACGAGGTAAATGAGGGTATGGGAGTGGGACTGGCCGAGTAGGAAAGCGCGATAATGATTATTATTATTCTTGTTGTTATTGTTATTATCGTTATTGCTATTATGACTCCGGTCCGGAAAATATGAGATTTACCTCCGAGACCTCGACTCGCGCTTCCTTGCGTGCACGTGTGGCCACGATCTTACCCGCATTGTGTCAATTGCTACGTTTCATTGGCTGAGCTCTCAATTTTATTGTCCGACGCCCCTTTCCCCCTCCTCATCCTCCTCCTCCGCCCTCCCCCTCCCCCCCGTCCGCCCCGAGGTCTTTAATATTGACTTTGTCATGCTTCTAAAGTAACGAGATAATCGTGAGAAGCGTACGAATGGATGAAAGAAAATGTATACATATATATATATATATGTCATCGATGAGCTTTTTATGATTGTCGAAATGACGAGATGGACTCAATGCTGTTTAATATGTTGCGACTGTAGCTCACGAGTCCCAGCCTCACTCTCTCTCTCTCTCTCTCTCTCTCTCGCTCGCCCTCGCACACGCATGCACGCATTCTCTTGAATCTTAAACAATTTATATGGTTAATGGACACACGTTAGGTCAAGAGAATTTTGTCGCGCAACGATAAAGCAAATGATAAATACTTTTATGAAAATTCGTAAGAGTTGTACGTCGTTTGCGTGTAAGTGATTAGGGGGGGCGGGAGACGGGAAGGGGGGCCGTGCGTCCATAATTTGACATTGTGATTAAAATTGATTATAAAATGGCTTAACGTAATTTGAATTTCTCCCATAAAGTAATCAAAGCGGCAAATGATTCGACGGTGGCCGCAAGTTATTCCGATAAGGACTGGTTGCTGCCACCCCCCCCCACCTACTCTCCCCTCATCAAAAACATGTCGTATACGTATAATAAATATATTTGTATTCCGTGTCTAATCATGACAGCTTTTAAGAAAGTTGATGAGCTTCCGCTCGGATTTTGAAACCAACCGAATCGGAAATTGCTCAATAGCCAAGAGAAATTCCACGTAATGGCTCAGAACTTAATTTCCTTTGACCTTTCGTTTACAAAAAAGGTGATCTATTGATCAATGGCCATCGTTATTATTACCATTACCATTACCATTACCATTATCATTATTCTTCTTTTTCTTCTTCTTCTTCTTCTTCTTATTATTGTTATTCTTATTCACGTAATAATAATAGTAATAATAACAACAACAACAACAACAACAATAATAATAGTAATAATAATGTAGGAATATCGAGAGAGAGAGAGAGAGAGAGAGAAGGCAAGGCGCCCGAAAGCGACTTGGCTCTCGATCGATCATTTTAATGTCCGAGGCGTAGAAAATTTTCCATTCATTTGGCTTTGTGAAACAAAAGCTTTTTTGTTTCGGATCCTGTCGGAGAGTTTGCGCAATCGGCGGACAAATGAGAGGAAAAGCTAGCCGAACCTTTCGTAGGAGGAGACCGGTCGGTCACGTCGAGCGACGGTGGAATCGCCGGAACGTAGTTCCTCGTGAAATCCAAAGAAACGAGCAAAACGACAAAAGACAGAAGAATAATGGAAAAGGCCGAGTATACGACCAGTACTGCTACTACTGCATATTTCCAGTCGGGCTCAAGCAAGTTCAAGGCCACCGCTAGTAGTCGTCGCTCGTCGTCGCTATAGTCGTCGTCGTCGTCGTCGTCGTCGTCGTCACCTAGAGTAGTCCTCGGGGCTATAGGGAGCAGCGAGGATTTCCGTCGGGAGCGGATCCGCGGGAGTTTCCTCGGCTGCCGCGATTCGGTCGGTGCTGCCACTGTCGTCGTCGCTCGGAGTCCTCGCGGTCCGCCGGCGCCTGCCTTACCGACGAGGGATAAACGCAGGCAGTTCCCTTACCGTCCCCAGTACCGTTTCTCCCGTACGGTCTCGCTCGCGCTCCCACCGCTCCCCGGACTGCGCGCGGACAGGATGCCTCGACGATCTCCAGGGAAAGTCGCATCGAATTTGACGAGCGAGCGATTAAACGAGCGACTGGTGACGAGAGTTCGACGTAAGATCTCGCGCTACTGTTGCGCTACGTCGACGGCGTGTAATAGCTGGCCGGTAAAGGGCCTCCTTCCTGGCCGATATCGGTACGCGTATATCGGCGTCCGGGCGGGGAAAGGTCGGCGGTCCCCGACTACTTTCGCTCGATTTTACATCACGAACCGCCTCCGCTCCTCGGCCGCCGTCTAACCTCGGCGAGAAAGTAGTTGCGGAGGAGCGTTGGCGGCGGGGGAGGAGGAGGTGGTGGAGGAGGAGGAGGAGGAGGAGGAGGGGGGGGGGTTAGCAATCGTCGGAGTCAGCGAGCGCATGCACGAGCGGCCGACGAGAGGCGAATTAGGTAAGCGAGCAGCGGCTCGCGGCGAATTGGGCCAGCGGAAACGAGGAGGCTCTCTCGACGAGGGGCCAATGCGGGCAGGGGGCCACGCCGGTCGGCGGGGGTGTCCACGGCATTGCGACAATGAATACACGCGGTGCCGCGTGCGTACGACGCTCTGGGAGCCGACGGAAAAAGGCCTTCGTCGTTGGCTCGGGCCAGGGCAGAGAGGGGGGGGGAGAGAATGAAAAAAAAAAATACCTACTTCTAATATGCCCGTTACTTTTTTCTCTCTCTTCTACCATTAATTCTTCTTCTTAATTATTATTATCATTGTTATTATGTTATGTTGTTGTTATTTGTATTCCTTTTCATACAGAGCCGAGTGGGCGAGGCGGACGTCGGCACTCCCGTTTCCCTTTTGCCCTTGGCTCGCGCCTAGTAGTAGGCGCGCGCCCGCGCTTATGTAATTTCTGGGGCAGATCGGTCCGTCCACAGAGAGAGAGAGCGAGAGAGCGAGAGAGCGAGAGCGAGGGGAGGGCGGAGGAACGAAAACGGAGAAAACGGCTTGGGCCTCTGATGTCAGCGGCAATCGTGATCCGTGTAGTACGGAGGAAGGGGGGGGGCACCTCGTTCCCCGTCACACACCCCATCGCCCCCCCCCCTTTCAGTCCGCGCGCTCCTACTCCTACCCCACGCCGCTCTCGACAGCCGAGCGACCGCCTTAACCGCTCTATTCTCTTTTAATGACCGGAAAGTTATGCTCGGTTATACAAGAGGAAAGTCGACGGTTTGAGGCGGAAAATAGGAAAACGATTTAACGCGTAACCGCTGGCGAGCGCGCGTAGCGAGCATGTAACTCGGAAATTCTTTCGGGGGGCCTCTCCAACAGTCGACTTCTCCATTGTCTGCTCGCTCGGCAGCGACATTACGTTTGTCACTTTTACCGGCGTACGCTCACGGAGCCCCGGGTACATAAGCTCTTACATAAGCCCTATCGCTGGCAGCCCAGCCTGCCAGCCCCACTTTATTTATTTTCAAAGACCAAAGCCGAATCAACGGGGCAGATTAGATGGGATTGTCGTGTACCAGATGGATCATCCCATTGCCGACCAGGCACAGCGTCGGTTAAGCTTTCGCGGGAGCCTCGCGCTCGGGACCGAGGATGATCCGTACACCTGGCTCCTCGTCGGGGAAAGCGACGCGTAGGAAGGACTCGGTGCGGCGTCCGCGACTCCCGGTGCGTGACCGGGATTTTCGGCTAGCCGATGCGTATCGCAGGTGGGCCCGGTCGACGCGACCACGGCTCGCCGAGGGCCGGGGAGTGCCAGGCTCTCGGAGCGGAGCGCGCCTCGCCGAGATTTCGATAAGAAGTGAAAGCTGCCCAGGCGAATTTCGCGAATTTCGCGGATTTCGTCGGAACACCCGAGCGCCCTCCCCCCGAACTCCCGACTCTCCCTCTACGCAGCACCTTTTGTCCGATATTCACCTCGTATACCCTACTCTAAGCTAGTCAGCGTGTCCCTTAATATCGGATTGGATTGGACGGGGGTTATTGGGGCCGCGGCCCGCATACCCGCTCGGCCGGAGGGTAGGGGGTCTCGCACGCAGACGATCCAGCGGCGTGCGTTGATGATCGTGCTTGCTCGGCTCGTGCCACCGAGCGTCGTTAAGCGCGGCAGGCGTTAAGGCAGCTCCGGCCGTTTCCTCGGAACGAAACTAATTTCCGAGCTGAACGCTCGAGCCCGGGTCTCCGAGCACGTAACGGCTCTTATATTATTTAAGGACTCGGTGGGCTCGCTCCTATAACAATAATTGCCAGGCTAGCTTTCCCTTTCATTATCCGAGTAATTGCCCCGGGACTGGGCAATCGATCGATCCGTAATTCAGGCTAAATCCGAACGGAGCGAAAAGAATTTGACACCTGAAATGCCTCGGGACCGCGCTCGGTGCCGTGTAATTTTAACGTGGCCGGTACCGGGGAATGTGGCGTTTCGCAAAGGAGAGTAGCAGTTCTTTCTGACTTATTCGGTCAAGGAAATATCCCCCCCCCCCCCCCGATGATTAGGTCCAGACGTAATAACCAAAGAGCCTTTTAGCGTTTTTAGCGTTTTTAGCGTTTTCAGAGGTTTTTTTTTTTCTTTTTTTTTCTTTTTTTTTTTTAGATTTTTTAGCGTTTTAGCGTTTTAGCGTTTTAAGAGAGTCGTAAAGTGAGTGTGTTGTGCCTGGCTGAGAGGAAAGGCTGCCGAGCCGCTCGACTGCCACCGTTACGTCAATAATAAAAGAGAAGGAGCTCGCTCGCGTGTCTCCGAAATCTCGAGCCAAGGTTAGGCGCGAGGAGGTTATGCCCCCGGTCGCGGCTACCTAACTGACTGACTGACTGACTGACTGACTGACTGACTGACTGACTGACAAGGGACTGGTGGCGAGGGGGAGCCGCGTGCGCAGAGCCGTAAAGCCGTAGGAGCGATAAAAATATACTAAATAATGAACAGTAGCGGTGGTGAGAGAGGGCGCGAGAGGCTGCCGTGTGCGGGGCGGGGAGGAGAAAGAGCGAGGTTCTCTGGGAACGCCACCGAATCCCCGGGCGTTCCTGGCCCGGCCCGTTCCGTTCCGCTCATCTTTCGTCTCCACCGTTCCGCTGTCCCGTCGCGCGATAATAATAATTCGCCCCGAGCCCACCTCAGCCCGCGCGACGGCCCACCCACCCGTCCTCCTCCCGTCGTCCCGGCCCGCCGACTCGACGACGAGAAGCCACGAGAGGGACCCCCGACCGACCGAGCGACCCGACCGACCGACACCGACCCACCGACCCACCGACCCACCGACCCACCGACCGATCTCCA